>JAUCMX010000029.1:5831945-5904445 GCA_033459395.1 Hemibagrus guttatus | reverse complement strand
CGTGATCAGCATACGGTAGTTCGTTTAACCTAATAATCATTAAATTCCTCACGTACGTCATTGGTCATCTGGGGACTGATCCAGAGTCCCGTTTTCCAGCCAGACACCGTGCATCCTCATGAATGGTTTAATTGCGACAAAACAGCTGTGAAAACCTTGACACTCTCCCAGTCCTATTCACTCGTCTAATTAATTCTGGGAAGGGATCACTGGCAAATTAACCATGAACAAAACGTGTTACAGTGAATGATTCATTGAACTATTTAAATTTCATTATTTCATTTCGGGGATGAGGGAGGCAATTAGCTTTTCCTCAGCTCACAAGCTTCTTGTGAAGAACTTTTAGAGCTTATTCAAGCCCAGTGTTAACACACTTCCATGCACAGACACAAACACACACACACACACACAAATTGTATTTGATCTCTAATTACTTAAAAGGTTTAGAAGTCAGATGCATCTGACTATTAACGTGTCAATAAACTTATTTTATATTAGAGTGGCAGAGCAAATGTGAACGTGATTTTATTGTTGAAACATATAAAATTGTTAAAATAATATAAAAATTATTTTAATTTTTTTTCACTCCACATTCATGGTTAATGCTTCATACTTTAAAAAATTGCAATTTTTCATAAGTATTTCTGTTTTTTACCTAGCCTACCGGGGCAATATATTCACAGAGAAAAAAATTTACACAAATTTTATGCCAATATCCTCAAAGTAAATGTTGATATCAAACCCATTTCTGCTCTCTGAGATGCCGCAAGTGCTTGTTCATAAACACATAAAATCTTCAACCTCTAAAATTCTGTGTAAGGTTATCTAACAGAGGGAAAACAAACACCTTACACTGAAATGTTAGAATTTCATAACAGACTTGTAATGAAATAATTCATTCGTTTATACTGATAAGTCAGTTTCCATTCTGTCAGTGAAATGGAGTAGCAGTATACTGGTATAAAGGGTTAAGCTAACCAAACGAACCATTAGGTTGAATATCTTATAAACTTCAAACACGGCTGAGTTGTACTTTTGAATTAAAATAAATGCAGAGTAATGTGCCACCACAATGTTAATGTCAAAAGCAGAGCTGATTAATCATTTCACGTGGCACCTTGGCCTCTCGTAGATGGCTCACACATGCAGTAGCAAAACGAGTTGTATTAATGTCAAGGACACATTTTGGTAATAGAGAAAAAAAAAAAAGTCTGCAAGTGCCATATAATACAATGGCCTTGAAATAGTATCATTTTTCATTAGGTTCTGTTTTCTGTCTGTGTATTTTTTTTCAATCATGTTTGCATTTGACAGTGTGTAGGAGTATAAAATGTCAGGAGTGTTTTTTTTTTTTTTAAACAAAGCATTTAATAGCAGGGATGGTATAATATCAGTGGCATTTTGTAGGAAATTGTGCATGATGAGGTGGAGCAACTTGATAGCTCAACCAAGAAGGTGTTATAGAAAGTATAATGGAAGCCACCACCTATCCTTAATGAATACTAGACAAACAAACAAAAATAAAGGCAAGATGGGTTAGTGGTTAGTCTGTTTGCCTCGCACCTCAGGGGTTGGGGTTTCGATTCTTGTCTCTAGCCTTTGTGGGGTGTTTGCATCATCTCCCTGTGCTTTAAGGGGTTTCATACAGGTACTCTGCTTTCCTCCCTTAGTCCAAAGAGCTGCATTGTAGCCTGATTGATATCTCTAAACTGCCCATAGTGTGTGAATTTGTGTGTGTGTGTGTAATTGTGCCCTGTGATGAGTTGGCACCCCGTACAGAGTGTCCCTTGCTTTGTACCCAGAGTCCCAAGAAATAGACACCAGGCTCCCTGTACACTTGTGTAAGATAACTGTACAGAAAATGGATGGATGGATAAATAAATACTAACTCTAAATAAACACTGCAGATTGTCGGCAGTAATTTCTGTAGCTATGTATTAAGTACAGAAGTAGAGATCGTTAACAATTAGCAACACAATGACCAAAAAGGTTAATGATATATCAAACATGGCTATTAAAAAAAGACATTTACCTTATCACGTGTGTTTACACCAAACGTGAGACCTTTAACGCCTTTAACACAACCCTCTCCCATGCTCTTATACCAGGCTCACTTCACTTATATAACTGGTCTAAAAGGGCAAAGCTTTTCTGCCATCATCTACACATTGATATGTTATGATACATCCCCCACCTCCCCTGTCCTCTCCCGGACATCTCTGTAAATTATTAAAGCGTTTTAAATTACGCTCACGTCTTCATGTAATTAGAGAGAGCACATTTGAGAGAAACAAAGAGAGCAAGCGAGATGCATCCATTATGTATGGACCTGGGGAGATGTATGTTTGCCTTCATCAAGAATTATCGCTGAGATATCTTTTAAACAGATGTATTTACAAATATCTCACCCTTTGTGCCAGCTTCGTTCAACAAGATCATATGCGATCTCAAAGTAAAGTACCAGTCTGGGAGTCAAATGTGACACGTAAAGTGCAGCCACTTTTTATTTACTTTTTCCATGATTTGCGCTCAATGGCTAAGTGCCAAGCATTTTGTGGGCTAAATCAGGTATGCTAGAAAGACTAAAATGATCCCTAACCAGGACATATACAGTATCTAGCCAGTAAATGTAGCCTGACTTTATCTGGGCCAGATTTTCCAAGACTATTTCTGGACTGAGAGCTAATCACAATTGATTGTCAGTGCAGAAGATGTGGTGCTGAGAGCTGATCTTAAACCTTTCTTCAACTTGCAAGTCTCCATGTATTATAAACATTTTTTGACACAATAGTGGCAAACTACAATAGTGGTTAGCGATATAAATTGGGATGACTGATGGAAGAAACCACCAAAGGCAGAGCAAAAATAAAAATGGCAGATATCAGACCTAATATATCTCCTTCTTGCCTCAGATTGTGAATATGTTTCTGCTTTAGTGCTGTCAGAACTTGAGTGGAGTATTTCATAGTATTGACCATTACATTTTAGTATGTGGGTTGAAACTATGGTCAGTTTCAAGAGACCTAGAATGGAATGGAAATTTGTCAGAGCATAGAAATAGCAGTATGGTATTCTACAAAGACCAGATTAAGCCCCTTTGTTGTTGTTCTTGGTCTTGGTCTATTCAAAAATGTTTCTGCACTCAGTCACCTGACTGTTTAAGAGTTGCAAGTGATTACCAAATTATGGGGCCATTGTTCTTAACATAAAGACCACCGCTGAAGATGAAACAGCAGTTGATATACTTTTGGCAACAGTCTGCCAAACATTTGGCAACAGTTAACCCTTTAAACCTTTGTGTGAATGAAATCCTGTTGCTTCTCCTTTTTTCAATTTAATGCATCCTGGTTCTGTACATTTTACAGAACCATATAACCAAGTGCTGTGCTTAGAGAGAGATCCATGTGCCAAAGGCAATCCTGCAAGTGCTCTGCATAGTACTTGTGCTCAGCAGGAGGCCTGCAGGAAAGGAGAGGACTCTGTCTGAGTCTGTCTAGCACTTCTGCTGATGAATGAGGAGAGACGGGAGTAAGACCTGTGATAATGGTGGTGGTGATCATTTTTTTCCTCTGTAACTCATCCCTTTGTGCCATCCTCTGTGCAATTTTCATGCAGCAGAAGAAATGCTGAAGCAGAATTCTAACATCTGGTAGGTGTCACATAGTGGACAGGAGCCTACTTAAAAAATCATTTATTTACAAATGAAATGGTATAGTAAAGGGAAATGGAGGTCCCTAGCGCCCATTGCCTAACAGGCTAATACATTCATAACACACAATAACCACTTATTTCTGGGATATAGCCATGTTTCTGGTGTTATTTCCATTTTTCCCAGAGGACCATTTGTGTATGCAGTAGGGTGTCTTGCCCAAGCGGGTGTAAATGGCACATGAGCCCCTCTGGTTGAAGCCATACGGTGCCTGCAGCTGCCTGATTATTACGGATGTTGAGCAAGAGGGCAGATTTCCAAACATGTCCACCTTAATGATAAAATTAGGACCCCACCACCAGCTGACACTCCATAAGCCTTGGCCAATCGCAGTCTGGCAGCTTTGTGAGTCACCATCTTGACAACAGCCAAGGCTTCTCTGAATGACAACAAATGACTGCGTGGGTGAACCTGTTTAGATCTCACTTTCATTTTGAATTCATAAATATGTAATATTGGTAGTGCTTCTCAGATGTAACATTTTACAGGATCTATGCAATATTTCAAGGAGGGTGTATAGTATTTCTAGTCTGCTTGATCCCGTTTGCAATATTCTTTCAAAGGCACTGACAAGATTGAGGTTTTCATATTAACTGTCTTATTTGTGAGTGATTGAATATTTGTGCAATTGGTGTTAAGAAGTACTACAGTGTCTCCTCTTTGGCAATTACCTCAGTCATGCAGCGAGGCTGTGAGGGGTGTGAAACTAAATGGGAGCTCCCTGCAATGCTGTTGGCTGGGTTCTATGTGTTAATTTTTATTTTTTTCCCTGTATGGCCAACTACTCCACTCATACTACTATTTATTTAAACCTCTCCTATCTGTATCAGCTTATAATATTACAGTGTAATGGGACACTATTGAGACATTATGGCCTTGTTGTCCACCAGGGAGAAGGGGCAAGGTTTTGACCTTGGTAGTACTGTACTTTCTCCTAAAGTGATGTGATCATAGGGATGTTGGGAAAGAAGGCTGTATTTCCTCTGATACCTCATCATACTGAGCAGGAATCACTCTCTGGCTTTTTCACAGAAGTGGAGGCTAGTAGAACAAGGGGCAGGATTCAATACAGGAAACAAACCCTGAAACAATGCCTAGGGACTCCCTAATGAGTTTCTAGCGCTTTGGGAGGCCTAGGATGACAGACATTTTGCCGACAGGAAAATAGAGGAAATACAACGTGGTGGGTGGCCCTAACTGTGAGGTCAAGGGGTCACAAGAGTGCTAGAATTTGTAGAGTTGGACTTGTTGATATTCTGTATTGTGGGGACTCTGGTGAATACATAAGCTATGCAGGATGAATCAGAGCTTGTAAGCTGGCAGGCAAATAAAATACAGCAACCATTGTAGTAAAACCTCTTGACAAGTTACATAAGTTACTGCGGTGCAGTTTAGCCATAAGATATTAGGCATATTCCCATCCTCTCTGGCTAGGAGAGAAAGCTGCTTAGAAAAGTGGCAAGAGATATTGCAATGTTTAAATATGCAACCTTCTCGACTCTAAAAGTATTGTGTTGCAGACCAAGCAGCCACACCTGAGTGACCACAAATCTGATGATGGCTTTCAGACCCAGTTCCATGTGGTGGCTAAATTTAATGTGAGGTTTGGGTAAGACTTGCAGTTAGAAATGCATAAAATGAGCAGGTTGAAGAATGCAATCCAAAATCCAGAAATAATTTCTGACCAAAATGCAAAGAACTGTCCTTATTAAATAAGCCCAAGGGATGGTGGACCTTTCAGTGGATCTAGTGTAGATCACCTTGTATATGTCAAGTTGTTTGTAAATGGATTTTTAGAGAGCAAGCACTGCCATTCTATTCTGCCCTCATTATTCCTTCACAAAACATCTCTTGAAAACCTGGCCTCCGTCCGATCTACCTGCAATCATGCCAGCCTGATATACAACAGACTTTTCCCAGTTATTTTATGCCTTTCAGTGATTTGAAGTCAGCAGTAAGTTGAAGGCTTGTCAGGTTGTTAAATTTTCAACTAGAGGGTCTAAACATTCTAAAATTAGTGAGCAACTCTCGCCACATGTAGTCCTTTTTTCCCCTATTTTTGTGTTCCATTAGCAGCTTGCCGCAAAAAAAGTTTTTGTTGCTGTAAAATTCTATCTGCTTTTTATCTGAGGTGGCTATATTTGCAGGTAAAGTATTTTCTAAGCTTCTTTCAATATAGTGAACGCACCAAAAAAACATGATGTAGTTTGCCTTTGAGCTTTTGGTACAGATTTTGGCACGTGAGGTTCTAGGAATGGAATGTGTTTGGAGAGGATGTACTTCAGGGAGAGTTTGATACTTAAGGAGTTAATTTACCTGAAATATTCTACAGCATGCTTTACTCCATTTGCTTTGTCAGCATGCTATGTCTGTGTGTAGTCTGATATCAGAGTTGAATTAGAGTTGAACCGAAAATCCAGCAAAGCAGGTGGAACAAATGGTGGTGCACAACCCAGCTGCTCTTTTGCAATGGTTTCCTTTTTGGTTTACTGTGGTATACAGCTTTCAGTCGTCTTAGATTATCGATTAGTCATTGATGCTTGAACACAATTACAATTGCTGAGCTTGGTGTACATGTTTAATTCCGATTGCTGACCTTCTCAAAGAGCCTGACTTATTCCATCCCCCTAGCCTTCTAGGTCTGGGATTTACTAAGGGTTTACTAACTCCACTGCTTTTGTCACTAATCTATGCACGACCCAATGGAAGCTAAATGGATTTACAGAAAGATATCAAGTCGAAATAGAATCTAAGTCCAACGTCAGGAATTCATTTAGACAGAAAAAAGCTGCTACTGCCAAACAGTTATGTGTGTGTTCCATAAGTACTCCAGAGAAAAAAAAGCATTTGAGTGAGCAATGGCCTTCGGGAGTTGCGCCGAATGAAATGCTTTTTTTTCTGTCCCCCACACCTCTCTTAAGAAGTGTTTGCTTGTTTTTTCGGTCTCTTATTTTATTTCTATTATTTTTTGCTTTGAGTTCAAACTCTGACATCCATGTCTGCCCCAGGATGTCTGTCACAAACTGCAGTCCAACGTTGTGACAATGATTTTTTTCCTTCCCGTGTCTTTTTATGACCTCGTTTTTTCCTTTCTTTCTTTTTTTTCTGTTCTTTCCTTCAAGGTCTGGCGCACCTGACGTTAAACAGCCAAGGTATGGGTTTGTTCTGTTTTTGCTGCTCTTTTTTTGAGTGGGGAACAAAAAAACGCTCCTTTTGCCCCAACTTTCCCTCCCAAGCTCTTCTTATGTACAAATCCGCCCTTTTCCTACCCACTGTTCTTTTTTCCTTTCCTCATTCACTACCCTACCCTTCTATTCCCTTCCTCTCCTTTCATCCTCCCCACAAAACCCCAACCACCCCCTTTCATCTTGTTGACTTCGCTCTGTCTGTCACTCTCTTGTCCTGTACTCTGGCCTTTCTCCTGAAGACCCGCCTTTGACTGGAGCTCTCCCGACAAAAGGTAATGCTGTTTTTTTTTTTGTTTGAAATGATGATTTGCTGTGAAATGTCATCCGCTGCTGAAATGTTGCTTTTCCGATTCACTGAACAGAAGGACGAGTGTTTGTGTCCAGAATGCACAGAGTTTGTTGAAACTTCTCTGTTGTCATTCTCATTGTTTGGCATTCGTTAGACAGTATTCAGCAACTTTCCCCATTACATGTACTCCTAGAATCAAAAGTCTTGACAGCTTTACTCAATCAATACCATGTTCAACCACAGATCACAAGATTAAGCTAATTGGTTTAGACGCATTACCAACTGTGAGTATTGTCAAAGGAATTACGCACCTTGTTCTGTTCTAATAATCGTAACTTGATTTGTACAGCCATTAAAGGTTTCCTATTCCTATTTTCCTTGATCACACTTCCTCCCTTCTCTTTCTCTGACCTTTATCTGTGATGCCGATCTACATAACCTGTACACCAGCTCCTATCTGAGCATCTCCTGTAGCAATGAGGTTATGGAGGTCATGTGTTTGAAATATATGCTTGCGTATGGAGAAAGATGACCTTTTTCTGAGCCTCTTCTCATTCTCTCGCTCTTTTACTCCCATCTGTGCAAACATCCTTCACATACAAAATACCGCAGTCTGCTTTCACAAGGCACTGTGCCGTGTACAGTACTCAACCAGGCTCGCTTGATTGATTTTTTCCCTGATTGCAATTGACCTTTCAAAACAATCCTGCTTGATAATTTAATTGACTAAAGCTAAAGCAAACTGACAGCCAGAGAATGTCCTAAAATCCACCAGCTTGTTCTGTTGAGTGGCATCAGAGACATTATGCTAAATAGAGATGTATTACTGTGTAGAATATGAACAGGACAGCCATATGTACATATGTAAATATTTAAAATCCAGGATATCTATAGCTATACCCTCTCTAGTGAATCCTTACAGGCTGCCCAATGTCTACTATTCACAGCACTTCACTTTTCCACATTTTGTTATGTTACAGGCTTTTTCCAAAATAATGACAATGCGAAAGAATTTTTGAAAAATCTTTGAAAATTTATTAAAAATTAAAAAAAAAATGAAAAAATCACTTGTACATAAGTATTCACAGCCTTTGCCATGACACTCAGTATTGAGCTCAGGAGCATCCTGTTTCCACTGATCATCCTTTTTTCATCCTGCCATCCTGTGGTAAATTCAGTTGACTGGATATGTCTATATAAGGTCCCACAGTTAACAGTGCATGTCAGAGCAGTGTTAGACCTTCGAGACAGGATTGTATGGAGGCACAGATTTGGGGAAGGGTACAGAAATATTTCTGCAGCATTAAAGGTCCCAATGAGCACAGTGGCCTTCATCTGTAAATGGAAGACGTTTAGAACCACCAGGACTCTTCCTATAGTGGGCCGCTCGGCCAAACTGAGCAATTGGGGCAGAAGGGCCTTAGTCAGGGAGGTGACCAAGAACCCGATGGTCACTCTGAAAGAGCTTCAGCGTTTCTCTGTGGAGAGAGGAGAACCTTCCAGAAGAACAACCATCTCTGCAGCACTCCACCAATCAGGCCTGTATGGTAGAGTGGCCAGACGGAAATCACTCCTCTGTAAAAGGCACATGACGGCCCACCTGGATTTTGCCAAAAGACACCTGAAGCACACTCAGACCATGAGGAACAAAATTGTCTGGTCTGATGAAACAAGGATTGAACTCTTTGGCCTGAATGGCAAGCATCTGGAGGAAACCTGGCACCGCTCATCACCTGGCCAACACCATCCCTACAGTGAAGCAGGTGGTGGTAGCATCATGCTGTGGGGATGTTTTTCAGCGGCAAGAACTGGGAGACTAGTCAGGATCGAGGGAAAGATAAATGCAGCAATGTACAGAGACATCCTTGATGAAAACCTGCTCCAGAGTGCCCTGGACCTCAGACTGGGGCGACTTCCAACATCTTCATCTTCCAACAACCTTCAGCACACAGGTGAGATAACAAAGGAGTGACTACAGGACAACTCTGTGAATGTCCTTGAGTGGACCAGAGCCCAGACTTGAACCCGATCGAACATCTCTGGAGAGATCTGAAAATGGCTGTGCACCAACGCTTCCCATCCAACCCGATGGAGCATGAGAGGTCCTGCAAAGACGAATGGGAGAAACTGCCCAAAAATAGGTGTACCAAGCTTGTAGCATCATACTCAAAAAGACTTGAGGCTGTAATTGGTGCCAAAGGTGCTTCAACAAAGTATTGAGCAAAGGCTGTGAATACTTATGTACATGTGATTTTTTTATTTTTAATAAATTTGCAAAGATTTCAAACAAACTTCTTTCATGTTGTCATTATGGGGTATTATTTGTAGAATTTTGAGAAAAATGATGAATTTAATCCATTTTGGAATAAGGCTGTAACATGACAAAATGTGGAAAAACAAGAACTGTGAATACTTTCCGGATGCACTGTACACTTGAAAGAGTGAATGTGTTTTAATGATGTTTAATGGTTTGATTTAAAAAATAATAATAACTATATATAAAAGAGAGGTTTTTACAAATGTAATATGCAAACATAATTGGTTGTACGAAATTGCACATGCACTAAGCGACTGAGATTACCATTCTTCTTAACCGTACTTATCATGAGATTGAGTATATGTAGTGATTTTAACAAAAAAAAAAACCTCATTGAAGCAAGTCTCGCAAAATCGGAAGAAATGAAGGAGAGTGACAAACGTGTTTCTCTTTTTTTTTTTTTTTTTGTCCTCTTTCCACATTCACTCATTTTGATTCCAAGCTATGTCTCACTCTAACCTTTGCTCCCAGACTCTTTATTTTGCTTCCTCGTATTTCGGTGTATTTACTCTCAGATTCGTGTCAACTGTTTACTTGCCTGCCTCACGCTCCAACAGACCAAAGCAGTGAGAAGGTAATTGGACATGCTAGAGGAATTGGAAATCAGGAATTAAGAATGTTTTCCCATTTCTCATATGGCCCTTCGGTCGGGGCAGTTTCCGTGAGCCCTAAGTTGTTATTCCAAACCACACTGATCTTCTGTTTGTCACCTGTAAAGCGTGGTTTTGCATTTCTGAAAGGTCTGAGTGCAGCGAGAGGACACTGGATAGGTCGTAGAACCATGCTTCTATCACATTCGACTTACTTGACCAAGGAAAATGCATTTATTTCACCAAGATGAAACAATTACACAAGGATGCATGATAACACATTATGTGCAGTCCGGTCCATAAGCATTTGAACAGTGATGCAAGTTTTGCAATTTTGCCTCTGTAGTCTCCCAAAACGGATTTGAAATGAAGCAGTCAAATTTGAAAGGTTTAACAAAAATGCAAAGTAAAATTTTATTAAAAATTAGGAATTTTAATCTTTTTTTTTTTTTTTAAAAAGAGAGCCTCCTTTTTTAAAAGTAAACAGATAATCGACTAATAAACAGCGACATTGCCAAGTGTGGCCTGTTTGCTTGTTATTCCTTGACAGATTAAAGAAATAAAAGATCTGGAGTTGATTCCAAATTTGGTAGCTGTTCATGGGATCTGTCAGCAAAAGAGGTGTCAAGAGATGTCCAGCTTAGGAGGCCATCACAAGACTGAAAAAAAGACCTTATCAGAAAGAAAGGAGAAATGCTGACTAAATCAACAATTTGGTTGAAAAAAGAAGGAATGCACTAGCAAGCTCAGCAACACCAAAATTCTTGGAAGCCCGCAGAAGACAACCAAAATGGATGCTGGCTGAATTCTATCCCCGGTGAAGAAACCAAGGAAACCAAGGAAGGACTGTTGGAACTGCCAATGGAACTAGGTCACTGGTGTTTATTGATAATGTGACTGCTGATTGAAGTTTAAGTTTTACATTAGAGATGATTAACAACAGGTGACATGACACATGACCTGAACACATCACACTCAGCAAGGAATTGCAATTCACCCCGCCAGCACCCCATCTGGTGGTCTGGCAGTGAATTGTCATTGTAGTTTCTTACATAACCCAAGAGTTTTTGAATGATTGAGTCTGACCTCAACACAGCTATGCTTGTGTTTCACATACTGAAGACAAAATAACTGAAGACACCACAAAAAACCCCACAAACAAGCAGCAAATGAAGACAGCTAAAGGCCTGGCAAAGCATCTCATGGAAGGAAACTTCAGGCAATTACTGACTGCAAAGAATTGTCCTCTGAATATTAAAGATAATCCTTATATTTATAAAAATAATTTGTCCAATTACTTTAGAGTATTGGTTGAAACAATTTTTAAAAACCCTTGAATTAAAGCTGAAAGTCTACAATTTGTACTCGTCAAATCTTGATTGCTTCACATTCCCAATCCATTGTGATGTGTACAGAGGCAAAAATGACAATTTGTATCACTGTCCAAATCCTTATGAACTCAGATGTATGTTTTATTATACATGATAAAGTGCTGGTTCTCATTAAATCATCTTCCTGGAAGAGAATCAAAAGTTTGACACACTTTCTCTGAAAGACATATGCACAATCACCAACATACATAATCAAGGCAATCCACACTTCAATATAATTAGTAATGTAACGTCATTAGAGTTCATAGCATTGTTTATAATTCATTTATAAACTGCTAAAAGAGTGTGTTATAAATTGAGCTTGCTGGACATTGCATCGCTGTTATAGTTTCTCATAATGCACGATGAATTTGGGGCTTGGTGATATGATGATTCATGAACACTACTTATAATGCAACATGTTAACAAATTTGTATTAACAATGCTCATAACAGGTGTTATAACATTACATATGCTTTGTTACACATTATAAAAAATTCTGTATAATGCATATTGCACTGTTCTGAAAAATTGTTGTTATAATGCATTATGAAGCGTTATGCTCAGGCTTATGCTAGCGGACACTTTCAGTACATAACACATTAGGATTTCTATAAACTATTATTTCTAAACTATGAATTTGAGCATTTCCACAGACTTTTCTTCAGCCGTTATATTACGTAGTGCTGTAAAACATGTATCAATCATTTATAATGCGACATAAATGGGCAGTTCATTAGATGTGTGTTAAGTGTGTAGATTTGAGCATTACCAAGTTTTATGACAGAATGCTTTATAACATATTATGAATGAATTTATACATTTATACAGCCCGAGCATAATGTCAAGCATTTGTAACATTTATAACACTTTATAACACATTATGTATGCTATATAACCTGTTAATGCATCAGTAATGTAGAATGAATACAAAGGTCATACAAAATGTATAATGAATGTTGTTTATAATGTACTCTGAACATATAATTCATTACACCTGTTATGATTGTAGTTTCGACGACTTATGTCAAGCTTTATAAAGCATACATAGGTTTTAAGACATTATAAATGGATTTGACGGTACAGTTCATTACAGTAGTGTTATGGCTGTAGATTTGAGATATTATACAGGTTAATTCCAGGCATTGTGACATATAAGCTATATAACATGTTATATTTGTTATATAGCGTATACGTCATATATAACATGTTATATAGTGTTGTATAACATGTTATATACAGGTGCATCTTGTTAAATGTAAGCCAAAACCATCACAATTAAAAGAACCTACTAAAGATACCTAAAGACTTAAACTACTTCAGTCTGTGTGCACTGAATTTATTTAATACACGAGTTTCACAATTTGAGTTGAATTACTGAAATAAATGAACTTTTCTACAACATTCTAATTTATCGAGATGCACCTGTATGTTATATGCGTTCACAAGTTATGAATATTTTTTTTTTATAACGTGTGCACTGTATAATGAATAACTGCAACAAATCTATAAGTTTCTCTTTTGAATGAAACAGTCTCTTTAAACAGATTGTATCCTTCCTCTGCAGTCAGCCCCTGTTGAATCCCTTTGATAAATAATTCAGTTGTTTAAATGAAATAACGCATCCGTTAAACTGATCAAGCCGCGTCTTCAACATCGATCAGGAATGTTTAAGACGACTGCAGCGGTGCAAGTCGTTGGGCCAAAAACACACCTACGTTCTGTCAATAAAGCAATTTGGGTTCAAAATAAATGTCAGGTTTTTCAATAGATGTCTGAGCCATATTATTATTTTGCACAGGTCAGCATTTCCACCACTAGTAAGTGTGTGTGTGGACGTTATGTGGGCATTAGCAGAACCTGAGCTGTTAAAGAGTGCCCTGCCACGAGCCATTAGATCAGACCAGGTACCTTTTTGCACATCGTGACATTACAGACGTACCAGGCACACAGTGCTGGCATACACCTACTGCAGAAAATCGATGCTTCACGCTCCACAAAGCCTGTCCTTGGTGGCATGAAGGGTGAAGTTGGAGCAGGGCTGATCAGTATCTGTCCTTAGCTTAACCCTCCTCTCTGTATGTCTTTTCTCTCAGTCACTCACTCCTCCCTATTATCTCCGCCGCTCACTTTTTCTTCCTCCCCACATCACTGGTGCACTGCCATTTTAAGTATTAATGCACATTTCAAATTGAACCTCCATCTTTACAGCTCGTAAGCTCATTGTTCTAGCCTATAACAGTCATTAAACTTTAAAGGGTTAGAATAGAGCAGAGCTTGAACCAATGCTGACCTGTTTTCAGAGAGCGAGCTAAACTAAACCGTGCTCTATTACAGAGACACTAGATGTTAACTTGTGTTGCAGGTCATGCGTCAGGTTTCAGAGGATTCGGGAGAATTTGGAGCCTAAATGGTATCACTTGCATCAAAAATCTTACTAGCTCTGTCGTCTTGTCAGTTACTTAATATATTTGGCTTTAATGTAATGCTCAATTCTGATTGAACAGAATATAATGATTCATTTCCAAAATAATGATTTGATTCTAAACGGCTCTAACGGTTGTTTGGAAGGAGTCTCCAGTGTCAGTGCAACAACATGACAGAGAGAGAGCGAGAGAGAAGGAGGCTGATGAAGGAGAAAAAAAATATGTTCTTAGATTAATTCACAATTTAAGAATTGGGAATTTGCTGTGAAATAAGAGGAATAACACTTCAGGACATGCTGAGTCGTGTTTTAATTCCTAATGTGCAGCTTCTTAACTTTGTTAATATATTGCCAAGTGTATTGCAGTCAAGAGATAGAAGACAGACTAATATTTCGTTAAATGCTTTGAAAATCCTCCAACTGATTTTCATTTTTATTGTTACATAAAAATATTCAATTAGCATTAATTTATTAAAACCATGTTGCATGTTAAAACTATGCTGTAGTTTTTTTTTCCTTTGTTTGGAAGGAGTCTCCAGTGTCAGTGCAACACAAGATGCTTTTTTTTTTGCCTTATTTACTGAGATATAAAGAGAAAGAGAAAATAAAAGCTAGGTCGGTGAAGGAGAAAACTTATGTTTTTGTGTTTTAAATAAATTTAAACAATATATATATATATATAAAAAACAAAAGCCTGAAAAAATCAATAAATCAAATAATAATAAATATATAAATAAACTGAATAAATAATAAATAAATAAAAAATCATACTTTGCTATGAAATAAAAAACAATGTGCTTTAATTCTTAACTTATAGTTTCTATTTGAAATATTTGCCAAATATATTGCAATCAAGAGACTGAATACTGATAATAATAATAATAATAATAATAATAATAATAATAATAATAATATAATAAATAAATAGATAGATAGATAGATAGATAGATAGATAGATAGATAGATAGATAGATAGATAGAAGGATAGATAGATAGATAGATAGATAGATAGATAGATAGATAGATAGATAGATAGATAGATAGAATAGAGAGATAAATAAATAAATAAATAAATAATATTTTCTTAGAATTAATTCATTTAAACAATGTTGTATGTTAAATCTGTGATGTAGTTTTTGATTATTGTTTTCTAGAATGCATTGCTGTATATTATATTACCACTGACACAGAGAATACTTACTTATTTTATTTGCATAGCTATTTTAACAATGGACATTGTTGCAAAGCAGCTTTATTGTTGTATACAATTTCAGAATAAAAATGAGAACATTTAAAAATTATTATTATTATTTATTATATTTATTCCTCGTTATTATTTATCATTATTTTCTTAGATTTCTACCGAAGCAGTCCAATAAGAAAGAAAGAAAGAAAATGTAATCACAGTGCCATTATTAAGTAAAGGAAATGAGCATCAGTAAGCAGTCTGTGTCATGATGCCCTTCGGTTTCTTCATCGGATGCCATTTCTTACTTAATTCAGCAAGCCTATTATATAATGATCTACAAAGCAGAACACTCTCTGGGTGACCTCCAGCTGCTGTAGCCTCAAAGCTGCTTTTCTGCAGTGGAATAATCTCGAGCACTTTCCTCATATATGAAGATCTATTAAATTCGAAGTAACAGAAGGATTTTTTTGTTAGTCTGTTAGGAAGAAGAGCTGAAAAAAGCACTGGAGATTCAAGAACACTCTGAGTTTATCTCCATTCCGCAGAAACGATAAATGATTTGTGCTTAAAGATGGAGATTGGCAGGAAGCATTTGATGAGCCTGTGTCAAATGCACATTTGTGGTTTCCTGGCATGAGCACACACACACACATACATACACACCTGTCACAATGCCCTCTGCCAGTTTTCTTTCTCCTATTAACCAGCCTAATTTAACTGGGGCGGGAGCCGACTAATGCGAAACCAACTGCTCCATCAGCTGCCTAAACAAGCTTTGGACATGTTGCACTTTTTGCATCGTATATTTGTGTACAAAAACATCTACATCGAGCTGTATTTACAGTGTCATGGAAATTGATCAATAATCATTTATGTGTGTATGCATGCAAGCATCTGTCTGTCTATCTGCTTTTTCTGTCTGTGTATTACTTACGCACCTGTTTGCTTTCTATCTATCTATCTATCTGTCTGTCTGTCTGTCTGTCTCTCTGTCTGTCTGTCTATCATTTCATCTGTCAGTCTCTGCTTGTTGGTTATGAATCTGTCTGTCTGCCTGTCTGGTTTGTATGTGCTGTTTAATTTCTGTCTGTCTATTAGTCAGTCTGTCTGTATGTCTGTCTGTCAGTCTGTCTGACAATTCAACTGTCTGTCTCTGCTTATTGGTGTCCATCTGTCTGTATTCACCTGTTGCTTATATGTCTGTGTTATCTATCTATCTATCTATCTATCTATCTATCTATCTATCTATCTATCTATCTATCTATCTATCTATCTATCTATCTATCTATCTATCTATCTATCTATCTATCTATCTATCTATCTATCTATTCCTTCCATCCATCCACCTGCCTATTTCTCTGTCTGACATCTATTTGCTTTTTGCCTGTGTGCTGTTTTGTCTTTGTTTACTTTAAATATCCATTTATCAACCCACCTATCCATCCATCCATCCATCCATCCATCCATCTGCCTGCATATCTATGCACAAATGTACAAAATTACTGCAGAAATGATATCGCATGATTTAATAATCCCTGTGAAATGACACAGCTGCTTATATAGTGATGAGAGAGGTGAGTGCAATGCTGAATGAATACTGCCTTGTGAAAACAAGGGTGTGTGTGTGTGTGTGTGTGTGTGTGTGTGTGTTAGTGTGTGTGTATTAGCGTGAGTGTGTTTGCTTCACAGTACAGCATATTTTGGCAGGCCAGTCACGGAATCCTATTGGCAGACTCACTTAGTGAAACTGATGGAGCAAATCATACTTGCTCAAAAACTCCTACACTACACACACACACACACACACACACACACACACAAAGAGCGAAGCTGGACACTGACTGCAACTCAAAACTATTGCAATATAGTCTATAACTTGCGTATAATGAATAAGTAATGTGTAAATAAATGCCTGAGATCTCAGCCAGGATGTATTCCTGCCCCATTCCCCGTATTCCCGGGATACCCTCCGGATCCACCATGACCTTGACGAGGATAGGGTTTGCTGAAGATGACTTAATAAATGAACGAATAAAAGAAAATAATATCAGGTGTGGTTAAATAAAAAAACTTAAATAGTACAGGACAAAATTTTCAAAATCTATAGAAATAATTAAAATGTAAAATAGAAGTTTTTAAAAAAAGGGATTGGAATTGATTAGTGCTCGACATCATTTCCCATTTTAATTGAATAGGTGTATTTACCTCTCTCCATGCCCTCTGCCCCAATCCTCCTTCCTTATTGTTTTTTATCCTTCACCATTCTCAGATGTCAGTTCCCAGTTTAATTGAATTTGGCCCCTGCGGCTCAAGGCACAGCGACATTCCGTTTGCATCTCCACGTAACATAATTAAGGTCGCAACAAGAGGAGCAGGGCTCCGAGAGATACGGGCCATGTGGGACGCTGCAGAAGCTGAAGCCGTTCGGGCCATAGCGCACTGGCCTGCCGACTATTAATCACAGTGACCCAGTATGAGAGAGAATCGCTCGCTGCTGGATTTACTTTCCCTCATCTTTGGCCTAAAAATGACAGATTAATTGCTGAGGGGAACTCGGGGTTGGTCTCAGTGTTTCTAGGAGAATCCCTAGAGGGTGAATTAACAGTGTGCTGTTTCCCTGCAACACCAGAGGAAGTAATCTGGAAGGCCCAGCGATGTCACAAACAGTGAGAGAGACAAACGTGCTGCATGTTATTAAGAGCCTTTACAGCAAGAATTGTGTCTAAAAACTCTAACACAAACTCTAATAGGTAATACATGGGTAATACTAATGACTTACTCTCTAACAGGTGCACATGGGCCTAAATAAATTGGGAATCTAAATAATTGGGGCTCCTCAACCTCTAGATCACCTACTGAGCTCATGTCTAAGTGGATGTACATCCAGTAATGGGAAATAAGTAGTATTTTTATTATTTGATATACTGCATGTATCCAATTCAAATGTACAATTGTTATACTGAATAAATTGATGACACAGGGCACAAGCACAGAGCTCTAAGGATTCATTTAATAGAATAGTGAAATTCAAATAGAGAAAGGTCAAAAGGAAAGGTTTATGCGATTGCCGTCTGTTATTGTAAAGAATTCATGATGCTGTGTAATTCTTATCTAATATGTAATTTAGGCTTGTAGGGTGCCAGTAGTTCTAAATTTTATCATATGGCCTTGACCTCTTCAGCCCAACATTAAGGTCTTGAAGAAAAATAAATTGTAAACAGATAACACTGTGCCAAATTGCTGCTTTATAATTTCCTAAATCAGTGTAATCGTTATTTTGTACACTATCTTATGTACAGAGATTTTATGTGAAATCTCTCTAGCTTGTTACTCTGTGTTGAAAGACAGTAAGCTATAGATAGAGTTGTACCTCGTGCAGAATAAAAAAAAATACAGCTGAAGGAAGGAAGGTAACTGAGGGCATTGTGCACGAATCATTTCTCAGGAGAGCAGGTGTTAAAGTACCCAGTCTCTCATCTCTCCAAGCCTTGAAGCAGCTTTGTAGGTAAGAGTGAACACGTGTTGGTCTCTTTTCCTCTTTGGGCTTCCTGTGATAAATTTATGACCCAGTCTCTCACACACCCATACACACAGTCTCACACCCATGCCCACATACACACACAAACACACACTGACATTGACTTACACGTTTTTTTATTATTGCATTTCATACTCACTTTCACCTGCTTAGGTGGTAAAAAGTCTTAATATTTAAACTCAGCAATCCGACATTTTGTTTACAAAAATTCTCACTTTTCCTTCATGGAGTATAGGACACAGTGTACAGTGGAACCTCGGCATAAGAATGCCCTCCCTTATGAATTTTCGCCTTAAGAATTGAAATTTTGCAAGAAAGTTCCTCGGTGTACGGAGCACGGTCAGCTCCGGCTAAGTAACTAGTTTGTGTCGGGGGAAAGCCAAGCGAAGCCAACCGGAGCGAGTTTACAAATTTTCAGTCAGTGAAAGTTGTTTTGAAAGGGTTAACCCATGATACCATGGGTGGGTGCTCTGTTCTATTTTTAGCCCAAGCTTGGCGGCACGACTTCCTGTGAGGAGCCTTGACATGGAATGCTTGGCTTGGGTCAGTTCTTTGTGAGCAGCCATACAGTTTACATACGCTTCATATTGGTCATATTGGTCATATTTTTGGGTGGCTGGAACGAATTATCTGCATTTACATTATTTCTTAAGAATTAAATGAATTAAATTCATATGCCAAGGTTCCACTGTATGTCCTTTTTTTTTTTTTTTTATGAAAACACTCATATAAACATGGAGACATGAAATATTCAAGTTCATTTTAATGAAATGAGATAAAATAGAAAATTTTGACATTTTAACAAAATTGATTAAATATGTGGTAAAGTGTGTAGTGGTGCTCAGGTGTAGTGGTGCTGAGATGGATACAGATACAGTTTGGTCAGGCAAAGGTCAAGCAACAAAAAAGGGGAACTATGGAGAAACAGTGTACAAAATTAGGAACCGGGTCAAGGTCAAAACCAGATGAGATACAACTTGGAAATGTACGGAGCATGAGTAAAACGAAGGTGTGGACCACTACTCTCAACACCCAGCACTGAGGGAAATACATGACAATTAATTAGTAAAAATTAATCATTATTTAAAGATTATTATTTTTATTATTATCATTATTTAAACTCGTTTCTTTAGCAAGCACTAACAGCTAACTCAGTCACATCACCTTGTGACTGTGAACTCATGCGCATTAGTGGTATTTGAGTTACTTGAAGAAGTAGCTGTAGTAGCAGTAATACTTGTAGTAGTAGTAAAAGTATTTGTTACTAGTAGTATTAGTAATAGTATTTGTTACTATTAAAAATAGCTATAATTGCAGCAATAGTCGTAGTAGTAGTATTAGTAGAAGTATTTGGGTCACTAGTAGAAGTAGCTGTAGTAGCAGTAATAGTGTTTATGTTGCTAGTAGAAGTAGCTATACTAGTAGCATTTATATTACTAGTAGCTATAGTAGCAGTAGTAGTTGTTGTAGTAGTATTAGTAGTAGTATTTATGTCACTAGTAGAAGTAGCTATAGTTGTAGTAGTAATAGATTTTATGCTGCTAGTAGAAATATCTATACTGTTAGTATCTATGTTACTGGTAGATGTAACAGTAGTAGCAGTAATAGTTGTAGTAGTAGTATTTGTTACTAGGAGAAGTAGCTATACTAGTAGTATTAGTAGTATTATTTATGTTACTAGTAGAAGTAGCTATACTAACAGTAGTAGCAGTGTTATTAATAGTCATGTCACTAGTAGAAATAGCTATACTAGCAGTAATAGTAGTAGTAGTAGTAGTAGTAGTAGTATTTGTTAGTAACAGTAGTTGTGCTATAAGTTTTACTACTCTACAATATAATTAGTATTGCTACTAATTATGATATTCCTACTACTAACACTACTGCTATTACTACTAGTAGTAGTGATTATAGTAGTAGTAAATAAAACAAATAGGATGTAGAGATCTAACAAATGCAAATATTTGTTATCTGATATGTTGCCCTTCACATATCAATATACTCTATTACTATGCTGCAGGCAGGTTTTTACCTTTGAGTGCTCCAATCATCTGCCATTAGAGTATAATTACTGTAGGTTTCTCTTTCTGGAGGATTTAATCATACACCTGATTGAGACCTTCCCGTTTTTCTCCGTCACACTCATGCTATTTACAGTCGCAGACAAATGGTCTCCCGCATTCATTCACTTCACAGTAACACTCTTCTGTTTTAATCTACCGGCTAGTTCTCTTGGGCTACGATGACTGACGTGCCCTAACTTTTAGCGTTAGTAGTCATAGTTAAAGGCATTTCTACTCATTTGACAATAAAGGCCGATTTGGATTAGAGCCAAATATAAGCATATTAAAACCTAATCGTGACTATTGAGAAAAGACACAAAGATGCAGTGTTAGCATTTGTACCTTGTATTAGGACTAAATAAATGAAATCCTGCCACATCACTTGTTTCTTATAAGCTCAGCTTTATTAAAAGTGCACATTATTTGGATACTTTACGTTATTCCCAGCTTCATATGCTTCACAGGATTGATTGTCACACTCACTGCACTTACCCGCTTCGAGCCTTACAAGCTAAACAAGCTAACAAGATTTCTGAACACCTCAGATTTATTTTATTTAAAGCAGAGGAAACATAGTCTCACCCCAAAAAAAAATAGTTATTTAAAACACTGTTCTGCAACAAATATCAAAGTTCCACCTGCTAGCAATGTTTCTGTAGACAAATCATCTTTTATTTAAGGCAGACATAACAAAAAAAATTCGCTGCAGCACAATGAATATGAAAGTTCTATCAGAAACACAGCAGGTTAGTGTGTGCCAAAAAAAAAAAAACATTAGTGTTTGAAATATTTTGCTTTATAGTGTGAAGAAGTTATGCTTATTTCTGCTTATTTCATGAGGCTTCAAAGTCTAATACTTGGTCATAAAAATAAAGTAATTTCTCATGAATTGAAGTAAAATAATTTTTTTTCACGGTTTTTATGTGGATGTGGTTGTATTACACTGGGGCAGAATTTTACCTACAGTAGTCAAAGGATTTCTTTCTCCTTTTTTTCTTCGTGAAACAGCATTTCTTTCTTTCTTTCTTTCTTTCTTTCTTTCTTTCTTTCTTTCTTTCTTTCTTTCTTTCTTTCTTCTGTTATATCATTCCATTATTTCATTATTCTTTTCCTTCCTTCCTTCCTTCCTTCCTTCCTTCCTTCCTTCCTTCCTTCCTTCCTTCCTTCCATCCTTTTCTTTCTTCTTTTCCTTCCTTCCTTCCTTCCTTCCTTCCTTCCTTCCTTCCTTCCTTCCTTCCTTCCTTTCCCTTCCTTCCTTCCTCCCTTTTCCTTCCTTCCTTCCTTCCTTCCTTCCTTCCTTCCTTCCTTCCTTCCTTCCTTCCTCCCTTTCCCTTTTCCTTCCTTCCTTTCCCCTTCCTTCCTTTCCCCTTCCTTCCTTTTCCTTCCTTCCTTCCTTCCTTCCTTCCTTCCTTCCTTCCTTTCCCTTCCTTCCTTCCTTCCTTCCTTCCTTCCATCCATCCATCAATCCATCGTTTCATTCATATACAAATAGAAATGAATTTCTATCTTCTCTTTAAAACAGCACTGAAAATAATTAATGAGTGCATTTTATTCAGTACACAAGGATCCTTTTATAACATTTTTGGTAGATGTTCCTGTGCAGAGTGACTTAGATTTATCTCATGAGTAGTTGATGATTAAGGGCCTTGCTCAGGGGCCCCACAGTGGCAGCTTTGGTGGTCCTGGGATTTGAACTCACAACCTTCCAAAAAGTTAATGAGCTCAGTGGTTAAAAATTCCAAAAGACTAAATAGCATAAACCTATATATATATCAATATCAACACCTAATATCAATCTTATTGTAAAGTTCATTTTTTAATTTTGATGAAATTGATCAAAGACGCTGATTTTCTACCAACTTCTTACTTCCTCTTTCTCTCTTTTCTTGCATTATGAAAAGGCTAAACTAAAAAAAAAAAGGATTTTTTCCAAGGCAGAAGTTAAAGTTGTGAATATCAAATGATGTTCCTATGAATGATTTACAATTAACAGCATTCATTTGCAGTCTCATAAAAATGAAATATCCAGATATTCTGTATTTGGATTTTAACTTAAAGTGGCTGTTGCCTAAATAGGAAGTTTATAATGATGATGATGATGATGTGTATTATATTATATTACAATTTTTATTATTATTATTATTATTATTATTATTATTTGCAGTAGTTGTAGTAGTATTTATAAAATTTATATATATTTTAATGACCCTGGGAACACCTGTAGGACACAAGTAAATGAAATGAAATGAATATAAAAAACGGCAGCATGATGTGTGAATTCTGGCTATAACAGTTCCTCTGTCTCCGCTAAATCACTGGCAAGATGAAATGACTGTTGAGAAAAATGAGAGATGACTATTATTAATCACAATTATGCAGTTTTTATTATCAAACTCAAACTAACTAGTAGCTAAATTGACCGTGCACAGACAGTTACTAAGGATGAGTGACTGTTAAATGGATCATGTTCACCATGCTCGTTTTTCTTTCGTACTGCTTCATATCTAACTGCTCACCTACATGAAATTAAAAACCTTTTTGTTGTTCCCTTCAGGATACCAGACCTGATGTACACCAAACTAATTCATGAGTCATGCTCTCAAACACTAGAAAAAAATTCAGAAATTTAACAGATAGATTCATATTAACCCAGATTTACTTAAAGCACATTTTAATGAAAAAAAAAAAATTGTAATATGGTGACTTGCACTTCCCTTTGATAGTGTCTCACTTCCTGAGCGTATTTAACACCTCACAGCACATGATTAGTTATCCGAGGGGAACTGACGAGGCTTAGCCGCATCTTTTGTGCAGTCTATTAAAGGAGCTAAACACCAATTTGTTTAATGGACTGAATAATCACCAAATGAGTTCAGTGAACCCCATTAACTCAAGTCTGTCACCAGTTCCTTTTATTTAATACCAAATTTGCGTGAGATGCTGAAAGACTCTTTCAGGTCAATAATCACAAGTCAACTTTTAAAGATCAGAAATGAACCTTTAAAATCTAGAGTTTGAAAAGTAGAGCTTCTTTCTTTCTTTCTTTCTTTCTTTCTTTCTTTCTTTCTTTCTTTCTTTCTTTCTTTCTTATATCTTTCCATTATTTCATTATTTCATTATTCCTTCTTTCCCTTTTCCGTTATATTTCCCTTTTCTTTCTTTCCTTCTTTTTTCCATTATTCCTTCCTTCCTTCCCTCTTTCCTTCCTTCCTTTCATTCCTTCCCCGTTCTTTTCCCCATTATTTCCCATTATTTTATTCCTTTTCCTTCCTTCCTTCCCCTTTCCTTCCTTCCTTTCATTTTTTCCCCTTTTTTCCCCTTCTTTTCCCTTCCTTCCTTTTTTTCCTTCCTTCCATTCCTTTTTCCTTCCTTTTCCTTCCTTCCTTCCTTCCTTCCTTCCTTCCTTCCTTCCTTCATTTCATTGTTTTCCTTCCTTCCTTCCTTCCTTCCTTCCTTCCTTCCTTCCTTCCTTCCTTCCTTCATTTCATTGTTTTCCTTCCTTCCTTCCTTCCTTCCTTCCTTCCTCCCTCCCTCCCTCCCTCCCGAAACGTACCGCTCGGCCTATTGTACCTACCGTATACATTTCAAAAAGATGTCCGACGAATTTAGATTTTTCTCTTAGAGTAGACGGTGTACAGAGCGGCGTATGGGGATGCATAAATATGTAATGCTGGTAGAGCAAGACTATATTACTGTATATTGATATTGCTATTAAACATAAAATGAAGTATAAAATATGCATATGTGGAGCAGCATGTTAAGGAGGTTCTCTCTTGCTCTCTTCTTATTTAGCATAAGAAGAAAAGAAAGTGTGTGTGTGTGAGAGAGAGAGAGAGAGAGAGGATGAGTGAGGGTTTGTACTCACCGGAGCGTTCTGAGCGGGCAATGAGGCGGACAGAATAACATTATAACATTGTTTGAACCCTTGCAGTCTTGAAACGGCAACAGAGCGTGCTCAGTCAGGGCCGTAGCTAATGAGAGAGAAAGACAGGAAGCACAATAGAGTTCCTGCGAAAAGTACCAGAGACGAAAAGTGTTTGTTCTGTGCTCCAAAGCAGAGCGAGGGAAAGCTAGAGAGAGAGGGGATTTGGAGGGATAGTGCTGTGAGCTTTGTTCCTCAGGGATGGCATTTACTGTGTCCCTGAGGGATAAAAACACAACATTCAGCATTCATCTTCAGCAAGTCTCAGGGTTGTGCAATACAACAGTACAGGATATAGAATTACAGAGATGATCAAGACTGGAGATATTTTTGTTTCCTGCATGGACTAGAATGCTTTATCCCACTTGTACTCTAGATGAGAATTCAACATTTTGATGCTGCTTGATCCATGATTCGTCAGCAAAACTAAACATTGACGTTATATAAAACAGAGTTAAGGTCATCTATTTATTTATCTACATAAATGACACCCCCCTCCAGTCATGTTCCAAAAGATGATCCATGTCCTCCATCTTGTAGTAGAAGTAGAGCCTTTCTTGCTTTCTTGTTTTCTTTCTTGCCTTCCTTCTTTGCCTTCTATCTACCTTCCTTCCTTCCTTCCTTCCATTATTTCATTATTTTCCTTCCTTCCTTCCTTCCTTTCTTCGCTCGCCCTTGAGCACCTTTAAACTCCTATCTTATTTAAAAATTAATCTTTCTCTTCCTTTCATCCCTCCATCAAGTTCAGCTTCTTTCAAGCACAACATTACCTTCAGGAAATGCACGTTTATTTAAAGTAATGAGTTGCTAATGAGTTGACAATTTATTTTCAACGTTACCTAAAATAACCTCGTGTAATTTCCTCAGCACTTCAGGCCATCTCTCAACAATGTTCAAACACACCATCACCACATTTTTGTCTCTTTTTTTCCTAAATAAATGTAGACACATTACATTATAAAAAAGATCCATTTATTCATTACTTGCCTGAGCCCCGTGTTCCAAAAGCATGGTAAAAGCTAACGCCTACTCTATTACTGCTTATTGTTTAATGAGGATCTTTATGCTGCAGTGATTTAGGGAGACTGAAACATGATCGTTGCGTTTATTTATCATCCAGGCGTTAGATGAAAATCACTTATTGTGACATTCTTGCCACTTCATGGGCTCAGTGTCAGCATTTATTTTTTTTTCTTCAGTTCAGATATAAAAAAAACAATTGTTAATTTAATACAATTTAATTTGGAAAGAGAAGAAAAATAAAATATTGTTGAATTTATTTATTTATTTATTTATTTATTGAAATAAAAATTGAACAATTCAACAAATGAAAAAAATGCTCTTCTGACTGGAAATAATATAATAAGACTGGTAATAAATTACTAATTGCTAATTGTAACTACTGAAAATAATGAATTTTATTTATTTATTTGTCTGTTTGTTTGTTTATTTATTTATTTATTTATTTATTTATTGAAATAAAAATTGAACAATCCAACCAAACAACTGAAAAAAAAATTACTCTTCTGACTGGAAAAAATATATATATACAGTGGGGCAAAAAAGTATTTAGTCAGCCACCAATTGTGCAAGTTCTCCCACTTAAAAAGATGAGAGAGGCCTGTAATTTTCATCATAGGTACACTTCAACTATGAGAGACAGAATGAGAAAAAAAAATCCAGAAAATCACATTGTCTGATTTTTAAAGAATTTATTTGCAAGTTATGGTGGAAAATAAGTATTTGGTCAATAACAAAAGTTCATCTCAATACTTTGTTATATACCCTTTGTTGGCAATGACAGAGGTCAAACGTTTTCTGTAAGTCGCCACAAGGTTTTTACACACTGTTGCTGGTAGTTTGGCCCATTCCTCCATGCAGATCTCCTCTAGAGCAGTGATGTTTTGGGGCTGTCGCTGGGCAACACGGATTTTCAACTCCCTCCAAAGATTTTCTATGGGGTTGAGATAGGGAGACTGGCTAGGCCACTCCAGGACCTTGAAATGCTTCTTATGAAGCCACTCCTTCGTTGCCCGGGCAGTGTGTTTGGGATCATTGTCATGCTGAAAGACCCAGCCACGTTTCATCTTCAATGCCCTTGCTGATGGAAGGAGGTTTTTACTCAAAATCTCACGATACATGGCCCCATTCATTCTTTCCTTTACACGGATCAGTCGTCCTGGTCCCCTTCCAGAAAAACAGCCCCAAAGCATGATGTTTCCACCCCCATGCTTCACAGTAGGTATGGTGTTCTTTGGATGCAACTCAGCAGTCTTTCTCCTCCAAACACGACAAGTTGAGTTTTTACCAAAACGTTCTATTTTGGTTTCATCTGACCATATGACATTCTCCCAATCCTCTTCTGGATCATCCAAATGCTCTCTAGCAAACTTCAGACGGGCCCGGACATGTACTGGCTTAAGCAGGGAGACACGTCTGGCACTGCAGGATTTGAGTCCCTGGCGGCGTAGTGTGTTACTGATGGTAGCCTTTGTTACTTTGGTCCCAGCTCTCTGCAGGTCATTCACTAGGTCCCCCCGTGTGGTTCTGGGATTTTTGCTCACCGTTCTTGTGATCATTTTGACCCCACGGGGTGAGATCTTGCGTGGAGCCCCAGATCGAGGGAGATTATCAGTGGTCTTGTATGCCTTCCATTTTCTAATAATTGCTCCCACAGTTGATTTCTTCACACCAAGCTACTTACCTATTGCAGATTCAGTCTTCCCAGCCTGGTGCAGGTCTACAATTTTGTTTCTGGTGTCCTTTGACAGCTCTTTGGTCTTGGCCATAGTGGGGTTTGGAGTCAGACTGTTGTCCAGGTTGTGGACAGGTGCCTTTTATACTGATAACGAGTTCAAACAGGTGCCATTAATACAGGTAACGAGTGGAGGACAGAGGAGCCTCTTAAAGAAGAAGTTACAGGTCTGTGAGAGCCAGAAATCTTGCTTTTTTGTAGGTGACCAAATACTTATTTTCCACCATAACTTGCAAAGAAATTCTTTAAAAATCAGACAATGTGATTTTCTGGATTTTTTTTTTCTCATTCTGTCTCTCATAGTTGAAGTGTACCTATGATGAAAATTACAGGCCTCTCTCATCTTTTTAAGTGGGAGAACTTGCACAATTGGTGGCTGACTAAATACTTTTTTGCCCCACTGTATATTTATTTATATATTTATTCATTCATTTATTCATTCATTCACTCTATTGGAAAACAGTCCAAAAAAATTTAATGCAAGAAGTATACTATTCTCCTAGATTAAAACAAATCAGGAAGGATCACAGCTTATGTTAAAAATAAATAAACAAATAATTTTAAAAATAATTTTTTAGGAAGAAAATCATTGGCCCTATCATCCAGAGTCCTTGAATTTGATTCCTGATGATGCCACACATTTGTGATGACTAGGCCAATGGAGAAAGCGATGGCATAATTTCTTTCTCCATCACTCACAGGGACATAGACGTGTGTACGCTCATGCATGCAGAAGTGGACAGATAGCACTTTCCTGTCAGATGTTACATCGCCCCCTGGTTTCACTCAAGAGACTCACAGCTTTTGTGTGAAAGGAGAGAAATCCTAGTCATAGTTTCACAGATAGATTTATTCTAAAGTGTCTGCATCGCTGCTGTTTCTTAGCTCAGACAATTTAAAAAAGTTGACGATTTATTCATTGAGATTGAATATGCTGTACACGCATACACAGGTGAATCTAACGGTGTGCTCGGTGCAGCGTTTTATTAGGCAGAACATTTGAAGTGCACTTCAGGCTGAAGCAGAAAACGGACTGCTCTGTGTAGTGACGAAGTGTCAGTGGGACGTTATGACATCAGCTTCGTGACGAGCCATGCAGAACTGAAACAAATCTCTTCATTAGTAGAGACAAGTCCAGTATGATATGCTAGAACACAGAGCGAGAGAGAGAGAGAGAGAGAGAGAGGGAGAGAGAATTCATAGTGCGGCATTGAACAGCTTGTTTTCACACCTACTAATATAAAATCTCTCTCTATCTATCTCTCTTTCTCTCTCACACACAAATTCCAGCATAATCACCACACTATACCGCTAGTGAACGAGCTAGTGAATGAGTTTATAAGATCCTCTCAATGTCCCATTTTAACAGACAGCCAATCTCCCAGTCTCATTTTAAAGGGCTTAGTACTTATTTGCTTTTTGGCGAGTGCCACTCAGCTCAGAAAACATCTGTATTCAGCTTTCTTTCCACGGCACAGAGAGACTACGCAGGAACCGCTCCATGCTAATCTTGTGTAGGATATATAGCGAACAAGGGATGTTTACTTTTAATTCACGTTTAATGCATGAACAGATCTTTACATACGCCGAGACGTGATTGTTTAGTGTTCAGTCATGTGATTGCTGGTAATGAGAGGATACAATGAAATGGGGGGGGGGATTCAGGATAAAGGATTGATTAATAGTTGATTGAGTATTAGAATGATGTTGGTGTGGAAATAATTACACTCTTGCTTTATTATTTTAATATTTTAAAAAATAGGAAGTGGAATGAAACAGGAACCGATAGAACTTTGGGATTGGGAATACTAAAAGGAACTGAATTAGCATGCAGGTGTTAAGTCCAACATGGAAGAATTAACATTTGCCATTTGGTCGAGCAGCTGGTTTGATGAAAAGGTCAACCAATGTTGAGGAAAATCTTCGTCTTCGCTTGATTTCAGTGCTGTTAGAATCTCTAGAACAAAAGGAAAGGAAGTCAGTATATAACATGGCGCTCCTTAACACCTAGAAGCAATTTGTCGTCAGTTTTTTCTACCACAACGTTTTTGGGACGTGGGAGGAAACCAGAGAACCTTTAAAAAAAAAAAACTCAGAGATTCCATTCAAAACCAGACGCAGACAAATTTTATGCAAGAAGTAGACTACTCCCCTAGATCAAAACAAATCAGAAAGGAGCACAGCTTATGTAAATATATAAATAAATAAATAGGAATAATAATAATAATAATAATAATGATAATAATAATAATATTAATACTACTACTACTAATAATAATACTAATAATAATAATAATAATTGTTATTATTATTATTATTATTATTATTATTATTATTATTATTATTATTATTATTATTATTATATATTTTACAGTATTATTTTACAGAACCAGCGCCTTTGGATTCAAATCGCAACATTTGGTCAGAAAAATATTTGTCTTTTAGGGTTGGCTGCATGTCTATAAAATCCTCACTTGTCCCTTTGTGAAATTTTCCATTTAGTGCAAGACAAATAGCTCCAGGTGATTCCCAGTGATAAAAATGGTTTTAAAATTACGCGCTCGTACTTAGACGCACTTCAGGCTTTAGCCGGCTACAGAGTTCATAATTCTCTCCTGTACTCTACTACACAGTTCATTTTAATGGTGATTGAACTTTTGAGCTCGCAGTCTTTAATGGGAGAAGGTACACTGAGGTGCTAGTTTGTTAGTCAGTGGCTATGCAGTGAAACCAGCATGAAGAACCGGTCATCCTTCATCTCTGCTGTGAATTAAATGTAGGAACGGTTTAGTACTTGATCGCTGTATCAGTCAGATTACTGTACACGTCCAACATAAAAGAGTTAGAACAAGATTAGAACAAGTTGTGCTATAAAAATATATAATAATAATAATAATAATAAGAAGAAGAAGAAGAAGAAGAAGAAGAAGAAGAAGAAGAATTATTATAAGTCTGTATTTTCCAGCAATACATTTATTTCATTTTATTTTAGAAAGACCTGAGTTGGTGTACAGAAATGTTAACATATTAGAACTTTTTGTGATGTTACAATAAAAATAAAATAATAAAACAATATAAGTCTGTGCTTTCCAGCAATTATTTTATTTTATTTTATTTTATTTTATTTTATTTTATTGCATTGCATTGCATTGCATTGCAATAATAAGTGTAGGTTCATCCAGCACCCAATTAGAGTGACAAATTCAATCGAGAATGCAATTAATTGTCTCAAAGCACAGTTTTCCATAAAGATGTTACTGTGAATACGTTACTGAATCATGTTAATTCATCATAGCTGACTTTAATCTCTTTCCTTTGTACGCAGAAAAAAATAGACGGTTGAAATAAGGGTGGAGGAAAGAAAGAAATAAATCACTGCAACCACTGAACCGTTCATTGTATATTAATTCCTGTGAGCAAAAAACATCTCAGAGTTTCATTTCAGCTCTATTCTCCCCCTGTCAATCTCTCTTTCTCTGTCTCTGTCTCTCTCTCTCTCTCTCATGGCCTGTTTAATTGGCTGGATGTGTAGAACAAGTCTCTGCAGGCATCTTTCAGCCTCACAGAGGGCCTCGATTGCAACAATCAAGCAGCATCCTCGCTACAATTGCGCTCGGCGTCTAAGAACACGAATTACAGTCAACAGAGCAAATGATTCAATCTGTATTACACTACGTTAATAACCATCCTCAAATTAAAGGCTGGGGCGACGGCTCTGCGCATCTGTGAAGGCAGAAATTATGTGGCATCTCCCTCATTAAGGATGAGCCATAATACTTAGACAGTGTGGCGTGAAAGACAAGAAAAGAAGAAAAGCTAATAACGAATTTAAAGACGAGACGGGGTGAAGAGAGGCTTCAGAGAGATGCTTCTAACATACACAGGATATTTCCTCAATGGACAATTTATTAGGAACACTGAACTGACCCTGAATTTGTCATATTCCTACGTTAAATCCCAAAGTACTTTAAAAGAATTAAAAAAAATTTATTTATTTATTTTCATTTTAGATGTGCATCTGGCTCTCTTGTGCTCTTGCTCATGATTTTAAGCCCAGGATATAATCTTATAGATCAGTGGATTTGAATGCTCAAAGATAATAGATTCTTCAAAATGAATAATTGTTACCGTACTCATTTAAAGGAGCAGAGCCTCCAGGTCCTAGTGCCCCACCCACACACAGAGCATATTCTAGTACTGTAGTGAGATTTGTATAGAAACAAATGCAGAATGATGCAAAACAGATTTACATGAAACGATTGATCCTTGTTGTATATGGTTAGTGCAGCTAGCTACGTCTAATTATAAAAATAATCCCATAAACACCCTTCATCAATGTTTGTGATGATGCGCAGCTGCACACGCAGCTTATACAAGCAACTTGAAACGATTCAGGTTTAATTCACGTTCCTTTTTATAAAGTATGCATGATTTATTCTTAAGTTTTAATTAATACATTAAAAAAGCCATATGCTAAAATATGCGAAATCGGTCATTATTCACACATGAAGTCATAAGACACGTCATAGTTGAGGTTAGTTCTTTCCTTAAGTCATCATTAATTCATGATTATGTGAATATTAATTCAATCCAGGGATTAGTGAATGATTATTCACGTGCTGTTTTTGTACTGTATGTGTTACCATTTTTCACAAGTGGTTATGTTTAAAGGTTTCATTAGGAACTAAGATCAACCTTCGCGTTCAGATTTCAGTCTTCATCCGTCTTCTAATATCATTCCAGTCAAACTTTTCTCTCAGTGCTGCAAATTCAGCGCATTTCACCCATCAAACCATTACCCACAATCCCAGCAGAGACAGCAGGTGATGCTGATATGCAAATATGTTCGTGATTTTAATTAAACACCGCTTTAAGTAATTCCGCAGCATTACCATATCGGTTTGTGTAATTCGCTATAATTGTTGCCCTTTTCGGAGCTTTTAATGCATTTTGTGCGTGTATTTTATTTTCCCCCGTGCGCACACACTGCAGCATGCGTCACTTTCATCTCTCTCTACTAGACATGACTGATTAAGATATTACTCTGCAGAAGCGTGAATTTAATCATGTAGGTCATTTACATGAAGTATTTGAATTCAAGAACGTGTCTTACATGTGCTTTAACGTGACCCCGAGGCGGCTCCTCGCACTTTATTAACTTTGCTGAACACTCAAACCTGGTAAATTATTTATCCGGATTTGGAATTCCATTAAATAATCATCAATATCCATTTATGAATCAGCATATCGTCTGTATATGCAAGCAGAGCTCTATCCGTCTGAAGTCAGTTCATTAAGGAAGCAGATTTTACCTTTATAACGACGGCGGCGCAATGAATGGATCTTCATGTGAGTGATTTGTAGTTCGTCATTAATTATTTGATCCTAATTGAACTCAACTGGTTTGGAAATAAATGAATCTCTTTGCCTGTTTGCAAAGTGTTGCACGCAGATCTGGGTTAATTGTATCTTTTACACATGCTATTCTGTGATTTTATTCCCATCCCAATCAGTAGCAGTGAGTTTTCTTCTACATTTTCAATGTATTAAAAGTGTTTCTTAAATAATATTGTCACAAATCGCTGAGCTTTTAGAACGCTGGTCGTGCCGGTGTAGATAAATCAGACCCAACGCGGAGATAGACGGCGGACAGGGGTTTTATTAAACAAAAGAAACAGAGATTCACCCAGACATTACACAAAGATGAGGACTAGCAAACTAACGCAGACAGACGGCCACTATAAATAAGGCACATAATCAAAGACACATTGGGAACAGGTGAACAAAGGCGGAAACACATTAGGAAGAGGCGTGGCTAAAATGAACACATGACTGAATAAACAAAACCCCTGCTGAAGGTCCCCTAGTGGTCCATCGGGGGCACTTGCCTTGCCCAGAGAGGAGCGAGGAACACGGAGAGGCAACAAGGGGGGGAGCGAGGAGCAAGGCGAGGCAAGTGGGGGAAGCGAGGAGCAAGGCGAGGCAGGTGACGGGAGCGAGGAACACGGCGACGTGAGTGGGGGGAGTGATGGGCACGACGGTAAGGCCAGAGGGTCCCCAACGACATCCACAGCTGAGCAGAAGCGCCGAGCGACATCCACCGCCGAGCAGGAGGGCCGAGCGACGTCCACCACCGAGCAGCAGAGCCAAGCAACGTCCACCGCCGAGCAGCAGAGCCGAGCGACATCCCCTGACGCATAGTCGAGCCGAGCGACGACCCCAACCCGGCTGGGCCGAAAACCCCCGGAGGGAGGGAGGGAGGTGTGGCCAATGAGGAGTGAGGCGGAGCAAGTCCCGGCGAAGACGAGGAGGAAGAAGGTCTGATTGGGGCCATCCTCCGCCGACGGAAGTGAGGCGGCGTCCTGTACAGAGGAACAGATGGAGAGCGACGCCACCCACAAGAAACAGAGGCGGAGCGATGTACCCATACCAAAGAAAAAAAAAAAATTTAAACGGGGAACCCCACCGGCACAGGAAGCAAGTGCTTAGGGAAAAAGAAAAAAAATTGCACTGCGGAAGAAGAAAAAACTCAAAAAACAAAAGCAAGGGCAGCCAGTAATCTACTCCGCCGATGGAAGTGAGGTAATGCCCTCCACGGAGAACCGGAAGTGGAGCCGCATTCCTCACAGGAACAAAAGCGGAGCGAGTACCAGCAAAAAAGGAAAAAAATGCGGGTTAAAAACATCTTTCCGCTGCGAAGAATGGGGTAATGCCCTCCACGGAAACCAGGAAGTGGAGCGGCGTCCCCACGGGAACAGACGCGGAAAGATGTGTCGGAGAAAAAAAAATCCAAAACAGGAACGTTTTAGGAGAGAAAGGAAACCTCGCATACCTCGCGCCGTGTTGGGTCTGTACTGTTTTGGCTAGTCCTTCTGTCACAAATCGCTGAGCTTTCAGAGCGCGCTGGTTGTGCCGGTGTAAATAAATCAGACCCAACGCGGAGATAGACGGTGGACAGGGGTTTTATTAAACAAAAGAAACAGAGATTCACGCAGACATTACACAAAGACGAGGACTAGCAAACTAACTGTATACTATAAATAAGGCACATAATCAAAGACACATTGGGAACAGGTGAACAAAGGCGGAAACACATTAGGAAGAGGCGTGGCTAAAACGAACACAGGACTGAATAAACAAAACCCCTGCTGAAGGCCCCCTAGTGGTCCATCGGGGGCACTTGCCCCCGTAACAAGTATGAGCTCATGGATATTTTTGTTTCCCTGACTACATTAAAATCCATCTAGATATCCTCTTTACTTATTAATAATCTACTTTCTTTTATTTATATATATAATAAACTTTATTTATTTATTTATTTATTTATTTAATATCTTCTGTAACTACCGAAAATATAATATTTATTTATTTATTTATTTATTTATTTATTTATTTATTATTGTCATGTAACTATCCAGTGTTTTCAACCAGCGCTGCAAAATAAAACAACGTTAATATATTGGGCTCGATAATTTGACAACATTTAAGCCTGCAGTACTTATTCATTAGTCAAGGCTAATAGATTAAGGATAATGATGAAACTCGCTAACCATGGACGCTTTATTTACATAGGGCACTTAACTAAGAGCAGTTTATTTACGATACACTCATCATCGATCACGTCATTCAGCAGCAGAAAGCTGGAGTCTTGGCTGGTGATTGGAATAATTGAGGAAAATGATTGCAGTGTTTGAGAAGGTCCTCAAAAGCTTTCAGGAAGTTTTTCAGGAAGTCTCGATTGCCAGGTGTGAAAGTAGATTGATATAACTTTTTGCTTATATTCAAGAATATGAACATTAAAGCGTTTTCATGGATATATATTAGTAAATGAGGTCCATGAGGTGATGGGAATCGTTCCTCTCTCCACTTTCACGCAATACCTTTCCTACATCTACTGATTTGGATGTACTCTGAAGCTCACAGCTCCAAAGCTCACAGTTATGGAGAATCATCTACATAATGCCATAGCAACAGATGAAGCCTCCAGTATCTGTCTCCAACCCTAAATAAATAAGGACGCAGATAGATTGTAGGTCTTTTTGATAGATACCAGAGAAAACCCAGACAAGAGAACTGACACTCAGACAAGAAATCTGACCTACAGCCATGATCAAAGAAGCAAAAACAGCCTACAGCCATACACTCACTCTCTGAGAGAAACGTTAATACACGAGCTGGACTTCAGTAGGAGTGCAGGAAAAGAAACAATATCACCTTTATACCAAAGCAGTACTAAACACTATCTGGGCTCTGGATGCACAATGCCCCAAAGCGCTTTAACTCACGGATGTATTAGAACTTTAAGATGCTGCAAAGTTTTCCATCAACCCATAGACAGCAAAAGTTTGTCTAACCTTTTAGGACACAATAAAAAGAGAAAATATAGGTAGAAGATATTTACTGTTTAAGTTTCATATGTAACATCCATGGTAAATATGTTAATATTTGAATCATTTAAAATGTGGAGGGAGAAAACAGATGAATTAAAAAAATAATATAAACCAAATTAATTTATTGATGTTGCTTGGAATGGACACATAATAATAATATTATTATTATTATTAATAATAATAATAATAATAATAATAATAATAATATTTTTGTTGTCATCATTTTATTATTAGGGGGGCACGGTGGGTTAGTGGTTAGCACGTTTGCCTCACACCTCCAGAGTTGGGGGTTTTCTCCGGGTACTCTGGTTTCCTCCCCCAGTCCAAAGACATGCGTGGTAGGTTGATTAGCATCTCTAAAATTGTCCGTAGTGTGTGATTGCGCGTGAGTGAATGAGAGTGTGTTTGTGCCCTGCGATGGGTTGGCACTCCGTCCAAGGGTGTATCCTGCCTTGATGCCGAATGACGCCTGAGATAGGCACAGGCTCCCCGTGACCTGAGAATAGTTCGGATAAGTGGTAGACAATGAATGAATGAATGAATGAATATTTTATTATTATTATTATTGTTGCTGTTGTTCTTATTATTTTTGTCAACAACAATAATAATAATAATTATCAATAATAATGATAATGATAATAATAATAATAATAATTTTGTTAAAAAATGTTATTTATTTGTTTGTTTGTTTGTTCATTTATCCATTTATTAATTAATTATCCCCAAGCAGTTGTTTCTAAACTCTTAGGAACCTAAAATCTCCAACAGAAGCTTTGACCATTTCATTAACACTTTTTGATGTATATGTTAATAAAGAAAGCTAGAAGCTTATAATGCAGACTTCATGATAAATTCCAGATGTTTCTATTGTCCTAAATAAAAGCAGTTAGGAATCCTACTTATATAAGTCTATACATTATATGCTTTAGTTTTTTACCTTCTGATTTTTTGAGTCTTGTCTAGTTTGCATTTACCTTCCCACACTCAAACCCTTCTCCCTTACATCTCCTTAAAATCCACACTGCTGTGGTCGCTTCAGAAGAGCAACAGCGTGAGCGTGATTTTGCTTTTCAGAGAGTTGCCTCCCTTTTTTTTCCGTCTTATTATAAGAAAAGCTGAAGTTTAGAGCACACCGAGACTTTCATGAGCACTTTTCCCAGCATCTTGAAAGCCAAGAACCCCTGAGCACGCTCATCGGTTGTGATTCCCAAAGCCGTCAGATCCTACCATGGCATCTCTAAAAAGCCTCGCATATGTATTATGCATTGTATCTGTTTTATCTGTTCATGGACCATTATAAACTTTATAAACTTGAATATTGTAAGACACCTATAAAAGATGTTATAATGCCTTATGTAAACTCATATTGTGCACACATTTCACAATGCTTTATAACATGTTATATATGTTACTGTATATACTTAGGAGCATTCATATAGTCTGACATCTACCATTATAATACATTATGTATACTACATAACATGTTATGAATCGTTAACCTGACGCGTTATAACAGTGTTCATAGCATGTTATATCACCAAGCCCTTTGTGTAGAGCAATAACGGGACACTATCATGGAATTGCAACATGTTATAAGCATTTTACTAACAGTTAATAAATGCATTCTAAACAGTGCTACAATAAGCCATGGAAGCAAGCTCATGATAAGTCGTATTAGGAATGAGTGTGTGTGTTTGTGTGTGTTTAGAGAAATAAGGTTGAAATGTTAAGACTATATTGAACTGTATGTTCATGGGTCAAGCTCACAGCTTCAAACTCAGAATTTATTTTTTTTTTCCAGGACACACAGCAGGCAGGGGTTAAACTGTGTAGTTTATGTGAATGTTAACTGAAGATGAGCTCTGCTAATATATTTTTTTATGGCGATGTAAATTACAGGCTTAACACTGGTGATGATAATTATGATAATGTACTACAGGTCTAAGTTACTGTGTGGAGAAATTCTGAAGTGTAAAAGATTTTTCATTCAGTAAAAGTAATGTGTATGAGTGAAAATGTTTCAGTATTTAATTTATTTTATATATATATATATATATATATATATATATATATATATATATATATATATATATATATATATATATATATAATAAATTAAATATGAATATTTTGATGTCATCTTGATGCCCAAACTGAAACATTGCAGTCCATTAAACTCCTAGAAAAGAAAGATAAATTTGAAAGAGAGATTATATATACAGTATCTCACAGAAGTGAGTACACCCCTCAAATTATTGTAAATTGTTTATTATATCTTTTCATGTGACAACACTGAAGAAATGACACTTTGCTGCAATGTAAAGTAGTGAATGTACAGCTTGTATAGCAGTGTAAATTTGCTGTCCCCTCAAAATAACTCAACACACAGCCATTAATGTCTAAACCGCTGGCGACTAAAGTGAGTACACCCCTAAGTAAAAATGTCCAAATTAGGCCCAATTAGCCATTTTCTCTTCCTGGTGTCATGTGACTCATTGTTACAAGGTCTCAGGTGTGAATGGGGAGCAGGTGTGTTAAATTTGGTGTTATCGCTCTCACTCTCTCATACTGGTCACTGGAAGTTCAACATGGCACCTCATGGCAAAAAACTGAGGATTTGAAAAAAAGAATTGTTGCTCTACATAAAGATGGCCGAGACTATAAGAAGATTGCCAAGACCCTGATACTGAGCTGCAGCACGGTGGCCAAGACCATACAGTGGTTCAACAGGACAGGTTCCACTCAGAACAGGCCTCGCCATGGTCAACCAAAGCAGTTGAGTGCACGTGCTCAGCGTCATGTCCAGAGGTTGGCTTTGGGAAATAGACGTATGCGTGCTGCAAGCATTGATGCAGAGGTTGAAGGGGTGGGGGCTCAGTCTGTCAGTGCTCAGACCATATGCTGCACACTGCATCAAATTGGTCTGCATGGCTGTTGTCCCAGAAGGAAGCCTCTTCTAAAGATGATGCACAAGAAAGCACGCAAACAGTTTGCTGAATACAAGCAGACTAAGGACATGGATTACTGGAACCATGTCCTGTAGTCTGATGAGACCAAGATAAACTTATTTGGTTCAGATGGTGTCAAACGTGTGTGGCGGCAACCAGGTGAGAAGTACAAAGACAAGTGTGTCTTGCCTACAGTCAAGCATGGTTGTGGGAGTGTCCTGGTATGGGGCTGCATGAGTGCTGCCGGCACTGGGGAGATACAGTTCATTGAGGGAACCACGAATGCTAACATGTACTGTAACATACTGAAGCAGAGCATGATCCCCTCCCTTCGGAGACTGGGACGCAGGGCAGTATTCCAACATGATAACAACCCCAAACACACCTCCAAGGCCACCACTGCCTTGCTAAAGAAGCTGAGGGTAAAGGTGATGGACTGGCCAAGCATGTCTCCAGACCTAAACCCTATTGAGCATCTGTGGGGCATCCTCAAATGAAAGGTGGAGGAGCGCAAGGTCTCTAACATCCACCAGCTCCGTGATGTCGTCATGGAGGAGTGGAAGAGGATTCCATTGGCAACCTGTGAAACTCTGGTGAACTCCATGCCCAAGAGGGTTATGGCAGTGCTGGAAAATAATGGTGGCCACACAAAATATTGACACTTTGGGCCCAATTTGGACATTTTCACTTAGGGGTGTACTCACTTTAGTCGCCAGCGGTTTAGACATTAATGGCTGTGTGTTGAGTTATTTTGAGGGGACAGCAAATTTACACTGCTATACAAGCTGTACACTCACTACTTTACATTGCAGCAAAGTGCCATTTCTTCAGTGTTGTCACATGAAAAGATATAATAAACAATTTACAAAAATTTGAGGGGTGTACTCACTTCTGTGAGATACTGTATATACACACACATGACTTTGCTTAGCACACGCGCACACACACGCACACAGAAATTTGGTGTCATGTACAGTAAGGACTGACCAGTGCACAGGAAACTCTTCTTGTACCTCTCTCTGTTACAGCAAAGCTGGTGTACTTTACAGAGGCTGTTTTGTAGTGTTTTTGTTCAGCATTGAATTTCTTTGTCATGTCACACTCCAAAGTGGTGGTTAATAAACCCATATGAAAGTAAACACTCAAGGCTTTAATAATGTCTAGTTTTTTATTCATATTTCTCGGTTTTAACTAGCCTATTGTGTTTAAAAGTTATAATGTCGTACAGTGGGGTCTTAAACTCCACCCATTTTTAACTTGGCTAAACACCGAGTTACAATACATACTGAAAGCCAGTAGTGTCCTGGCTAATTTTATATCAAACTTTCATTCATTGTCTACCGCTTATCCGAACTACACTCGGGTCACGGGGAGCCTGTGCCTATCTCAGGCGTCATTGGGCATCAAGGCAGGATACACCCTGGACGGAGTGCCAACCCATCGCAGGGCACACACACACTCTCATTCACTCACGCAATCACACACTACGGAAAATTTAGAGATGCCAATCAACCTACCATGCATGTCTTTGGACTGGGGGAGGAAACCGGAGTACCCGGAGGAAACCCCCAAGGCACGGGGAGAACATGCAAACTCCACACACACGGCGGAGGCGGGAATCGAACCCCCAACCCTGGAGGTGTGAGGCAAACGTGCTAACCACTAAGCCACCATGCCCCCTATATCAAACTTGTGGCGATAAAATAATTCATTCAATTTATCTTGATTGATAATAATCCAAATGTTTATCCATTGTATCCAAATCTGAAAGATACATATTAAAGCTACAAAGATGCACCACCCCTTTCTTTTGACCCTTTTTTTAATAAGGAAAGGCAGAGTTTAAAACATGTACATGTACAGTGGAACCCCAGCATACCAATGCCCTCCCTTATGAATTTTCGGCTTAAGAATTGAAATTTTGCAAGAAATTAGCATCGGCATACGAAGCATTTTTGGCATACGAACCGAACCGAACGCCGTCTAAGTTGCGAGTATGTGCGGAAGACATTTAAAACTTTAAAAGTTTGCATCGGTGGAAAGCCAAGAGAAGTGAGTTTACGAATTTGACACATTTTTTTAGTCAGAGAAAGCTGTTTCAAAGGAGTCAACCCACCATACCAATGTTGCCTTCAGCATGCGTTTAAAAGCTAGGTGATTTTTCAAACATTTTTTTGTTGACAGATCGGTGGCATGGGTGGTCTGTTCTATTTTTAGTTCAAGCTTTGTGGCACGACTTCCTGTGAGGACCCTTGGCTTGGGTTCTTTGTGAGCAGCCATACAGTTTACATACACTTCATATTGGTGATATTGGTCATATTTTTTGGGCGGCTGGAACAGATTATCCGCATTTACATTATTTCTTATGGTTTCGCAATACAAATTTTCACCTTAAGAACTCGCCTCCCGAATGAATTAAATTCGTATGCTGAGGTTCCACTGTTCAAGGTATATTTTTTCTCTTTATGCATATATTTTATGTGATGATATCAATAAACCTGTGTGATATCTGTGATCTGTGATAAATGTACATTTCTATTCGTTCTGAACAAAAGTAGGGAACGTGAACATAGTTAATGCTGGATTAAGTCTCTAAATGATCATAGTTGAGGATGTGTGTCAGAGTGTTACAGCCCATAGTTGATATGAATCTGATTATTTGTGCTTAGTTTTATTCTTTTATTATTTTATAAGTGGCATCTTGGAACTGCTTAAAATGAATTCTGTTCTTTCAGTTTTCTTTATTGTGGTTTAAAAGGTGGTTCAACATGCAACAAATGCAATATGTGCGAGCTATATAGCTGAACATGTTTGTAATATCTCTCTCTCTCTCTCTCTCTCTCTCTGTGTGTGTTATAGGTGATTCATCGCAAGTGGGTAAGTCATCTCGTCTTTTTTAATCCCTTTCTTATTTAATCGGCTTGTGAAACATCACACTGAGATTCTGAAGGTCGTGTTCTTGGCATTGATGCCAGTTTTAGTCGATGCAAGTTGCAGTATTTACACATCTCACACACACACACACACACACACACTCACTCACTCACTCACTCACTCACTCACTCACACAAACACACACACACACTCTCTCTCTCTCTCTCTCTCTTAACTTAATCAGTTGCCCCCATTCTGCTGTAATAAGCACGTTGGCATTGCACCAGACATAACCTGGCAGATTGAAATTGTACCCTAACAAGCCACATTTGTGTGTATAATTATTATAATCATACTCACACACAAACACACAGACAGAATTTTAAGTTTTTCGTCCTTTTCCATGAACAAACACACACACAGCCTCTGGGTTGAAGTTCTAATCTTAAACATTCCAGATAATGATGTTTACAAAAAAAAAACAAAGCAAAAAAACCCCACAGAGGACAGTGTTTGGCTTTGTGGCTTGAAACTTCAAAAATGCTAGGCATTAGACATAAAAAGCAACTAGCAAAACAACCAAAAAATCAAACAAATAAATAGTTAAACAAATAAATAGTTAAATTAATAAATACATAAATAATAATATTAACAACCACATAATAATAACAATAATAATAATAATAATAATAATAATAACAATAATAATAATAATAATAATACTAATAATAATAGTTTAACACCTATTTAAAAAAATCCAAAACAAAGCGGCAAAATAATAAGACACAATCAGAAATTAATTAAAAATGATAAATACAATAAAGAATTGATAGGATGACTAGGAAATAAATAAGCAGCGGAACCATGCAGTAAGTAGTACATCGGTGCCATTTGCATAAATGAGCGGAAATGGTGTTTTTGGGGAAGGTTCTAACGGTAAAACTCTGCCACCCGGCCATGATCCAAAATAAAATACAAGTTCTATCTTCTGAACTGTTAATTCTCCTCAGTTCTATTCAATTCACTTTTATTTGAGTAGCCATCAGTAGCCACAACTGTTCACTGATGGAGACTTGGGTTCAGAACTGTAAGCCGTAGCGCGTCACGGCTGTGGGGCAAAAAAAAACACACACAAGACCATGGGAGAGTGAGTGCAAAATAGGTGCGAGCTTTATTCACAGTGACAAACAACCAAGGAAAAGCAACGTGACATGACTTGGAGCAGAAAAATAATAAACAAAGAAGTAAGCAGAGAAATAAGTAACTTTAAAATATATAAAGAGGGAGCCGGAAATGGAGGAGGAAGGGCAGTGCGGGCTGGTAGTGGCAGTTTAGGCTTTCTTAAGGCGGAGGCAGAGCTCAGGTGAGGCGTGTCTGGGGAAAGGTGTAGCAGAGGGCGTCTTCAGTGTGGGCCGTGACGGGCAACATTGTTTATTGAGCTTCCTGGAAGAGAAAGAAAGAAAAGCACAACCACGATTAGACTGGCAAATTCTATCTCCGCCGAGGCGCCCGGCTTCGAGTAGTTCTCTCATCTTTTCCATTCAGGGTGCGTGGAGACAGTGACGCTTCTGCTTGGTTGGCACTGGCGCTGCCCTGGCTCCGTCTTTCAGCTGCAAGAAAACTGCCGCTGTCTGTGGTGCTGAAGGGATGCCTATTCTTCAGGGGTATTTTGGCAAGGAGAAGGATGGCTTCCCGGTCTTTTGTAGGCGCCTAGGCCTGGATCTTCATGGTCTCTAGGTGATACCATCCACAACAATCCCTTGTATTTCCACTGTGCATTTGGATCCATCTTCAGCAGAAGCGTGTAGCCTCCAAGTGATGAGAACTTCAGAAGTAGGGCATCAGGATGGATTAGGCAGGTCCAAGTCAGGAGTAGTCACTGGTTTCTCACTGGAGTACCATGTCTATCACAAGCTAAAAGAATCACTAAAACTAAGTCGCTGCTTATTTTTTCCTCTGATAGCCGGATTTCGATCACGACGCTGTTTCTTTATCATTACATGCACCGAGAGCAATTCACAAATTCCACTTGGCCGTCTCCCAGCAACAGTTTTAAGAGCCAGTGATGGAGACACAGGGGTCACAGAGTTCCTCTACTTATCACCAGAATACAGAGAGCACAATTTCAAATGACGTGGATTAAGCAAATGAGAGGGATCAAGCAATTTTCCTCCACCATCTACTTTCCTTTTCACTTTCGTTTCTATTCTTGTGAGCGTTCTGTACGCTCTTCCCCCACAATTCTCACAGTGTTGATTTAAAAAAATAAAATAAAATCAACTCTATACTATTAAGTATATATTATGTACAGTATGTGGTAGCAGGCTGCTGGTTCAGCCTTAAAGCCTTACTCGGGATTTATCAGGTAAACCGAGGTGATGTGATCTACATCTAAAGCTGCTTACTGGAGGGGATTAGAAACGAGACAGGCTTTCGAAAGGCGCTTCGGAGACGAAGGAGTGTAGCAGTTGCACTTTAAACTCAAACATCAAACTAAATGATGACTCTTTGAGCATGTTATGCTCAAGAAATATCATTGCTTTTTTCTTTTTTTTTTTAGGTATTATGGGGCTAACACTGGACATGAACACAGTCATGTCATGACCCATTCCAATGTTAAGGGTTTGTAATGACCAGATAAACAAAACATAATGATGTAACATGACAAATCACACTAAACAGTGTAGTGTAATGCACAAAAAATAACATATCACAGTCATGAGGAGGAAGTTTGCAAGGCTGGCTGGCACAAAGATTTAAGTATTAACAAAATTGGTGGCTATTTATTTGTTCATTCATTCATTCATTCATTCATTCATTGTCTACCACTTATCTGATCTATTCTTGGGTCACGGGGAGCCTGTGCCTATCTGAGGCGTCATCAGGATACACCCTGGACGGAGTGGCAACCCATCGCAGGGCACACACACACTCTCATTCACTCACGCAATCACAAACTACGGACAATTTAGAGATGCCAATCAACCTACAATGCAAGTCTTTGGACCGGGGGAGGAAACCCCCGAGGCATGGGGAGAACATGCAAACTCCACACACACGGCAGAGGCGGGAATCGAAACCCCAACCCTGGAGGCGTGTGGCAAACGTGCTAACCACCAAGCCACCGTGCCCCCCCCGATCTATTTATTTATTTATGACTTAATTAATTACTTAATTATTGGAGTAACCTTGCAAATAAACTTTCTAGAGCAGTACAGATGAAAAGCGGAAGACTTGTTAAAGCAGCCAATTGTCCATGAGTGTGTGAATGTGTGTAGGTGTGTGTGTATGTGAGAGTGTGTGTTTGATCCTACATGGGTTTTATAATTAATTGGTCGTAGCATGCAAGGGAACAGAAACCAATATTTTTATGATGGGGATATAAATGATTTTTGGAAATTTATGGAATGTCAACGGAAATCAGTGAAATTATTCGCTCCCAGAATCCTGTGGAAGATCAAAGAGAGAGAGAGAGAGAGAGAGAGAGAGAGAGAGAGAGAGAGAGAGAAAATTGTGAAAATGAAACAGGAGATTTTTAGTTCTCGGAGAGTCTTCCGTCAATCATCTCTGTTTTTTTTTTTGTTTTTTTTATTTGTTTGTTGTTTGTTTTTGAGCTGTCTCTTTGCAGGATGAGGGACGGGACTTCATTTTCTGCTTGCTTCAAGTCCACTCCTTCCCTCCTTCCTCCTTCATGCGCGAGGAGAGATAATAGCGAGATGCAGAGGCGATGCAGTACCGTATGTATTTTATTACACCGATGGCCTCAGGTGGCATGACAATGAGAGAAAGGCGTTTGTAGAAACAAGAGGAAGTTGTTGTTTTTTTGGGTATTTTTTACCCTAAGATGTGACATCGCTCACATCTCATTCTCCTCCTCTTCCTCCTCCTCCACCACCACCTTGTAGATGAATCAGGTGTAAGGTTCCTTTCCTGTCGACTCAGACGCTTAACTTCTCTGATCACTGATCAGACCGGAAGACTGAAAGATGGTGCAAGGGGCGCCATTTGTTTTGAAAGATTTCATTTTTTCCCCCGTATGACACGCAATACCTAGGAGCTTTTGTTTTTGCTCGCACCCGTCTATCATTTTTCATCCGTTTGCTTTTCTTCTCTCGTTCCTGCTTCTTCTCATACTTCATCTCTCCCTGCTCAGGCTGTGGTCATAAAAAAAAAAAATATAGGAAAAAAAATAAATAAATAAATAAAAACTCCAGAGTAGTTCCACACTCTCTCACTGGGGAGTGGTTTAGCATTAATACAGGAGATTAAAAGTACTTAAAACGGTTTAACAGCATTGGGAGCTGATAATGTTTCCTGAATATTAATTCTAATTAAAGCAGCGCTCTGTTACAGTCACGTTTCTACACAGTGGACCTGAAGTGCAGACATAAAGGCTGCAACAATAAAGCATTACAACAAAAACTAAAATCTATTAATAAAGATTTTTCTCAGCTTATGATGTAGACCTGCGTTCGACCCCTTATTCCCCAGTACGGGTCGAGAATTTTTACAGATTATCTTACCGATTTTTACAAAACATCTTTAAAAAAAACCTAAAAATAATCTCTCTCCCTCTCCCTCTCTCTCTCCATGTCCCTCTTCCTGTTTCTGTCTTTCTCTCTCTCTCTCTCTGCCTGCCTGCCTTTCTCTCTCTTTTTCTGTCTCTCTGTCTTTCTCACTGTCTCTCTGCCTTTCACACTGTCTCTCTCTGTCTGTCTGCCATTCTCTCTCTCTCTCTCTCTCTCTCTCTCTCTCTCTCTCTCTCTCTCTCTCTCTCTCTCTCTCTCTGTCTGCCATTCTCTCTCTCTCTCTCTCTCTCTCTCTCTCTCTCTCTCTCTCTCTCTCTCTCTCTCTCTCTCTCTCTCTCTCTCTGTCACTCCCTGTCTGTCTGTCACTCCCTGTCTGTCTTTTTTCTATAAGCCTGTCTGCCTTAATCTGTCTGTCTGCCTGTCTCTCTCTCTCTCTCTCTTTCTGTAACTCTCTCTCTGTTTTTCTCTCTCTCTCTCTCTCTCTGTCTGCCTGCCTTTCTCTCTCTTTTTCTGTCTCTCTCTGTCTTTCACACTGTCCCTTACTGTGTACCTGCCATTCTCTGTCTGTCTGTCTCTCTCTCTTTCTGTCACTTTGTTTGTCTTTCTCTCTCTCTGTCCGTCTTTCTCTCTCTTTCTCCTTACCTTGACTCACAGTGAAGAAAAGCTGCTCGAGTGTATGGTCATTTTGTTTGTATTTTAAATAGTGAAGTAACTGTTCCGTTCACTCTGAGGTCACAGCAGCAGTAAGTCAGCATGCTGTATTTCTACAGTAATAATCTCTCACACGTTACCAAGAAATCAAGAAACACTAAGTTCTCACTTTCACCTGTAACTGAGACAGATCGACGTCCGCATTACAAACGGCGCAATTCCATCACGCGTCATTTACATAATGCCCGCCATTTGTTACAGACCTCCTCCTCAAACGGTCGGCAGAATCACCTCGACTGTTGCAACACGATCCTAAGAGTAATGACATCTCAAACTATAATTATGCCCTCCTCAAAGCAGATTTCCTCACAGCAATTAAACTCAGATCAGACGTCAGCGTCTCTATCGCTCTCTTTCTATCTGTCTCTCTCTCTCTGTCTCTCTCTCTGCCTGTCGCTGTTTCCCTCTCTCTCTGTCTCTATCTCTCTTCATGTGTCTCTCTCTCTTCATGTCTCTGTCTATCTCTCGCTCTTGTGCTTTGTTTCTTTCTTTGTTTGTTTCTTTCTTTCTTTCTTTCTTTCGTTCTCCCTCCCTCTCTCTTCTGATATCTCTATCTTGCTCTCACTTTCTTTCTCTCTCTCCCCCTCTCTCTATCTGTCTCTCTCTCTCCCTCTTTCTGTATCTTCCTGTCTCTGTCTGTCCCTCTCTCTCTCTTCCTGTCTGTTTCTCTCTCTCTCTCTCTCTCTCTCTGTCTTTCTCTCCCTCTCTCTCTCTCCCTTCATGTCTCTGTCTTCCTCTGTTTATCTCTCTCTCGCTCTTTCTTTCTTCCTCTCTCTTTCTCGATATCTGTCTCTCTCTCGCTCTCACTTTCTCTCTCCGTCTCTCTATATCGTCCTGTCTCTGTCTTTCTCTCCCTCTTTCTGTTTCTCTGACTGTCTTTCTCTCTCTCTCTCTCTCTCGCTCTCTCTCTCTCTCTGATCACCGCCTCATCAATACCTGTTTCAGAGCCAGAGCAGGAGATGATGTGGAAATGTTAACAGGTCTGATGATTAGTTTGCCTCCGTAAATGTTAATGTGATTAGACCATTATCTTCATCAGCTTATCGACATTCTGCCGACTTCCTCGGATCAGCCGTACCACGGGAGCCACGCGTCGATTTATTTATTTCTTTTTCTTCAGCACATTTTCTGAAAGTGAGGCAGGAATCGCTTTGTAATCGCGTCCCGCTGAGATGATGGATTTCGTCTAAGTTTTGTTGGGGGGAAAAAAGATAATACATGCTTTTTCACAATTTTTAAGTTACTACACTGTGCTTGTTCATCGCCAGTCGGAGATCAGAGGTTGCCAGATTGACATTAAACAGGTTTTTTTGCACTCATGTGGTGTGTGAACGTGTATCAATGTGTAACTCGTGTTTTTTGTTCTCGAGCTTTTGTTCTCGTGTGAGTTAACCCCTGTCGATCGATTCTCTAACCAATAAGCATGATGTCCATGAATTATCTTGTCAAGGCTTCTGTTGCTAGGAGACAGCCCGCCGAGAGAAAGCTCATCACATGCGAAAAAGCGAAAGACATGAGAGATAAAATCCGAACCACAGACAAACTGTTAATTTTGCACAGTTGCACAGCATTTTTTATTTTTGATTTTTTTACAATCTTTTAGTGACACTGAAATTGTGACTGGAATGAAATCAATTTCAGTAACAATTAACGAAGATTCCGTTTTCAGTCTTTTCAATGTTTTAGATTTGATACACCAATAAACATTTTAGCCAACATATCAAGCTAGATGGCTAAGTAGATCACACAAGCACTTTCTGAAGAAGAGGGAGTTGTATCATTTAATCAGCAGGTTGAATTTAAGCTAGGGGGCAATTCTGAGGCATGTGGAAGTGAACTTGCTAGCTAATTTCAGCTAGCTAGCTAGTTTAAAGACGCACACGCACATTGTTTTTTTTATCCAGTCTTTTCCTTTTTTGTTCTAAAGTATCATCTATCTGACTAGCCAACATCAGCAAGCAAACATGCTGCGAATGTTTGTGAATGATACAACATATTGCGCTAGTTATCTAGCTAGCAAGTTCTTTCTGAAGAAAAAGGAGTTGTGATATTGATATTTTATTTTTACTTCCTCAACAGGTTGAATTAAATCTAGCTATCATTTCTGAGGCTAATTTCAACTAGCTAGCATGAAGGCAGTGTGGAGAAAAGGTACCTACACATATATATTGTTTTCTTTGTTTGTTTGTTTTAATGCTATCCTAGCCAAGATTAGCTAACCAACTTGCTTCCATTGTGTGTGTGATGCAATACATCAAGCTAGGTGGCTAAATAGTGAGCTCTTGAAGGAGAAGGAGATCTTTTTAAAACCCTGTTGTTGTTGTTTTTTTTTTTTTTTTGCTAGTTAGCAATTCTGAAGTGGATGGCAGTGAAAAATGGTGGTACAATTAGCTAACTAGCCAGCTTAAAGACAACATGAAGAAAACACTCATGTTGCTTTTGTTAGGCTCTCCTTTCTATTTTCTCCAGTGCCTTCTAGCTAACTAACCATCATTAGCAAGCTAATTTGCTTCCATTGTTTGTGTATATAGAGTGTATGTAGCTAGCAAGCTCTTTCTAAGGAGGAAAGGAAAAGAAGTTCTGTCCTTTAAACACCTTGTTTTTTTCTTCCTGGCTGAATTTTGCAATTCTGAGGCAGGTAGTAGTGAACTAGCTTGCTGAAATGAACTAGCTAGCATTAGCTAGCCTACTTTCTTTCAGTGTTTGTGTGTGCTGCTACCATTTTTATTGTGTTTATTGTGATTTGTTTTGATTTAAAAAATAACATTGAACTTATGTGAGAGAAGAAAAAAAGCATGTTTTGTCTGCACTGCTACTTCATGAAACAATTAGCTGGAACTGTTTTGACGTTAACTCACCTAGTGCTAGTTATGCTAGCAGTAGTCACAAGTGATGCTTTTGTGACGCTAATGCATTTGTTTAATTCAAAATAATGCTTTATGTGAAGAGGAAAAGTCTGTTTTTTGTCATGATGCTTTAGTAAATCATGAATCTTTATGAATATTTTTTTTTTTCTTTTTTTCTTTTAACATAGTCAAGCTAGTTACATCGCTACTTGCAGCTAGCTTCCTCACATCAACTGCTTCTGGAAACTTACATCCATTCCAACCTCTTCAGCCTGAATTACTAATACGGGATTATCCTAGTGACTCACAGTAGCTCAGAAACCTCATGTCTTCCGATAGCTCCAGGTTGAATTTTTACTCTGAGCGTGCCCAACTCCTGACTCACTCGACTCCGACGCAGCCTACATGTTAGCCTCCACTTCCCTTCCGCTTCCCCTCTGTGTGTCTCTGATAAAGGATAAAGGTGTTCTCTACGGATCTCATCATCTATCATGTGACACTCACTCCGAGATGGTCAGAGAGGCAAAACCGTCAGCTGCACACACAATACACTTATACATTTCTGCCCAGTCGTAATCAGGGTCGACGTTTGGACGGAAAGTTCTAGAAGCTCAGGTTTGTTGAAATGTGTATACACGCATGTTTATCAGCACAGACATTTAAAAGCCATGCGGCTGTGAAACGAGCGACCGCAATCTGTTGCAGAAAAGGAGAATCGGCATTGTAAAATACCACCCTCACGTACCACATCCTCTCGTTCCTTGCGGTTCGCCTCCCTCTCTGGGAAGCGAAGCATGTCATTAAATGAGACAGCTGTGCCTCCCTTAGTTTTTCCAGCTTCTCTATTTTTTTTCTTTCTCCATTTCTCTCCTCCTAACTCCTCCATAATTCCGCCTTCAGACTTCCTAGCTCTGCATTATTTCCCCCATTTCTTTTTTACAGTCCCTGCGTATATTATTATTACTGTGTGAGTTTATTATTGCTGTTGGATGACTTAGAAGTATAACACAACATTATCAATGCCAGTATCTGCTTAGTCAGAGTTTGCCATAGCATAAGTGAACACAATATCAAACATTTTTTAAAAATATATAATTTATTTTGATTATATTATTGCAGATTTTCCACAGATTTGGGCTGAAACGTTTTATGATGTCATCACAACACACTTTCAGCCACGCCATCTTCCATACACATGCATTGAATCCATGGAGAGCTGTTGTAATCAGTAATTGTATATGTGTCTCTACCGGTAGGAGTTTAAAAGAAGACAACAAGCACAAAATACTTCATTAGTTGCATCGGAAATTGGAAATCGTAGTACGATCAAGCATTTTTGTCAACAACAATGACAAAAAAATGACAGAGGAATGCTAGATGGACTGTTTAGTCCCTCGTAAATCTATTTCTGTAGTATAATGGGCAAAGTTTAATAGTGGGTGTGGCCTAATACACCTGCCAGTCCAGGAAGCATTATAGATTTTGCAAATTTTCGATTCAGCACTGGCGTTTTTAGATAGTTACAGGATGGCCACCATTTTGTTAAAGAATGAATGAATAAATAAATATATAAATGAATGAATGAATAAATGAACACACTATATTGTAACCTGGTCAGTCAAGCTACACAGTAGATTGTAATACAATGCCACTAATCGTCTGTTTACTGCTCTGTATCTGTATTCCAATTTAAAGTCAGAAGTGGGCGTGGTTTAAACAGAAAGGGGTTTGTTTAAGGGTTTTTGTGGTGGCTCAGCCCGTTGAGGCTCCGGGTTGTTGATCGAAAGATAGATGTTCAAGCCCCAGCATTGACAAGCTACCACCGTTGCAGATTGACAAACAAGACAACAGCACCCGCTTTCCTGCTCCAGGGTGCTGTATCATGGCTGACCCTGAGCTCTGACCCTGAGCTCTGACTCCAACCTCCAAGAATGGGATATGCGAACAAAAAATTTCACAGTGGAGTAATGTATATGTGACAAATAAAGCTTACTTAACTAACCATTAATTAACAACTGACATTCTAAACAAACAAACAAACAAACAAACAAACAACCCCACATAATTAGTTAAAATAGTGCTCCTCCTACTCATATCTGTCACAAAACGCTGAGCTTTCAGAGCACGCTGGTCGTGCCAGTGTAGATAAATCAGACCCAACACGGAGATAGACGGCAGACAGGGGTTTATTAAACCAAAGAACACAGATCCACAAAGACGAGGACTAGCAACTTAACTGAGACAGACGGCCACTATAAATAAGGAACATGATTAAGACACATTGGGAACAGGTGAACAAAGGCGGAAACACATTAGGAAGAGGCGTGGCTAAAACGAACACATGACTGAATAAACAAAACCCCTGCTGAAGGCCCCCTAGTGGTCCATCGGGGGCACTTGCCCCCGTAACAATATCTGTATTTGCATATGATTATTTTCAAATATAATCCCCAGTAAAAAATTTCCAGAACTCTAAAAGACACCAAGCTGATCTAATGAGTTTTTATCTGGTTAAATTTATCTAATTTCATATGAATTCATTTGTAGATAACAAACCATCATCCAGCTTACGCCTTGTAGCGCTTTTCATGCCGGTGCTTCGTGCACATCAGTTCACATCACTTAACAACATTTTGAAATTCCCCATCCACCTGTGCTCTGCTAAAATCTTAGCGAATGACTACAAAAGAGCAGATGTGTGAAATGAATGTACGATTTTTTTAACAGTTATTCTCCATCGTTAATATGTGTGCTCATCAGGGTGTCACCTCATCTCGCTTCAAGGTGCAAATTAGATGAAAAGCAGTGTTGATAATAACAGTAAACAATTCAAGTATTTATAAGCACACAAAAAGAAAATGGTAGCATGGGAAGCGTGCGTCACAACACATTCGAGTGATTGTACTGAATAAGTCACTTTTTTTCCCTCCACATGCAGGGCAGATCTATCATAGACTGCTGGTGTGTGTGTGTGTGTAATCAGCAGTTATTCTTTGTTAGGTCTCGCATAGTTCCATGTCAAACACCACAATTGGAGGGGGGACAAATGTTCATGGAAATGAACAAGGTCATTAATCCACACTTCCTCCTTCATCACTTTAGAAAGAGGCAGAACGTTTGGAAGCAGGTGAAATATGTGTTAAGTGTGCGAGAGAGTTAAAGTGGGCTTACTTTGACCTTACTGTGTTTGTCTGAAATTATAAATTCAATGCTGTATAAGTTTTTCTTTCCAGTTTCCAGTTTGATTTTCATTTTTAAATATTATTAAATATTAATATACTATATGTGCAGTTAAATTAGTACATTGAAATGTTGAGCAATCAAACAAACTAACAAACACGTATTTATTGATTTTGTTTATTCAGATATCATGCATGTGTTGCATGAGTTTTTGATGGACTTATTTAACACAAAAACGGAAAGAGGAAAGTGACAAGGAAGGAAGGAAGAAAGGAAGGGAAAGAATGAAATAATGGAAGGAAGGAAGGAAGGAAGGAGGGAAGGAAGGAAGGAAGGGAAAGAATGAAATAATGGAAGGAAGGAAGGGAAAGAATGAAATAATGAAGGAAGGAAGGAAGGAAGGGAAAGAATGAAATAATGTAAGGAAGGAAGGAAGGGAAAGAATGAAATAATGTAAGGAAGGAAGGAAGGAAAGAATGAAATAATGTAAGGAAGGAAGGAAGGGAAAGAATGAAATAATGTAAGGAAGGAAGGAAGGAAAGAATGAAATAATGTAAGGAAGGAAGGAAGGGAAAGAATGAAATAATGTAAGGAAGGAAGGAAGGGAAAGAATGAAATAATGTAAGGAAGGAAGGAAGGAAAGAATGAAATAATGTAAGGAAAGAAGGAAGGGAAAGAATGAAATAATGTAAGGAAGGAAGGAAGGAAAGAATGAAATAATGTAAGGAAGGAAGGAAGGGAAAGAATGAAATAATGTAAGGAAGGAAGGAAGGGAAAGAATGAAATAATGTAAGGAAGGGAAAGAATGAAATAATGTAAGGAAGGAAGGAAGGAAAGAATGAAATAATGTAAGGAAGGAAGGAAGGGAAAGAATGAAATAATGTAAGGAAGTAAGGAAGGGAAAGAATGAAATAATGTAAGGAAGGAAGGAAGGGAAAGAATGAAATAGTGTAAGGAAGGAAGGAAGGGAAAGAATTAAATAATGTAAGGAAGGAAGGAAGGAAGGAAGGAAGGAAGGAAGGAAAGAAGGGAAAGAATGAAATAATGTAAGAAAGGGAAGGGAAAGAATGAAATAATGGAAGGAAGGAAGGAAGGAAGGGAAAGAATGAAATAATGTAAGGAAGGAAGGAAGGAAGGGAAAGAATGAAATAATGTAAGGAAGGAAGGGAAAGAATGAAATAATGGAAGGAAGGAAGGAAGGGAAAGAATGAAATAATGGAAGGAAGGAATGGAAAGAATGAAATAATGGAAGGAAGGAAGGAAGGGAAAGAATGAAATAATGGAAGGAAGAAAGGAAGGGAAAGAATGAAATAATGTAAGGAAGGAAGGAAGGAAGGGAAAGAAGGAAGGAAGGAAGGAAGGAAGGAAGGAAGGAAGGAAGGAAGGAAGGAAGAAAAGAATGAAATAAAGGAAGCTTGGAAGGAAGGAAAGAAGGAAGGAAGCTTGTAAGGAAGGATATATCAATCACATTAAATCCACTGACAGATGAAGTTAATAACATTGAATATCTCGTGGCAGCCATTTTCATTTACACTGGCAGCCATCAAGTGGCAGAATGTTAGGCAGCAAGCGAAAAGTCAGTTCTTGAGGTTGGTGTGTTGGAAGCAGGAAAAATGGGCAAGTGTAATGATCTGAGCAACTCTGACAATTGTGATGGCTAAATGACTCAGTCAGAGCACCACCAAAATGACAGGTCATGTGGTCATGCAATGGTTAGTACCTACCAAAGGTGCTCCTAGGACGAACAATCGGTGAACTGGTGACAGGGTCATGGGCACTCACAGCTCATTGATGCACAGGTGGAACAAAGGCTAGAAAAAGTTCATGCTGGCTATGATAGAAATTTGTCAGAATACACAGTGCGGCATGGACTGCTGTGTATGGGGCCGCGTAGCAGCAGACCGGTCAGAGCTCCCCTGCTGACCCCTGAACACCACTGAAAGCCCAGCACAGCATAATGCACCCTGCTGCACTGCAAAAATTGTTCAGCAATGGTTTCAGGAACATGACAAACAGTTCGATCAAGCATCTTTGGGATGTGTCGGACATACAAATCTGATTCATGGAGGTTTCACGTCGCACTTTACAGGACTGTTGTACACATCCTGGGGCCAGATACTACATCACACCTTCAGAGGTCTTGTAGAGTCCAGGCCTCAATAGAGCAGATCTGTTTTTGGAAACCCAACAGTGACCTACACAATATTATGGCAGTGGTTTTAATGTCATGGCTGATGGGTGTATATATAGCACTTTTTAAAAATGATTTCATATTATATCATGCATTATTAAATGATGAAATTCTTGCGTTTAATTTGTTCTTAACCTTTTTTAAATAGCAGTACTCAATTAATGAAGTAATACATTACACGCAGTAAAGGTTTATGCTTGTGACTCTGTTTTTATAGTCATAACCCAGACCGCTGTCGTTACACTGTAATAAGGTCTCTGTACAATAAAGCGTTCGAGAAACATCAGAAAGTGTGCACTCCTGCAGGTCTGCACTTTCATGGCTCTCTCTGTGCTCCCTCTAACAAGCTCCAGGCCAGAGCAGGGAGCGAGGACACACTGTGCTCCATTCACACGAGATCCAGACTGGGCATAAATCAGCAGGCTCCCCTGGTACTTATGGAGCTACTTTATGACTGAGCAGGGTGAGATAGAGACCAGGGAAGGCTTCATAAATTAGCTTCACTTTCTTTCACTCACCAAGTCTATCCTAGGGGGCCGTCATTATTAGGACAAGAGTGTGCGTGCTGTTAAAAGAGCAACTGTTGTACCGGTTATCTTTTGCTATAAACTGGTTTGTATGGCCTATATCACTGTTTACTGTTAAATGACTTTGTATCTTGTTGTCCATAGAAAGATTACTCTGTCCTTCATCCAAATTAGTGGCAGTTGGTATATCATGCTACATTTATTTTATACAATAATATAAACGATTTTTAAAAAAGTAAACAGGACAGAGAAAAATATGCTTATGCTACGTCAGAAAAGGCGTTTATCATCTGTTCTGAGCCTGTAGCTATAGTCAAATGATATGTAAGGTGCCGCTACTAAATCCACCAAAATCCATTATTCAATAAAATCCATTGTTCAATAAAATCAATTATTTTAATCACAGACTTTAATTAGTTCCTCAAGTATAGTTAATGCTTTCGGCTGCTCCCTGTTCGGGGTCGCCACAGCGGACCAACTGTTCCGCACATCAACTTGGCAAATGTTTTACGCCGGATGCCCTTCCTGATTTTTCCAGGCTTGGGACCGGGACTGCATCCAGTGGCTGGGAATCGAACCCAGGCCTTCCGCACGATAGGCGAGAAACCTACCACTGAGCCACCAATGCCACTAATTAGTTCCTCCAGTATAACCCACTATTTTTATGATTGTTGCAGTGAAAATGTTTGATTTTGCTGCAGCTTTTAAAAAAAAAAAACTTTAAAGATTTTTTATTTATTTATTGTACATTTTTAAAAATTTATTTATTTATTAATTTTACATTTTTTAAATGTATTTATTTATTTATTTATTTTTAATTAATTAATTAATTAATTAATTAAGTAACAAATTAATCAACTGATTATTTATTTTTGATTGATTGCAAGCACATGATTGTTCTTTTAAAACATCCACCAGTGAAGACACACATGGAATTAATTCCTATGATAGCTTTACTCATGTTTGATGCATGTGATTCGAAGAGGGCTTCGGCCGAATGAGCCGAAGACGCCTTGGCCCAAATCTGTGAAAACCTGCATAAATTCTGAAATATTTATTGCAATTTACTCCTCTGAATATCCCTGAGTTCGCTTAAATTTTGCATAAAATTCTGCAAAATCCTGTTAAATGGTTAAGTAATGAAATGTAGTGATTTATCCAGCTGTTTATAAGCAAGTAATTTTACGTGACAAATTTGAGTCGAATTTTAGTTAAATACCCCGTTCTGTGTTTTTCTACCAGATCAAGGAGACTACTGAAATATGAACATGTAGCAACACATACTGAGCTAAGCTGTATATAACTGTATGTGTTACAGGATTCTTTCACCCGACATGGCCGTTTTGGACGGCTAGGGGTTTCAGGGGAGGGGGGTTTGATCGGGGCAGCAGGTGTGTAGCTGACTTTTGTTGGTACAGATCGTATCCGAATTAAGGCGGATTTAACAGAGACAGCCGGCTGCAGAGCGGGGTTTATAATGCTTATTGCCACCATCGAAGCAAATAATGAGCCGCATTAAAGACCTGATGGTTTCAGATTTAAAGGGACTTCGAGACAGACAGAAAGAGAGAGAGATAGATGGAGAGATTCAAAGACCTTATTGTGAGATTTAGAGCGGAAGAGAGAAACTAAAGGACCATATTGTGAGAGGCAGAACAAGAGAAAACAAGGAAAGAGCGAGAAAGTGAGAGGGAGGGGTGGGCAGAGAGAGAGAGAGAGCGAGAGAGAGAGAGAGAGAGAGAGAGAGAGAGAGAGAGAAATAAAAGACAAGGCCATATTGTATCTCATTTTATTAGGGCAAGTGAAGGAGATAGATGTTCATGGGAAACAGTAAAAGGAAAAAAGATGATTATCTAAGCAGTATGTGATCATATAAAATACGTGAAAAACATCTGAAAGTGAAGGTGACTGAAAACATGTTGTGCCCTGAGATTGTAAACACATGGCATCATGTGATAATGCCTTATATGTGGAAAGAAATATGGAAATAAAGGAAACATTTGAAATTAATTAGGTAAAAATAATAATTTAAGAAAAACTCACATGGAAATAAATGAGTCAGGTAAAAAAAAAGTGAATCATGTGAAAGAATCACTTATGAATAAATGAATTGTGTGTAAAACATCACATGTGGAAATAGGTGAATCGTGGAAAATCACATTGGAAAATAAATGTGAAAAGAATGAATCATGTCTGAATCAAGTCATTTGAAAATGAATGAATCATGTGATTAGAAACGAATCAATGTCATGTAAAACATCATACGTGAAAATAAACTGTTATAAAAAAGATCATGTGAGAAGATAAACAAATGATGTGGAAAAAATCATGTGATTGTAAATGAATCACTGAAAAAAAATCACACATGAAAAGAAACAAATCATTTAAAAATCACATGTGCAAATGAATCGCATGAACCTTTCTGTCAATTTTCTCTGAACTGATATTCACTGATACTTTCAGCTTTATGAATTTTATGATTTGACTTCCTCAGAACACCCCCATATTCACCAAACAAACCTGTTTCTCAAATAAATTATATGCACACATCATCCTCTGTGTTATAACAAACACAGCACCCAGCTATTTAATATGGTTCTTAATCACTGTGTCTTCCTTCACACTAATAAATGATATCATCCAAAATATCGCTTTATTAAAAGAAAGACTTATTATTTTCATTCCTGTTATTTCGTTCCTGTTAGCCTTAGCTTTTCTAGTTGAAATTGCAAAACATGGCAACCATAAATAATTCGTTCTCTTTTTTTGAATATATTTATGGTCATGTGCTCATCCTTTCCATTAACAACATGGTGGAACTTCTGGATCTTTTGGTTATAGTGTAATTGCAGTACCAGGGTGTCGTTTCTTAGTAAATTACCAACATATCTGAGAATATTTTCCCATATTATTTTCCAATTTGTAATGCCATTGTATGTTTCCATTGTTTCAGGAATGTGTAAACTAGCTCACTCGTTAATTAGCTTGCATGTGCTCCGAGTACATACTTCCCAGTTGCCTAGCAACAGTGTTATCATGACTTTTACCACTTAATGGGTAAGAGAATGGTATGTTCACCTTCCCATGTTGAAAGCATACTTTATTTAGCTACATTTGAAGTTATGGATTTGTGCAGGAAGGGCAAAAGTATAATATTGGCTTATCGCTTTGCAGTGCTAGGAAATGAGCAGGTTAACTAAATACAATGATGATAAATTTTCTATGTTTATATCGTTCATTTATAAGTATGCTATGCGTTTTATATATTCAATGGTCGCATGCTATTTGTAATTGTGGTGTAGTTTTAATAGTAGACTGTATTTTCTAAGTAATTTACCAACATATCTCAGGTAGATGTTGATATTTCCGATATTTTTGTATAGTTTGTACATCATTCTACCGTTCCATTTGTTTAAAAAATCAAACCAAGATGTCTGAACTAGTTTTTTTAGCATTATTTTCTAATATCCGGACACTACGTCTCTTATTCAACACAACATTGTGGGTCGAATTTCTAATTCTTATTGGTCAGAAGGTGTTGATATACTTTCAATAACAGCACAAGGCAACTCGGAGGATGGATTCATGTTTTAGGAGATGGAAGCAGCCTTCAGTTTCAGCTCTTTTGTAATAGTCAGAGATAATGCTGTTCCTATTCCTGTACAGCTGGTCTTCAGGCTTAGATGGTAATATATGAAGTTTTTGTTCCACATTCTACATCGATACATGTACTTATAAATGGATAAATATGATGTTCTTAAATTAATGAAAAATTGTAGCTGTTGACAAACTGCTGTGGCATAAAGGAACACTTCATGATGTGCAATTCAGCACGGTAACTAGCATCATACTGCCCTGTCACTGATTGTTTTGACATGCTTTATTCCTTATAAATAGTTCATTATCATCTGCTCTCTTTCCACTCTTATATCACCTTCTTCGTCATTGCTTCCTCTTTCCTCATTTATTTTTCTACAGTTTCTTCCCATCCCTCATTATCACCTTCTTCAGCAGATTTAATCACTCTGTTCCACACTGAGACTGACATTTCCAAACCCTTGCCTCCTTCGATGAGCCTGATTCACCAGTCATTAAGACTCACTCACTCACTCTCTCTCTCTCTCTCCCTCCCTCCCTCCCCTCTTTTACTGGAGTATGATGTCATAACCCCCTATTTCTCCATTTCTCTCTGTGTAATTATCATCTGCTTGCTGAAATTCTTCTATTTGTTGCAGGCCTTCGAAAGCAATATGTTCGTTTCTTTCAGTCTTTGTGTGCGGTTCAACCTGAAACGATTTTGAAACATATCAGACTTGTTTATACCCTCACTGTGTGGGAATATCACACCCAACTCAATCTCAGGCCATCTAGAAGTGCCGCTTGGCTGATTGTAGGGCTCGACTAGGCTACACAAAGGTAGTTTGATTGTAAGCAAGCTCTGCAATGCCTCGTCGATCCCTCCCACCCTTGCATTAGCATTGATTGCGTGGAGTCAGTGGCAGTAATTGTAAGTCAGGATGGCAGGAACTAGCACAGCAGTGCCTGATGATGCACTCAAACCACGACATCTCGCAAAACCGTGATTAAATTCAGTGTTCAGTGCAACACTTTAGCTGAAGTGAACTGCACCTAATACGTAAACCTTTTTTTTTTGCAGATAGTAGCTACCTGATATTTCCATAATAACCACCTATGCAGATTATAAGTGGTGTGTAGGTGCTGAGAGAGGAATTGCTGAGCCACCTTCTCAGAATTCACACTTTTACACAGCGTAGACACTGTCCACAAAACATATAATTATTGGCAAGACATATGATTATATTCCTCAGTAGTTGTGCTTGTTTATTTTGCAGGGGAAAATGAATAAATTTTTGCCCCCTCACATATTTGAGCACGCTTGTGGAAAAATCTCGTACGTGAACATGTTTTCAAAACGCGATTATATGAGGAATATGAAAGTGCAATTCAGCGTACTGTGAAATTCCACATGAACTCATGTAAACCCACCTGGCATATGAATAATAATATATATAAAATATAACCACATGTCCTACGGACGAAGAATGAGCATAAAAAATGAGCCGTGTGATAAAAACATGTGAAATCAACCATGTTTGTGAAACATTAGAACTGTAAGTCAAAGGTGTGTAAAAATTAGATGTGAAATAAATCGTGTGTGAACGGAAAAACACGTGAATAAAATGAATCATGCCACAAAACATCACATAAAAATGAATCAGTCGTGGAAAGAAAATCACTTGGGAAAATAAATGTCATTTAAAAGAAATAAATCAGGTAAACGATATGGAAATAAACGAATCATGTTAATCACATAAAACTAAATAAATAAGGTAAAAAGAAATGATGTGAATAAAATGAATAATTTAACAATTATTTCTAAGTGTAAAGGAAATCACTTGGGGAAATAAATGAGTCGCTTAAAAGAAATGAATCAGGTAAAAACATGATATGAAAATAACTGAATCGTTAAAAAATCAAATAAAATGACGTGAATGAAACTTAAAATAAATTAATCATTTTAGAAAATCAAGTCAAAATAAATCAATTGTGAGGGAATTCAAATAAAATACAATTAAATTGTGTGTGAGAATCACGTGAAAAATTTTTTATGTTTTTAATGCACTACATGTGCAAATAAGTGAATGTGATGAATCATTTAAGAAATGAATCGTGAAAATAAATGATTTACGTAAAAGTTCACAATGCCGAAATGAATCGTGAGTAAACTGCAAATAATATAAGAATTGTGAAACACTCAGCTTTAATTAAAAAATAATTGAATTGTGAGAAAATCAGATAAAACATGAAGGAATGTGAAGAGAAACATGCAATCCACACACATACACATGTGAAAAACGTGAAACGTTGTTAAACGTGATATGTGTATTAAACAAACGTAAATTTCACTTCGCATATCCGTGAGAAGGTTGTGTTGTTTTTTTAATTCTCTAAGTGTAGAGTAGAATAACTGAACCTGACTGTACTATAAACCCTCGCCTCATGTTTTCATTTATTAATCAACACTGAAACACTGATCTGAGTTCAGCAGCCTCTCACTGGGCCAAATGACAGACGCTAGCAGCAAGACAGCAGGTGTGCTACGAGTGTGGGCGCAATGATCCAATTGGCTGCTTCAAAGAGAGCAATAATCCAGTTGGGTGCTTACAGGAAGCAGCTGATGGTCCTTTCCCAGAATGCTTCAGCAGCTCCATTTGCTAGCACCTGCTGGGCTTTACAAATCTCCACTAATGATTCTTCCATCATAGCCTGAGAGAAGGTCAGTGAAACTCAGAAACAGTGAAAGACAGAAAGAGAGAGAGAGAGAAAGACAGACACACTGAATGATGGATGAGTGTTCAGGTGGTGTCCGGGACAAGGCAGGTTTTACGTTCAGCACCTCGATACAGACCCCTTGTCCATTTTTCCTAGGTGACACCTGTCATTTTCCTCTTCATCATCTGAGACACAAAAAGCAGAACTGAACTATACTTCTGCGAGCATTCTGAGAAAAGAAAGAAGCGTGTGAATGCGTGTGCTATCATAGGTGTTCGGATTGGGGCGGGGAGATGAATCTCCAATTCAACTGGAGTAATTAAGGCAGAGATGCAATTTAATTAAAGTAGGACATTTGGGTGTCATAAGCACGGAGTGCTATTTATCATGTGCTCCATCAATTAGATAGAGCAGGGAAGGCCAGCCAGAAAGCCCTCTCACGCTCACCCATTAAGCAATTTAGCCATTCTGTCATAACTGAAGTACTTAATCTGTTCAATTTGAAGTACACTAAGGGAATGGAAATCTTAATAGCGGCAAAAGATGTAGGTGTTAGATGTAGCATTTTGTCCAAATTACATGTAGAACTTAACCTAAAATGAAGCAATTGTTTCTTATGAACTGTGAAGTTTGAAACTTCTTCAGCAAGCCTTAGGAACTCATATTAACAATATGTTAACAAACTCCATAGTACTGGCTAGTTTCCACCACATAGTACCATTTTCTAGACGTTTGGAGTTTATTGGCTGCAAGTCCTCACCCCTGGGGTCGGTACTTGGTAGACCCACCTTTGATCGCACCTGAACATCTGATATGTGTATCATGTTTGCACATCTGGATGTTGGAGAAACAAACTACCTTTTTGTTTCAATAAATCCACACTACTGGGTAGTTACACTGAGGTGCTTTCAGCTGCTCCCTGTACGGGGTCGCCACAGCGGACCAACTGGTCCACACAACAACTTGGCAAATGTTTTACGCTGGATGCCCTTCCTGACGCAACTCTCCCATTTTTCCGGGCTTGGGATCGGCACTGCATCCAGTGGCTGGGGATCGAACCCGGGCCTTCCGCATGATAGGCAAGAAACCTACCACTGAGCCACCAATGCCCGTTACACTACATTACCTAAATATAGTTAAATATAAATATAAAGCCTAAATATAGTTACACTACATTGCCTAAATATTCACCCACCTTGAACTATGTTCCACTTTTGTACTGTTACAGCTTATAGAAAACAAATAGAAATAGACCTAACTGGTGGACGTCACCCCCCGTGTCGGTTCTTGGTACAGCCATCTTTGCCTTCAATTACAGCTAGAAGCCGGCTCTATCATTTTTGCACATATGGAAGTTTGCATATGCATTTCCGGCATACGAGCAAACATACTTCTGTTCAAAACTAGTTTGCGTCAGTGGAAAGCCTAGCGGAGCTATTCTCCGATCTATTTTCAGTCAGCGAAAGCTATTTCGAAAGAGTCAACCGACGTTACCAACGTTGCCTTCAGCATACGTTCAAAAGCTATGTGATTTTTCACATGTTTCTTGTTGACAGATCATTGGCGTGGGTGGTCTGTTCTATTTGTAGCCCAAGCTTGGTGGCATGACTTCCTGTGAGGACCCTTGACATGGGGTCAGTTCTTTGTAAGCAGCCATACAGTTTACATACACTTTGTATTGGTTCATTAGTGTCTGTGGGTTATTTCTTTGTATATTGTGCAAGATTTAGTGAAGACATAGCACCGTGTGTCCCATGAAAGTTGGTAGGAAGATGAAAAGGGAGCCACGTTCAGTGGAAATTAAGAAAGAAATCATTGCTAAAAAAGTGAGGTTTAATGTGTATTTATTTCATATTTCACTTCATTTACATGTTTTTTCTATATGTTTGGATTGTTTTTATGTGCAAAAATATAAATATAGTGTTGGAAATTGGTAATATCGGTAATATATTTGAGTGGCTAGAATGGATTATCTTCATTTACATTATTTCTTATGGGAAAATTTGTTTCGCAATGCAGATTGTCACGTTTAGAACTCACCTCCAGAACAAATTAAATTCGTATGCCGAGGCTCCACTGTACTGTGCAATCACAGGACAATATTCACCCCTCCGGAATTTTTTTTTTTTACACCCTGGATTTGGGATAGACTTGTTTGATTTGTGATCTCTCCCCAAACACTTTAAGATCCCTGTATATGGCTTCATGTGTCTATCAGCTATTGAAAAGCATCTCTACAACATGATGTTGCCACCACCATGCTTCACTGTAGTAATGGTGTTCTCAGATTGGTGAAAATTGTATTCTGCTAAATGTAATGCTCTGTGCCAAGGCCAAACAGTTAAATTCTGGTCTCATCAGACCAAAGAAACCTTTTCTTACATATCTGCAAAATGGAATTACATATGATTTTTGATCAGACTTTTTTTTTGTTGTTGTTTTTTTGTTTATTTTAATAATGGACAAAATCTCATGTTTACTACTAAGAGCTCATTCCCTTGCACTAAATATATGGCATTTAAAATGTAGCTATATAATATAGGATTATTTTCACATCCAAGAGGTTCAAGAGTGATTTAGTAAAACAGGAAGTATGTAAATTGGCGATCATTTGCATGTTAGAAAAGCAGGTAATGAACAGGAAGGGTAGGAAGAGGTGGAGTGAGTAGGTAGAAGAAGAATGCTGATAAATGTCATCGGAGAAGAGTTGAAGAGAGGATACAGGAAGAAGTGTAGGAGGATGGAGATCCTAATGTTTGACAGAGAGCGAGGGTTTGTCTGATCTAACTGTGTGTGTAGATCTTGCAGGCAGCTTTCATTACCACTGAATATCTCTATCAAGAATGTAGAACTTTATTATCTGACTGACTTTCATCCACATCCTTATCAACATCGCTCTTCTCTTTCGGAAATACATAAATAATGCCGAATTCGGTATGCGAACCGTCCGTTTATTGGGATGAAAGGGTCTTTTAAAGCCAGTTCCAGCTTTAATTTAATATGAGGTAGGCTGTTGAATTGCATTTGAATGCTCGAGCTGTTCAAATCCGATAATGATCGTATTATTCATGCTCTGAAAAAAAGACGTTTTAGGGAAAAAAGGGTTCGTGGTCCAGAATTTCAGCTTTCAGCACCCCGCCAGCATCAGATTGACTTCTACACTAGGCATGTCTTTAGGCAGATGAAAAGGATTAGAAATCAAATACGGCCCAAGATGATGTGGATTTAAAATCTTCCCATTCATTGTGCAGTGTAAGATGAGTCGCTCGGATGAAGTGAAGAGGCAGAGAGAAAAGTTTAGAAATTAGATTAGAGTTTTTTTTTTTTTAACTCTAAGGATGCTTAGTATTGAGTTTTATCAAACATTGTGGATGCAGCCACCTTGGAAGATGAGATAGAGACTATTAAAAAAAAGGTTATTTTTTCCTCCTAAAAAAATTAAATATAAGTAATTTAGCCAAAAGATTAATGATAGCTATATAATTATAATGCATTAAATAATTGTGACAGAAAAAAAGAAAAGAAAATGTTTCATAAGAAATAATTTGATATTGAAATATATATTTATATGAAATTGATAAAAAATCATTAATATTATAAATAAATTAATGTTTTTTTTGGTGGGATTAATTATAGGATTTTTTAAAAACAAAAGGCTGATTTTCACTCTTTTTTATACATAGAAAAAAATGCACATATATGCACTGAAGGCTAACAGTAGATGTATAAGAAACCAAAGTTCGTAGACTTTACAATTCATCTTTAGCTATTTAAATGGCCACCAGTATTCAGCTCTACAGGAAACCCAGGACGCTCTACAGGTTAACTCCGTTGTGTTGCAGTACTGGAAATCGAATGTGGCTCCATCCGAGGCTGCTCTAATTGCTAGCAGAGCTCAGAGAGACAGGATATCAATAATGAAACCTCCACGACACCCATTTTAAATTTTTGTGTTCGAATACAAACTTTATAACGTGAGCAAGTTCGGTCCACTCCTTAATCCCGATCTGAAGCATCAGCCCACTCAGCACATTCAATTAGTCCCTGTTAAGGCGAGCGCTGGTCTATTGGCCAGGGAATACTGGCATAAATAAGTGTAGCATTTAGACTTGTTATGTAAATGACCCTAGAATGATGCAAACACCTACACATGCTGAGCCATCAAGTACCAGCTCCTTAATGAAATCTAAGTGATGTGTGGGAAATGAGGTGGGCAGAGTTGCTTTCACAATCAACAAAACAAGCAAACAGAAAGAAAAAAAAAAGACTAAGTGCCCAGTAATAGATTTGGTCTCTGTGGTGTTCTTTTTCTTTTTCCTTTTTTTTTTCTTTTAAGATTTTGCTTTATTTATTAATTTCATTGTGCTTGCTTTTTGTATAAACATTTGCTTTTGTTTTGCAGTCTTGCTGTTGTCTATTTTTGTCTGCTGTATTTTTGCGTTTGTTGTGTATTTTTTGTTTGTCTTTTTTTGTTTTGCGGCTGTTCATTGTCTTAATGTTGTTGTGTATGTTTCTTTAAATGTTTCTTTTCGTTTTGAAGTTGTGTTTTTAATGTTACTGCTGTGTTTTTTGTTTGTTTGTTGTTGCTTTGGCTTGCCTTACTGTTCATTTTGCTGTTGTGTTTCTCAATATGTTTTTGTGTGTTCGTCTGTGCATGTTTTATGATTTGGTGTTTTGTTTCATTTTTGTCTTGATTTTTGTTTGTTTGGCAGTAGATTTTTTTGTTGTTGTTGTTTTGTTTGTTTCGCTGTCATGTTGTTGGCTTTTTTTCACACAAATATAATTGTAGCATTCAAGATGCATTAAATACGGTAAAGAATAGAAGGGGAAAAAAGGAATACTGTCTGTAGAAACTGAGGGATCTGGTGAGCGGGACCTCTAGAGGTGAGGTGTTTAATTGCACTAGACAGAGCAGTAATACATTTGTTATCATGCTTCCTGCTGTTTCAGTGCAACCAAGGGAAAAAAGTGATAGCAGACACTTGGGGGAAGTTGTGGAAGTTCTTCATTTGACACACAGTACAGTTTAGTTTGAGTCTGTGTGTTTGTGCGAAGGTAAATTGTAGGTATTCAACCCCTTGCTGTTTCTTTAATTGACATCTTCCTCGCTTCGGTGGACTTCTTTGGGCGACACATGGCACTTTGTCATGTCACCATGGCGATGCAGAAAGCCTCTAAAGAGTTTCAAGCATGACTTTCCTGTGCCTTTATCACAGGAAAGAGAACGTTGTTATTTGTGACAAGTTTATCTTTGGGTAATTGGTGAGCATCTACATAGTTCTGCTCAGAGTTTTTGGTGCGTCTAATTAGTTCCCTTCCCATCTCGATTTGAAAGGGAGATAAACTGACTTTGAAAAGAAGACAAAAGGCTGAAGCGATGAGGATGGAAGCATTTCATCTGAACATTTCGAGTCTCCTTCAAATGTTCATTCCAGAAACTCGACAAAATCACTGGCTATTATGGGATGGACTCTCAGATGTCTTCAGATTATATGTTTGTATTTTATAATTGGATGACTGGCACAACATACATAAAAACAGGGTTTCTTGATCCTCATTCTATTAACTGTTTTTTAAATGTGTGCATTGCACGTGTCCTTCCTTCCTTCCTTCCTTCCAATTTTCCTTCCTTTATTCCTTCCTTCCTTCCAATTTTCCTTATTTTATTCCTTCCTTCCTTATTTCCTTCCTTCCTTCCTTCCTCCCTCCTTCCCTCCCTCCCTCCCTCTAATTTTTGTATTTGTCTGATGGAAATAAAAGTGAGTCTGAGATTTAATTTTTTTTATTAGGTGTTATAAGTCAACTACACCAGCTGCCTTATTAACATTTACTCTCCACAAATGACTTGTTTGTTCTTATTTAGATAAAAGTCTGTTGTGTTACTTGTTGTGGAAGGCAGTGTATTACATCAGGAAAAGACCATTTTGCTTCTCATTGCATAAAAGCCGAGTAAAGTGTCCTGAGATACACAACATTCACCATTTCTAGAGCATTAGAGATTAATATCCAAATCATATCCTAGCAAGTAGAGAATACCCATAATGCACTCTGCTGTTTGTAGAGAATAATAGTTAATAATGGGTATTATAATAAGGGTACTATTTTAGAAATGGACTGGATTGCACAAGGTAGTTTTAACAATTCTAGAAAGTCAATTTATGTTCCTTAATTTCCTTCCTTCCTTCCTTCCTTCCTTCCTTCCTTCCTTCCTTCCTTCCTTCCTTCCATCCAATCTTTTTCTTCCTTCCTTCCTTCCTTCCTTCCTTCCTTCCTTCCTTCCTTCCTTCCTTCCTTCCACTCTTTTCCTTCCTTCCTTCCATCCTTCCTTCCTTCCTTCTCTTTTCTTTCTTTCTTCTCCTTTTTCTCAATTATATCTTTTCTCACTTCCACTTTATCTTTTTTCTAATTTTTCCTCCCTTGTTTGATTTTCCCCTTCTTCCTTCCTTCCTTCCTTCCTTCCTTCCTTCCTTCCTTCCTTCCTTCCTTCCTTCCTTCCTTCTTTATTCCCTTCTTTCCTTCCTCCCTTCTTTCCTTCCTTTCTTCCTTCCTTCAATCCAATAGTCAATTCATTTTCCTTCCTTCCCTCCTTATATTCATCTTCCTTCCTTCCTTCCTTCCTTCCTTCCTTCTTTCTCCTTTTTCTCAATTATGATTTCTCGCTTCCACTTTCTCTTTTTTTCTCATTTTTCTTCCATCCCTTCCTCCCCTCCTTCCTTCCTTCCTTCCTTCCTTCCTTCCTTCCTTCCTTCCTTCCTTCCTTCCTTCCTTCTGTCCTTCCTTCCTTCCTTCCTTTCATTTTTTCCAGTTATATCTGTTCTTAGTTCCACTTTATCTCTCTACTCATTTTTTCTTCCTTTTTCCATCTCATCCATTTTCCTTCTTCCCTTCCAATTTTTCAATTTCAAACCGCACATCGCATAGCGCACAACATATAAACAGCACAACCAGAGTGCAGATTTTAGACCATTTGCAATCCAGTAGCTATTTAAAATGTCAGCAGAAGCTCATACTCCAGCTGTTGATTCCTTCACCCCAGCTGTTTGGTGGTACGATAAACTCCACTCACAACCTCATTATCTTCCTCGCTGTATGTAAACATACACATGGCAGAAGGAATAGGTCATACCTGCAGCGAAAACTGCTCATCTTTCTTCTGCATTATAAAGCATGACTAGAGGAAGAAGAAGGACAGATCCCAGAGTCGTCCCTCTCCCAAAGTAGGCCAGTGATTCCCTTGGGAAAGTTCCGGGTCAGTGCTGAAGAGGGGAAGTGACAATGATGGATCAAAATGTCTTAGCTGGTCAGGATGTTAACGACTGGCTTTTGCTTTATGCTCCTCAGCTTCAGTCTGGCTCTTGCTTTCACTATAAAATTGGAGGAAAAAAGAAGAAGAGCGCAGTGAAGTGTGTCCATTCAGTTGTCTGGCTTCCTGTCTGCGAGTTTGATTTGTCTTTCAACCTATGCCTTTTTCCTCAATGGTCCTACATTGCGAGTGGTTCTTAAAAGAACATTTGCTCTTTTTTTCTCCCCAGACATCTCTATTTTGATGTATCTGTGCCTGCAAGGTCTTTCTTCTTCTTCTTCTTCTTCCTTTTCTTTGTCTTGAATCCATTCCTCGCACTGATGACTAGTCATTATTTCTTATTTTCATCTGAATCAATAATTACTCATTTATATTCTTTGCTATTTCTGGCATTATTAAAGAAGGCTGCCAGTGTCGAAATATCACAATAACTCTACTCCTTTTTTTTTTTTTTTTTTAAAGCCGAAGCTTTTCAGCACATCATTCACTGCACCCATAAAGGCTCACTAGCCATTTGTAGGATGTAATTCCTTTTAAAGTGACCTATAGCTCTGGCTTCACTTCGAAAAACGAAATTACTGCCAGGCATCCCGCCAACGAGCCAGACTACTCAATAACATTTGACGCGAGTATAGATTTATTCGCGCCACTCGCACATTAACCCTGGTTCACTTCTTTTACTTCAGCCGTCCACCATAGTGGCAGTAAAATCGTTGTGTTAGCTCAGGGCTGCTTTACAAGCTGTCTAACCTCTAAAGTTCTCGCTCTGGTTCTAAGTAACGCAGGCGGGAAAGCTTGGGCTGGTTCTAATTTAACTTTTTAAGATTTATTTTGGAGATTGATAGAAATTTTTCAGATTGTGTATGAGTAGATATTTTACTAGATATTGATATTAATAGTAAGTAGCTTAAACTACCTTCCTTCCTCCCTTCTTTCCTCCCTTCCTTATATTCATCTTCCTTCCTTCCTTCCTTCCTTCCTTCCTTCCTTCCTTCCTTATATTCATCTTCCTTCCTTCCTTCTATTCATCTTCCTTCCTTCCTTCCTTCCTTCCTTCCTTCCTTCCTTCCTTCCTTCCTTCCTTTCTTCCTTCCTTATATTCATCTTCCTTCCTTCCTTCCTTCCTTCCTTCCTTCCTTCCTTCCTTCCTTCCTTCCTTCCTTCTATTCATCTTCCTTCCTTCCTTCCTTCCTTATATTCATCTTCCTTCCTTCCTTCCTTCCTTCCTTCCTTCCTTCCTTCCTTATATACATCTTCCTTCCTTCCTTCCTTCCTTCCTTGTATTCTTATATACATTCATTACATTCCTTCTTGGATATTTTTAGAGAGTATAATGGACATTAGTAATTTGTTTGCATGATTTTTTTTTTTTTCGATTATCAAAACTTTTTTTTCTGGATTAAACAAAGAATTTTTTTAGGATTAAACCAAAAAAAAGGATTAAACTTTTTTTTTTAGGATTAAACAAAAATGCTGCCAATGCTTTCAATCCCTAAAATAAACCCAGATAATAATAAAGTCAGAATTTTGTTTATTTGTGGTATTTTTGTACAATTTACTAAAACTTTACTGCAAGTGACTGACTGTGGCTGTAGATCCCTTTCTCACTGACCAGGTCCAGCCTCGGGAATCTGTAAACATTTTATGAGAGAAATGTTTTAGACAGGAAAAAAAAAAAACTTCAGTAGGGCAGCGACTCATGATGATCTTACTCCGCAACAGCAACGTAGATTTATCCTGAAAAATTTCAGAAGAGATACATATTTCTTTGTCATATATATGTACAGCCAACACATAAGCACACACACACACGTGCGTGTTGGAGAAAGGGTTTGATGATGGCGAATTGATGGCGAAATCAAACCAAACAAATTACCTATCCTCTGTTTTATCCCTAGCTGCTCTCATTAGCATCTAGCACTTGTTTCCCTCAGCACGGAACGCTAATAGCTTCACATCAGCTTTGTTAAATGCGGAGGAAGGAGAACGTTGGGGTAGTTATCTCCCGTCTCAGCTCTGTCAGGAGGGGGAAAAACTCTAAGCAGGGAACGATCTAAGCTCATCAGCAATCAGCATTAATTTTGATGTAGCGGTGTTTGTGCACATTAATCATTTGGGACAGGCCCCCATGCTAGCAGCACAGCATTAATCTGTGTAGCGCTAGCACCTAAAATTGATGATGATGAATCGTTGCGTTTATCAAGTCAGTCCCTATTAGCATGAGCATTGATGAGCGATCAGCATGTGCGCAGGCTCTTTTTTTTTCTTTCACCCAGCGTCCCTTGTCGTCCCACAGGGATTTCAGGGCATTGCTAATAAAAATGAAGTTGACACACAACAGGAAATGATGGAATATATGACACGCTTGTTATTATGTTTAACAGGAGAATTGAATAAAATCTGACAATTATTTAGAGGACTGTATATGATTAGAAGCTTTGTTAAGGAAAAGCCAGCTTCATTAAGAAGAAACGTAAAATGTAAAACAGCCATCATATGAGACGATTATAGACTGAAGAATTTTTGTTTAGCTACAACCTTTATAAGGGACACCTTATGATGGTTTTATGTGTGTATATTGAGTTTGGTGGTGGGATTTTGCTAAAAACCTGGCAACCTTGGCGAAAACTGTTTATCTGTACAACTTATTTGTAGTTAGACTTGTGAGAAGGCTTAGTATTTGGCCACAGTGTGTGTCTCATACCTCTTGGGTCAGGGGTTTGATTTCCGTAACCGATAAATGTTGTTACTATGGCAACCAGAAGCGGGAACACCTACTGGGTACTTCATAGTACAGAAACGGGTGACTTGTGTGAAGTATAAAATCTTAAAGATTCTCGATTTTCAGAATGAACCAGTGTACCAGTTTCATTTCACTGGTTTGTTTTATTTTTTACTTAAACTGGCAGCTCTGAGAAGATAACGCAGCTTTGCATTCAGAGGCACGGAATCCTGCATAAGCATTTCTTTATCTGCCTTATGAAGCTCTTCTGCTTCTTTAAAGTAGTTTCTAAAGATTTTCTCAAATGTTTTGTCCTAAAAGATCAGGAAGTGCATAAAAATGCATCAATGACTCTTTCGAGAACTATAGCTGTGTCTATTTTGTGGCATATTTTCACAGTCTTAAAGCTGAGTTTTTGTCAGGGTTGCCAGGTTACCAAAATCCTACCACCAAACTCAACTTTTACACATTTTTCTCAAACCCAAGACAGGGAAGTGAAGGCGGAGTTGCATCCAAGCTGTGCCAGATTTGGCGTGTGGTGTGTGTGTGTGTGTGTGTGTGTGTGTGTGTGTGGGTGTGTGTGTGTGTGTGTGTGTGTGTGTATGAGAGAGAGAGAGAGAGAGAAACCCAAAT
>JAUCMX010000029.1:5562386-5828945 GCA_033459395.1 Hemibagrus guttatus | reverse complement strand
GTGTAAATGTTGTGTCAGTATTAATGCAGGGAAAGTTATGCATATTCAGAATTATATTGTGCACATGATTAAGTTTTTGATGTGTTTATTTATTTTTATTTTGGCCTTTCAAATCATCTGTGTGTAGTTGATTCTGAGGTTGCCAGATGCATGGTTTTTCTGTAGCTACTTCTAGACAATGCATTTAAACACAAACACCAGTTTAATAATCTGGAAATTGGAGCCCAGTTCTACATACGATTCTTTTTTAATTCTTTGTTTTTCGTCATGGGTATATAGGATATATTTGTGTGTGTGTGGGGGGGGGTGGGGATGGGCGGGGAGTTTGAATCCACAGGGGAGTTTTGACTGTTTTGACAGAGGGTTGCTGGATGTTGGGAAACAATCCCAGCAGGCCAGCACTCCTAAAACTAGTCAGCTGTCTGACTGTCTCACTGTGTTACTGTCACATGCTCACACACACACACACACACACACAAACACTCACGCACACACACATACAATGTACAAGTGTATAACAGTCAGCCTTACCTTCGCATTCACAGCACATTCGGCGCAAGACACAAACTCTGCTTGGAAAGTTTCATCAGTTCTGTTTAACATTATTTCTGAGTAGCACTTTTTTTGTTGTTGTTTTTGATGCCACATATTAACAAACAACCAACGATGCTGGGGGGGGAAAAAATGCCGCACAAGTGACTTTGCTTGCTTTTTTTTAAGCATTAAAATCACTTTGCATCTACGTTACACTTGTCGACATCCATTATCACCTCCTTCCAGCAAGAAGCTCTCACACGTTGAAGTGGGCGAAAATCGTAGCGGCTCTTTCAGCGTTCTTTAACTTTCAAGTGCATGTGGGCAGTTTGAAATTAATGACTACTTCGTTGACAACATAATTGCATGGGGGGTTGCATTGTTGCATTGGGTGCAAAAAATTCAGCTGCTAGTTAGCTAGGCATCCTGCAAATGAATGAATACGAATGATCTTCACTGGACCATTATGGATCAGTATCGATCTTTTAGTAAAGTTCTGCACAAAGGTTTCCATAAAGCCAAACCTTGGTACTAATTCCTGCCAGAAATACAAAAATATCATAATTTACTAAGCGTATAAATGAAATAGCTCATTTGCATTAAGAGAAGACTATAAAACTCGTAGCATGCGGTAAAAAAGCTCATCCTTAAGGCTAACTCTTCCAATAATGCAGCTCAGCCACTGCAGCGCTTCAGACACACTTCCTCCATTTTCTAAGGTGCCATTACTTTTGTCCTAATTTGAATTTATAGCTATGGATTTGTTCTGGATTGGGCGTTTCACAAAATCCTTAACTTCACACAAGCACCGCTTAGGTTTTAAATTTTTTTTAAATGTTTTTAACATTAATAAAACATCTGCAATAATGATGATATATTTGACTAGATTTGAAGAATTCAGTTCAATCAGGCAATCATAAATGATTTCTGCATGATCAACACATCTGCAGGGGGTATGTGTGCTTTACGCTTCCTGTGTTTAATTTTAGCCCATCTACGTCATCGCACCACTGACGTCATCACAGCACTCATTTTCCCTTCGAGTCGTGTGCGTCAAACGTGAAAAAAGCTATCAAAAATGTCATTGCATAGGTGTCTTCACTGTTAGGATGCAATCTTGCCAATTCAAGTAGTTTTCAGAATAAATAAATAAATAAATAAATAGTAAAATTTTGGGGGGCCACAGCAAAATCAAGCATTTTTGACCACAGCAATAAAAAAAATAAAAAAATAAAAAAAAACTTCACATTTCCACCCTACATTTTTCCCCACCCAGCACCAAGAGCCACATTTTAGAGGTCCTGAGAGCACGGGGAGATTTGATAAGGCTTCAAAATAACAAGAACTCCTCCCTTATAGTCTGGATGAATTATAGCTCTATTGTGTTGGCATGGATTTCTCCACACCAGTGCTTTCCACCCGACCTAATCTGGCAACCAAGAAAAGTGTCTCCGACATCACACAGTCAGTCACCTTGGCAATGACCTTGGCTCATATTCCCACTTACCTATGGCGCATGTGTGTGTACCGGGGGCCAGCAGGATAAGCTTCAGCAGAACTCTCATACCTTCCACCATCTGCTGTTGTTTTCTTCCAATTCATTCAATCCTTCGTTTCGTGCATTTCCTCAGCGATGCAGAGGAACTAATAGCTGCAACCTTTTGGTAGACATTCACATCAAATAACTGCCAAGTAACTCTCACTGGTTCTGGTTCTGTCTCTCTCACACAAACACACACACACACACACTCACAACAGGGGTGAAGAATCTGCTCAGCATGTCGCATCACTGAATTAAATTAACCTATGCACATGTGCGCAACGGGAAACTATTCATGTTTTTCTACCTGTAATTTCAACACAATGGCCGTCTTTTCAATACTGAAAGCAAAGAAGCTTCCTAGCAAATAGCTTCTACTAATGACATATTCAGTGTTAATACATCTATTTACAGCTAAAAAAATCTGAAATGCTGAAATAGTCGATTCTGGAACACAGCATTGAAGCTCGTGTCCACCAACAGAGCCATTCTTGTAGCTCAAGAAGCAGCCGTTCTTAACCTTTAACGATTGTACAACAACGTTTTATGACCCTGTTCTACCCCCATAACCCTCCTCTTCATATGATAGACAGATGATGATGAATACAAAAAAAACCCAGCTTCAGTGTTTTCCAGTCAGTGGCTTGGTTAGGCTTGGATAGATGATGCGAAACGGTCCAGTCGTAGATGCAGAGAGCTGATGAGAAGTGGGGGTTCAGGGGTGAAAAAATCCAGCTGCTAGTTAGCTAGCCATCCTACAAATGAACAAATATGAATGATCTCCACTGGAAGTGGAAGTTACTCTTTTAGTAAAGTTGTGCACAAAAGTTTCCATAAAGCCAAACCTTAGTACTAATTTCTACCAGAAGTTTCATAATTTACTAAGCATATAAATGGAATAGTTGAATCGCATTAAGACACTCCTATGAATCTTGTAGCATGTGTTAAAAAAGCGCATCCCAAAGGCTAACTCTTCCAATAATGCAGCTCAGCCACTGCAGAGCTTCAGACACTCAGCTACTCCATTTTTTAAGGTGCCATTACTTTTGTCCTAGAGGAATGCGAGACAGTTCAGTCATACATGCATAGAGCTTGTTCTTGACAGGAAATTGCTCCATGTCTAATCAGCAGTCCAGCTATGAGGACCATAGTCTGATAATCCAGGTGACTTTATCCAGTCAGCACTTATTTAGCTATATTATGACACAAGTAGGTGGTGCTGTTAAGCAGGAATTTCATACACTTGATCAATATAAACCGCTTTGAGAGCCCTGGACAGTCATGATCTCCAGGTTAAGAGTGCAGACCTAGAGGACGTTACGTTTACTTTGTATCTAGGAGGTGAAGAACCACCATCGTCTTGAAAAAAGTGTTGTTCATGAGTTCTTTGGATGTTTAAGGTTCTGATAACGGAATTCTGATGTTGGGTTCCTTGCAAACTTTTTGATATCACAGCCAAGCCAAGACATTTTTTTTTAATATTGCCTCATTAAAAAGCATTATGCAATGATAGAAATACAGTATTTATCATTACAGTATTCTAAGATTTTTTCCTATTGTGGTCAGCCAGTTAGATATAAACAGTAGTGGATAAGGCTTAAAAGAGGATTTATTTATTTTTATTTTTATTTTTATTTTTTTCTTGTGTGTGTGTGGTGCTTTTAAAATGCTGTAAAAGAGACAAAATGGCAGAGGATTTGGCAGGACTCTGTGTTCCCATGAAAGCTCTTCCACAACCACAAACATACACATAAACAAAGGAACTGGAAATTTCACCGGCACTTTGTGTTCCGACCCAAGCGGCCATCATTTTTGGACCAAACGCTGAGGGCTAGAGGTCTGACAAAAAAAGACGTGGTGCAAGCTTACACACCACACATTTTAGGAACTTAAACCTCCGCTCCTTTCTTGTTAAAAGATGTCTTTTCATTTTATTCTTTGAAATATGCTGCCAATTTAAAGCTGCTGGGATACAGCGCTGAGTTTAAAGATAAAAAGTGTGTGCAAGCACATGTGGATTATGCAGGTCATTCCATCATCTGGAGGTTACACCGAGAAACAATAATCTGTGTCAGTATTTAAAGAATAGACATAATGCAGACATCAAAATTTCATATTTTCTATCCATGGTAGAGATAGCTACTGCATGTTTGTTTACAAGTGAGACTGTAAAGCCAGGAGAGCACACCGAGCTCGGCCTAGCTTCCAGGCACATGATAAATGACCAAGAGAAACATAATGAGCTCCACTGCAGCACCCGAGGCGTCATTTTTACTTGGAAACAGAGCTCCACAGTCGGCTAAAATGCCGTTTTTTACAGCCTCGGGCATTCTCAGGCGCTCAGAAGCACAGGGCTGGTGTTGTTGAAAAGACACTGAAGCGCTGCTTTAAAACTTCTAGCATGCCACATGATAGTAGTCATGATCTGGAGTCTCATTTCAGAAGTGCAGACGATCTCTATTTCGTTAACAGGAACAGGCTGGACACGACAGAGCGTGATCACATGACCAGTGTGCTCTCTTTTTCTTTGTTGAGGAGTATTTGGCTCGTTATATACCTGACCGAAGTTGGTCATGTGATCTGGGAAGCTAGTGCTTTAGTTGAATGTGGAGAATTTAAGAATGGATATGGAAAAGAATTTAGGAAAGTCAAGCAGTAGCTGTTTTGTTCGTGGCGTTACAACTACTGTGCTTTTAAATAATTTGACTTAGAGTAGTGCTGTTTGTTACTGGGTCATTTGGTTTCAAGTCAAGTCAAGCACATTGTCTCAGAAAAAAAAAAGAACAAGACAAAAATGGCAAAAAATATAGGTGTTTTATACAAGACAAATATCATCCTTCCTTCCTTCCCTCCCTTCCCTCCCTTTCTTCCTTCCTTCCTTCCTTCCTTCCTTCCTTCCTTCCTTCCTTCCTTCCTTCCTTCCTTCCCTTCCCTCCTTCCCTCCCTTCCCTCCTTCCCTTCCCTCCTTCCCTTCCCTCCCTTCCCTCCCTTCCCTCCCTTCCCTCAATTCCCTCCCTTCCCTCCCTTCCCTCCTTCCCTTCCCTCCCTTCCCTCCTTCCCTTCCCTCCTTCCCTCCCTTCCCTCCTTCCTAATCAAAGCAATCCAAATAAAAAAGGCACAAAGGAAAATGAGTGAAAATACCAAATGCTATTGAGTCTTCAAACAAAAAAGCAAAAAAATAAAAAGAAATATAATAGTAATTCTTCTTCTTCTTGTTATTATTATTATTATTATTATTATTATTATTATATTGTTTTTTGTTTGAGGACTACTACTACTACTACTACTACTACTACTACTACTACTAATAATAATAATAATTATTATTATTATTATTATTTATTGTAGCCATTTATTTATTTATTTATTTATTTGGTTAGTCAGTCACCCACATGCAGGTGAGTCACAGTTGTGCTTGACAAAAAGCACCCGGAAAAGGTTTATAAAAGAAACAATACTATTCAATGAAAAAATACACAGAAAATTGCTACTCAGTGCCACATGCTAGCGAGGCGTAGTTGTAGTTGCTGTGGCGCTGCTGCTTATTAAATGTGCTCGGTGACACTGAGTCGTCAAGAATTCCGTAACGAAGCTCATTCTTCAGCTGCCGACGCTCATAACTGACAGAAGAACGAGAGGCAAAAGTCAGAATGATAGAGCGAACAGAGAGAATTGGCAAAAAGAAAATGTTTACAAAGTGGTTTATTGAAAGAACAGAGGATCGGCAAGGGAATGGCAAAAGGAGGAAGAAAGCACAAGATTGACAGGAAGAAAGAAGAAAAAAAAGGAAAAAACCTCTCGCAGCACTTTGCTCACTTACAGCAGCTGCACCTGCTTCTATCACGCTCTCTGTCAACAACGCAAGAGCACAGAGCAGCAATCTGCAGACAGGAAGCGTGTGTGTGTGTAGCCATGTGTGCAGATTGCTGATCTGAGGCAATAAAAAGCCAGGTGTTGACTCGCCTCTCCCATCTTTCTCACTGCTGTCATTCCTTTCTCAGTGAAGGATGGAAAGTATATAGCATGGAGAAATAAATAAATAACACAAACACAAGCTTCACTTTCTGTCTGCCTGTCGATTTCAGACACATAGTCTGGAGTCATGGTTTTCCTCGACCAGGCTTCTCTTTGTCAACATGGCAGTGTCATTAGAGGAGCTCTATTGCTCGAGATATATTACATCCATCACCTCTTACTTTTTCATTAAGGTCTAACTAGATTAACGTCAGCATCCCACATGGCTGCTAATTGACGAGCAAAAAAAAAAAGCCCAGCTTGAATTCTCGATTCTGATTGGTCGGTGATTAATTTCATTCAACTCCTTCAGCACCGACGCCAGATCCATCTGTAAGGTTTTAATACGGTTTCCATAGTAACAGCATCCATTTATTTAAAAAAAAAACAAAAAAACACAACTGTAGAATTGTTGATATTTTGTGTGAGGAGACATTCCCACAAGTCTACAGTGCCAGTGTGCTGTAACAGACAAAAGCAAAGCTTTAAAGTCTTTTTGGAGAGGGTTTTCTTGTTAACACGACAAACTGGATTTTTTCATCAAATTTCACAGAAGAAGAGAGAGTGATGAGGGAGCGAAGAGAGAGTTTGTTTACACCGTCAGACTGTTTAACATTATGGACAAAAAGCATGAAGTGTTTTTGTATTTAAAAAAATTGCTAGTGTTGTCAACTTGCTGTGGAGGAATAAAATTCACTCATTCATTGTCTACCGCTTATCCGATCTATTCTCGGGTCTATTCTCTATTATCTGTGCCTATCTCAGGCGTCATTGGGCATCAAGGCAGGATACACCCTGGACAGAGTGGAGGAATAAAATATTATTGCAAAATAACCAACTTCAGGGGAGTCAAAGTAACTCGGCTTCAGGTCGAGCCGCATCACGCCATCGTATTGTTGATTATTTTCTGATAACTGCATGCAGTATCATGTGTAAAGCTTCTTATTCTGCGGCCACAGGAAACGTTCTGTCTATCTGGCAAGTTCTCGTGAATAATGTCCTCCCGACGTTCCGAAGTTAAAATAGTGCGCATTTTAAGAATGCTATTTAATCATTTGCACTTCAGCTGCTGAGAGACAGGCAAGTCTATGAGTCTCTAATGCAAGCTGATGCGCCGCTGTCGTCTGCCCATGGCTGGTTATTTACGAGCTCGGCTGGCTGCTTGGAGGTCAGGGAAATGGCTTCTCTCAGCTGTAATTATGTGGCGATTGCTGATGTGCAAGAGGCACTCAGCGCTCGCGATTCTGATTTACAGCCGCCATTGCGTAACGGATTGCAGTCAGCTGCTCTAGACTTCAAGGCCTGGCCACAGCGAGGAGAAACGCAGGGCTTTTGTTTGTCTGAAACGATGGCTAGACATTTGGAGTTCTCAAGGTTGGTGGGTCAAGGGGGCTCTTTATTAGGACTCCTTGCCTCATATAGCTCTGATAGGTTTGGGTGCTAGATGGAACGTTTTCTAGTTCAAGTGCATGGATTGGTAAACTGTATACTTTTCCATCTTGCAACACTATTTTGAATGATTGGTTTCAAGTCTTGCTAGGTTCGGTGAAGCTTAGTAGCTTGGTCACGAAAGAGACGAGTGCAAATACGTAAAAAAGGGCAGGATATTATGAAAATACAAAACAATCCTTGTTTTAATCCTTACCAGTAGATAAAACAATATCAGGAATGAGTTGAGTAGAAATAAAGAATCTAGGCACCTCCTGAGTGGCACAACAGAAAACATTTGTCTTATTCTTATTGTCGTGTTGTCGTAAATTTGAACCATAACAATGTGAGTCCAAGAAAAATATTTGCCATATTATCAAAGTGGCATGCTTTCTCGCTGTTCCCTGTCAATCACAGTGACATCAGTCAATTGTAAACATCTTCACGTGACTTCAGGTGTCGTGGAGAGTACATATTTACGTTCACCCTCCCCTGGTGTACGATAGGAGAGAGCTGGGTGCTGTAATTGGCAGGTGAAAAAATATATGGGAGAAAAGAAGTGGAGCAGTTAAAGCAAAACACTGAACAGCCGAACACAGTAAGGTAACAAGCCAGAGAAAAAACAGATGTGGATACAGATGTGAAGCCAAAATGATGTTGAAAGCCAGCATGAATTGTATATATATGGGACAAGTGTTATGTATAAGAGACGAGCATGCGTATATTGTACAAGTCCTTAATTAGGGATGTTCATTTTTCTGCTCAGGTTTTGGGTTTTGTGACAGCTTTCTTCTTCTAGCCTTCTTCTAGCGCCAATTACTCCCCAGTTTCCTTCCGCACTACAGTTTCCCTCTTCCAGCTGGATGAAGTTTAAACATAAAGCCATGATGGACACCTGATTGTTATGAAGCAACCTAGACACATCGTTAACGAGGATAATGAGCCCTGAGAACGGATCCTCTTCTTTAGCCAATCAGGCTTAATAGGCTTGCAGCAAGCCCTTCTTTTATTTTTTCTCCCCCTGACCTCTTTAGAACACATCCAAGGGGAAATGGGTCTTTAATTGAGACCAAGAGTGCCTGCTATTCCCATTAGGGAAGCCCACAGCACTTTATTAGCTAGTTACCATTGTAATTAAAACCACAACTGGGACTAATTCAGGCTCTTTATACACAGTTTGAGCCATTTCATATTTAAGGGAAGAGAATACAGTGGTGCGACATGGCTTAGAGATTCAGAGACGGAACTGTAAATAAGTACATGGGTCTATTTATAGTTGAAGAGGGAAACAAATTACTAACAGCAACAATAATAATAATAATAACAATAATAATAATAATTATTATTATTATTATTATTATTATTATTATTATTATTATTATTATTATTATTATTATTATTATTATTATTATTATTATTATTATTATTATTATTATTATTATTATTATTATTATTATTATTGGTGGCATGGTGGCTTGGTGGTTAGCACGTTTGCCTCACATCCCCAGGGTTGGGGGTTCGATTCCCGCCTCCGCCGTGTGTGTGTGGAGTTTGCATGTTCTCCCTGCGCCTCGGGAGTTTCCTCCCCGGTCCAAAGACATGCATTGTAGGTTGATTGGCATCTCTAAATTGACCGTTGTGTGTGTGCCCTGCGATGGGTTGGCACTCCGTCCAGGGTGTATCCTGCCTTGATGCCCAATGACGCTTGAGATAGGCACAGGCTCCCTGTGACCCGAGGATAGATCGGATAAGCGGTAGACAACGAGTTATTATTATTATTATTATTATTATTATTATTATTGTTGAATTGTTCAGAAGTAAAGAAATACATAGATATATAATTAAATATTCATAGATAAGTAAATAAATATGTAGATATGTTTCTATAGCTGAAAGGAAAACAATAATAATAATAATAATAATAATAATAATAATAATAATAATAATAATAATTAATAATTTATGTTTTGGTTATTATTGTTAGGTTTTGTTCTTGTCAGCTATATATATATATATACAGTGGGGCAAAAAAGTATGTAGTCAGCCACCAATTGTGCAAGTTCTCCCACTTAAAAAGATGAGAGAGGCCTGTAATTTTCATCATAGGTACACTTCAACTATGGGAGACAGAATGAGAAAAAAAAAATCCAGAAAATCACATTGACTGATTTTTAAAGAATTTATTTGCAAGTTATGGTGGAAAATAAGTATTTGGTCAATAACAAAAGTTCATCTTAATACTTTATTATATACCCTTTGTTGGCAATGACAGAGGTCAAACTCCCTCCAAAGATTTTCTATGGGGTTGAGATCTGGAGACGGGCTAGGCCACTCCAGGACCTTGAAATGCTTCTTACGAAGTCATTCCTTCGTTGCCTGGGCGGTGTGTTTGGGATCATTGTCATGCTGAAAGACCCAGCCATGTTTCATCTTCAATGCTCTTGCTGATGGAAGGAGGTTTTTACTCAAAATCTCATGATACATGGCCCCATTCATTCTTTCCTTTACACGGATCAGTCGTCCTGGTCCCTTTGCAGAAAAACAGCCCCAAAGCATGATGTTTCCACCCTCATGCTTCACAGTAGGTATGGTGTTCTTTGGATGCAACTCAGCATTCTTTCTCCTCCAAACACGACAAGTTGAGTTTTTACCAAAAAGTTCTATTTTGGTTTCATCTGACCATATGACATTCTCCCAATCCTCTTCTGGATCATCCAAATGCTCTCTAGCAAACTTCAGATGGGCCCGGACATGTACTGGCTTAAGCAGGGGGACACGTCTGGCACTGCAGGATTTGAGTCCCTGGTGGCGTAGTGTGTTATCGATGGTAGCCTTTGTTACTTTGGTCCCGGCTCTCTGCAGGTCATTCACTAGGTCCCCCCGTGTGGTTCTGGGATTTTTGCTCACCATTCTTGTGATCATTTTGACCCCACGGGGTGAGATCTTGCGTGGAGCCCCAGATCGAGGGAGATTATCAGTGCTCTTGTATGTCTTCCATTTTCTAATAATTGCTCCCACAGTTGATTTCTTCACACCAAGCTGCTTACCTATTGCAGATTCAGTCTTGAGTGCAGGTCTACAATTTTGTTTCTGGTGTCCTTTGATAGCTCTTTGGTCTTGGCCATAGTGGAGTTTGGAGTCTGACTGTTTGAGGTTGTGGACAGGTGTCTTTTATACTGATAACGAGTTCAAGCAGGTGCCATTAATACAGGTAACGAGTGGAGGACAGAGGAGCCTCTTAAAGAAGAAGTTACAGGTCTGTGAGAGCCAGAAATCTTGCTTTTTTGTAGGTGACCAAATACTTATTTTCCACCATAATTTGCAAATGAATTCTTTAAAAATCAGACAATGTGATTTTCTGGATTTTTTTTTCTCATTCTGTCTCTCATAGTTGAAGTGTACCTATGATGAAAATTACAGGCCTCTCTCATCTTTTTAAGTGGGAGAACTTGCACAATTGGTGGCTGACTAAATACTTTTTTGCCCCACTGTATATATATATATATATATATATATATATATATATATATATGCTATACAGTATTATTAGTTTGTTTATTTATTTATTTATCTTTTAATTAATAATCAAATTACATGTCATCATCATACCATATTTTCAGGCTGTGAGTATTTTCAGGCTTTATTAGCAGCTACGTTATTACCTGATTGGTTGAAGTGAAGGCTTTTTTTTTTTTCATTTTCCTTAAGTAGCTTTCTGCTTAGTTTTTTTGTGGTCAAAACAGTTAGACGTAAACTGTATGGTATGAAGTAAAGTTTAAAAACTGTGCGTTCCTTATATCATGTGAAAACCAGGATGCAGCAACACAAAAACAGCTTGGTAGAGTCAGATGGCAAAACACTGAGCATCATGGAAGTGTTTGCCTTAGCAAGGGGGAAATACGTGACGCAGAACAATTAGCAGAAGCCAGATATCGGCAAACGGCTAGTCAAATACACAACAAGTTTAAAAAAAAAAAGATTAGAAAGTTGAAAATATAAGACAAAATCTGTTTGGCAACAAAATTGGCAGACCTGTCCTTTTCTCCTCACGTATGCAAAAGCATGAGACGAGACATTATTTAAAGAGGTCGTGTGCTGTATTTATTCAGTTATGGTTGTTTACATGACTTATATAGGGTTTAGGAATATACAGTATGAGCAGTGTGAAAAGCAAAAGAAGATTTTTTCACATAATCACTCAATTAAAATCTTTTAAACCGAATCCCACAGAATGCAAAATAAAATATCTTCATACTAATTAAAGACGAAGTTGCATAACAACCCTGTACTGCTGTTTAGCTGCATGATCTGAATCATCAGTGAGAAATAGAAGATCCACCAGGAAATCTCGCCCCTGAAATCTATATCACATCATATCTTAATACTCACCTTATACCCAGTGACATGCATTTCCCAAGGCTAAACCTTTGCTAGGAAATAATATGAAGCAAGAAAGGGCATCATAAATATTGAAAAGCAGCGTAGTAATATGGTGTATGATAGGAGAATTTTCAGCTCTGTGAATACAGCAGAGGCCACAGCTCTCATTCACGAGGGCTATTTTTTATTTTTATTTTTTTGCCCTTATTATTTTATTCCCATGTTTAGATTCAGGGCTCAGGCTCCAGATTGCTGCTGTCTTGCTTTTGGGGGTTGGCTGAAGCCCTGGTTATTTTGTTTCTTGGGTGAAATGTTTAATTTGTGATTGGAATTAAATCTCTACACTTGAACTGTTAATTCAACATAGTGTTTATTCATTTCTTGTATTAGATGTAGTCTTTAACACGGCCCAACATTTTGAATTGAAAACCCAGAATACTGTTGGACTGCTTGCTGAAAGTGGCACTAAATCTAAATTCATTTCTGCCTCAAGTGATGCAGCAGCGCTTTAGTCTTTTTTAGTCTGTCCAGCCGTTTCTTCTCCTCATCTGTGCATTTTCTGTGTCGCGAACTTTCATGCTAACACCGTCATCATCTCGTCAGATCATTTCACGGCTGTTATGCTGTTGGCAGCTGGAGCTCTGTGGTTAAGAAATTGGACTGTTGATCGGATTGGTCAAGCCAAGCTGCCACTGCTGGGTCCTTGAGCAAGGTCCTTAATCCTCAACCGCTCAGGTGTAGAAATGAGATAACATGTACATTGGCTGTATAACGGCTTCGGCCAAATGCTTTAATGTCAAAATTCTAGAAATTTGACCCTAACAACTCCACAGCCTCTTCTTTGGATTGTGTTGTGTTTTGAAGCAAACAGCAAAGCCATTAGTCCTTATGGATGGTCTTGGGATGTTTTATTTCCATATTAAACACCACCTGTTTCTAGGAATGACCAACACATTAGTGCCAGACTCGCTGAAAATGCTTCAGTATAAAAATATTCCCAGATTTCCTTTAAGTTGAACTGAAGTGCCTCTGAGATAAAAGGTGAGAATAAAAGCGGTAAGTTCCTCAGTGTGTGGAGGAGGGAAACGCTAGCGTCTGACCTCCTGGTTAAACAACAGAATTACCTTTATTGACTATATTGTGAGAATGCCATATATTAAAACATCCAATCATTATCTGTATCAGACTTGAAACCTTTTCCTCCTTGCCTTTCGCTTCAGTTCCTGACCTTAGTCACATATTTAAAGGTTTACACCTCAACCACGAGCACGTTATTGAAAAACGAAGAAACGGCAGAAGGACATTAAACAAAGGACCCACGTTTATTCTAGCCCGTTTATGGCCTCCGATAGCGCAACGAATTCAGCAACGGCACGCTCATTTACAAAGACTGAGATCTCCGATTCTCTCCATTGAGGCTTGTAGATGAGAAAAAATGACCGTGACATTAGCTATCGATTTCACATTAATGGATTGGTCCCCTTTTTCAGCCAGACACATTGATTTCTATTACCAGCACATCATAGTAAAGTGCCTCGACAGACGCTACACTGACACAGGCCTGGCTTTGCCCACACAAGCTGCAGGTTGCATTTTAACATAATTATAAACGAGAACATACAGCTCAGAGACGGAGGTTGTCGGGCGTGTCAAAGGTTTTATTCGAGTCTATCAGAGGAGGAGCTATGTGTGGACAAAACAATCTGTACTCACATTCAAATAGAAAAAGAAGAAAAAATTGTAAAAAAAAAAAGAAATAATAATAAATAGTTAAAATAGCTAAGAAACAGAATTAGATTAAAATATATATAAATATATATGAATAAGGATTGGTGGCAGAATCCAATAAAATAACAATAAAAAAAATTCAAATAATTTACAAATAAAATTAACTGCTCAAGCACAGGGAAAATATATATCTAAAAAATAAAAATATATATGAATAAGGTGGCAGAACATGTAATTATTGTGAATAACATGCAGATGTCTGCAATTGTATGCAAAAAAAGGTATAAAATAAAAATAGTTACAGTAAATTAAAAATAGAATTAACTGCTCAAATATACATATAAATATATATAAAAAGTAATAAATATATATGAATAAGGATTGGTGGCAGAACAGTGTGATTATTGTGAATAAAATTGTATGCAAAAACAAATTGTATGCAAAAACAAATTAATAAAATAATAAAAAATAGTTACAGTAAATTGTATGCAAAAACAAATTAATAAAATAATAAAAATAGTTACAGTAAATTAGAAATAGAATTAACTGCCTAAATATACATATAAAAATATATAAAAAAGAAAAAATATATGAATAAGGATTGATGGCAGAACAGTCTGATTAATGTGAATGAAATGTAGATATCTGGAAATGTATGGCAAAAATAAAATAAAGTAATATTAAAAATAGATAAAATAAATTAGAAATTCAATTTACCGGTCAGGCACAGGGAAAATATATATCTAAAAATTAAACAATATATGAATAAGGATTGGTGGCAGAACAGTCTAATTATTGTTAATAAAATGAAGATGTCTGCACTTGCATGCAATAATGGAATTAAAAATATGATGAGACAAAATAGAATAAAAATAGTTACAATAAAAATAGAAATAGAGTTATTTGCACAAGCAAAGGGAAAAATATATAGAGGAAATATTAAATAATGAATTTACTCATTCGTAATTTGCTAGCCAGGTCTAATGAATTAATTACGATAAATGCAGTTTGCATTCCACTATTCTGTCTTGTATAAACTCCATAAATGTTGTATATTATTATAGTATCTTTTACTATATATATATATATATATATATATATATATATATATCTTCTTCTTCTTTCGGCTTTTCCCTTCAGGGGTCGCCACAGCGAATCATCTCTCTCCACCTATCCCTATCATCTGCATCCTCAACACTTGCACCCACTAGCTTCAGATCCTCATTAATTACATCCATATACCTCCTCTTTGGGCTTCCTCTTTGCCTCCTGCCTGGCAGCTTCATGTCCAACATTCTCCTACCAATATACTCACTCTCCCTCCTCTGAACATGTCCAAACCATCTTAATCTGGCCTCCCTAACTTTGTCCCCCAAACGTCCAACATGAGCTGTCCCTCTGATGTACTCGTTCCTAATCCTGTCCAATCTTGTCACTCCCAAAGAGAACCTCAACATCTTCAGCTCTGCTACCTCTAGCTCTGACTCCTGTCTCTTCCTCAGTGACACTCTAAACCATACAGCATGGCCGGTCTCACCACTGTCCTGTACACCTTCCCCTTGATTCTCGCTGATATTTTCTGATCACACAGAACTCCCGACACCTTTCTCCACCCATTCCAACCTGCCTGCACTCGCTTCTTTACCTCTTTCCCACACTCTCCATTACTCTGGACTGTTGACCCCAAGTACTTAAACTCCTGTACCTTCTTCACCTCTTCACCCTGTAACCTTACTGTTCCACTTCCCTCCCTTTCATTCACACACATGTACTCAGTCTTACTACGACTGACCTTCATTCCTCTTCTCTCCAGCGCAAACCTCCACCTCTCCAGGTTTTCCTCCACCTGCTCCCTGCTCTCACTACAGATCACAATGTCATCTGCAAACATCATTGTCCAAGGAGACTCCTGTCTGACCTCCTCTGACAACTGGTCCATCACTATAGCAAACAGGAAGGGGCTCAGAGCCGATCCCTGATGCAGTCCCACCTCCACATTGAACTCCTCTGTCTGACCTACAGCACACTTCACCACTGTCCTGCTCCTCTCATACATGTCCTGCACCACTCTGACATACTTCTCTGCTACTCCTGACTTCCTCATACAGTACCACAGCTCTTCTCTTGGCACCCTGTCATACGCTTTCTCCAAGTCTACAAACACACAGTGCAACTCCCTCTGCCCATCCCTATACTTCTCCATCAAAATCCTCTGAGCAAAAATTGCATCTGTTGTGCTCTTTCTGGGCATGAAGCCATACTGCTGCTCACAAATTTCCACTACCGTCCTTAACCTAGCCTCCACTACTCTTTCCCATACCTTCATTGTATGGCTCATCAACTTTATCCCCCTATAGTTACTGCAACACTGCACGTCACCCTTATTCTTAAAGATCAGCACTAACACACTTCTTCTCCATTCCTCAGGCATCCTCTCACTCTCTAAAACCCTGTTGAACAAACTAGCTAAAAATTCCACTGCTGCCTCTCCTAGACACTTCCAGACCTCCACCGGGATGTCATCAGGACCAACTGCCTTCCCACTTTTCATCCTCTTCAAAGCCTTCCTGACTTCATCCTTTCTAATCTTATCTACTTTCTGTTGCACAGAGTTCACCCCTTCTACTCTTTTTTCCCTCTCATTTTCCTCATTCATCAGCTCCTCAAAGTATTCCTTCCATCTCCTCTGTACACTCTCCTCACTTGTGAGCACCCTTCCATCTCTATCCTTAATAACTCTAACTTGCTGCACATCCTTCCCATCTCGATCCCTCTGCCTAGCTAACCTGTACAAGTCCTTCTCTCCTTCTCTAGTGTCTAACCTAGTGTACAACTCGTCATATGCCTTCTGCTTGGCCTTAGACACCTCCCTCTTCACTCTGCGCTGTAACTCCTTGTATTCCTGTCTATTCTCTTCAGTCCTGTCCATGTCCCACTTCTTCTTGGCTAACCTCCTCCTCTGGACACTATCCTGAACTTCCTCATTCCACCACCAAGTCTCCTTATCTTCTTTCCTCCTTCCAGATGACACACCCAGCACCTTTCTCCCTGTCTCCCTGATCAGTTCTGCTGTAGTTTCCCAGTCATCTGGCAGCACTACCTGACCACCCAGAGCCTGCCTCAACTTCTGTCTAAATTCCTCACAACATTCCTCCTTTTTCAGCTTCCACCACTTGGTTTTCTTCTCTATCTCTATCTTTGACCTCTTCGTCTTACAGACCATCAAAGTCATCCTACACCACCATCCTATGCTGTCTGGCTACACTCTCTCCCACTACCACTTTACAGTCACTAATCTCTTTCAGATTGCCTCTTCTACATAGGATGTAGTCTACCTGTGTTCTCCTACCTCCACTCTTGTAAGTCACTCTATGCTCCTCCCTCTTCTGAAAATAAGTGTTAACCACACCCATGTCCATCCTCTTAGCAAAGTCCACTACCATCTGTCCTTCAAAGTTCCTTTCCTTAACTCCAAACTTGCCCATCACCTCCTCATCACCTGTGTTCCCCTCACCAACATGTCCATTAAAATCCGCTCCTATCACCACTCTCTCACCCGTGGGAATACTCTCCATCACCTCATCTAATTCACTCCAGAATCTCTCTTTCTCCTCTAACTCACAACCTACCTGTGGGGCATAACCACTAACAACATTCAACATCACCCCTTCAATCTCTAACTTCAGACTCATCACCCTGTCTGACACTCTCTTCACCTCCAGGACATTCCTCACAAACTCCTCCTTCAGGACCACACCTACCCCATTTCTCTTACTATCCACACCATAATAAAACAGCTTGAATCCTGCTCCTATACTACGAGCCTTGCTACCCTTCCACCTGGTCTCCTGTACACACAGTATATCCACCTTCCTTCTCTCCATCACATCAGCCAGCTCTCTACCTTTCCCTGTCATAGTACCAACATTCAGAGTTCCTATTCTCAGTCCTACACTCTTACCTTTCCTCTTTTCTCTCTGTCTGCGCACTCTCCTCCCTCCTCTACTTCTTCGACCAACAGTAGCCCAACTTCCACCGGCGCCCTGTAGGTCAACAATATATATATATGTGTGTGTTATGATGCTCTTGTAGCAGCCCTGCAGGTGGATTTCTTTTGAAACAGGTGTGATGTATCTTCTAGTTCATCCCTCCCACCGAGAGCCGCTTATGCATCATAGGTTGTAATTTTACAGCCTGCTGGATAGATGCATTTTCACAGCCGTAGGGGAATGTCACAGCAAGGGGTTAATGCCACCAAACCGGCATCCCGCCTCCCCTGTCCAGCGCTGTATCTCTATTATAGACACTCCATTACACTACACCAATGCTGGGCTAATGTTTTTACTTACTGGAATGCTACCTGGAGGGAAAGCCGGGGTGCGACAGGAGGCTCAGGAGACGGGTTTCTGCTTCATGTCAGTCTGTTGCATCACTACTATAAACAAACAAGGATCTATACATTTATATTCAAAATGATGTGTTTTGAGCATTTGGTGGATCATTTTCCAGCTAATACTACTCAGATGAATCTACTGCTGGATGTTCTGTTAGCCTGTTCTAGTTTCTTAGTCTAGTAAGGTGTTTGTTTGTTTGTTTGTTTGTTTGTTTGTTTGTTTGTTTTTGTTTGTTTTAAATTCATAACCATAGTCCTCTTGAATGCTCGATTCTGATTGGTCAGAGAGTGGGTCCCAGATGGAAGTTTATATCAGAGAGCTTGTTCTAATATGCTTCTTTAGACATTATTTCAATTATTAATTCAGTTATAGTTGACTTTTTTTTTTTTTCAAATTTATTAATTTAAATATATTTTCTGTGATACCTTAAACAGAAAATTATTGCAATGGTGACAGGTTTCTATGATGTGATTATTTATTTATTTATTTATTTATTTATTTATTTATTTATTTATGATTTTGTATTTTATTTTATTTTTGTAGAGAGTCTCCAGTGTCAGAGCTGAAGTGTAAAAGTCACGAATGCAGTTATGTTTGTTTTATTAGACTAGTGAGACTAATGAATGTTTATAACATAAGCAATAACAGGAGCTAATGCATTATGGTTGCTCCACACCATTAAAGGTAACTATGAATGGACAAAAACTAATGTATGGTTCTTTAATGAAGAATAAATGGTTAGATTTGTGAAACTGTTCTGGTGTACAGTAAAAGGAAAAAAAAAAAATCATCCAAAAGTATTCAATAGCAAAAAGCCTCTAATTGTAGACTTAGGTGTGCGTGTGTGTGTTTTCAGATGTCCGTTCATCTTTCTGTCCTAGCTTCATAACCTAAAATGACTTTGAATGCACTATTTATTCATCACTAAAACTATCGCGTGCTTTTCCAAACACACACACACACACACATACACACACTCTTAAAGACCCGAACACACTCCGTCATGGCTTGTACCTGTAAGATTCAATTTCCTCCCAATTGTAACGAATCCTCTGCACGTGGAAATGATTACGCCAGCGGCTTAATACACTTCTAAACCTGCAAATGAAAGAGAAGAAAAAATGAAAAGGCGAAGCATCGTCATGTTCGGCGTCAGGTTAAATGATAGAGCGAGAGAGTGAGATAAAGCGAATAAGTTGCTCGGAGATTAATATTTTCACATAGCTCATGCAATTACTGGCCGCTTTGAAAGGTGAATCAGCGCACTCGCTATCTATGCCGGTAGATCATATCCCTACCTGCTGGATTCCCCCCAAACCCCCCCCCCCCCCACACACACACACACACTAATATATATACACTCAAACTTTCAATTCCAGAACAATGACTGCAGGACCATAACTCTATTTCTACATGGACGCTTTCCAGTGACACATAACCAATTGGGATTGCTCACTCCTGCTGTTACACACATCCAGACGTGTTGAATACAGTGAGCAGCGAGTCGCCTCGGCATTCTCACATCGTTCCTGCGGTCATTAAGCGATGCGGAGAGACGAACTGACTCGAGCGCAGGACTAGATAAGGCTTTAAACAAGGAGCTGGATGATGTACAAGAGTCAGCTGAGATTGTACAAGAGATTCCAGTGTGTGTGTATGTGTGTGTGTGTGTGTGTGTGTATGTTATAATATTTGTTTTGAGCATTTGGTGGATAATTTTCCAGCTACCATTCAGATGAATCCAGTGCTGGATGTTCTGCTAGTCTGGTCTAGATTTTTACATAGAGAATGTGTTTGTTTTTGTTTGTTTGTTTGTCTGTCTGTCTGTTTTGAATTCATGAGCAGTTTTCTTGAATGCTCGATTCCGATTGGTCAGAGAGTCAGTCCCAGATGGAAGTTTATTACAGTGCGCTTGTTCTAATATGTTTCTTTCAACGTTAATTCTATTATTAATTCAATTATAGCTTAATTTCTTAGTACTATTAGTTCAAATATACTTTCTATAATAACAACTTAAACAGAAACTTGTTGAAATGGTAGCTAGTTTTCTATGAGGTGATGTAAGTTTTTTACTTTTATCATTTATTTATTTATTTATTTATTTATTTATTTATTTATTTATTTATTTATGTATGTATGTATGTTTTGGAAGGAGTCTCCAGTGAGTCGACTGTATAGCGGGCAGAGATTGTACAAGAGATACCAGAGGATGTGTGTGTGTGTGTGTTTGTGTGTGTGTATTATAATATTTACAGATTCAAATCATTTCTATTCAGATTACATACAGAACCATAAAACGACAAATCCAAACCCGATTCCACAAACCAGTCCTTGCGGTCCGCCGTTTCTTCAGTTCCCCGCTCCTTACCTGCAGCTAGCTCTTATTTCCTGTTTGTCTCAGGGAAAAAAAGAAATTTAGAAAAACATTAAGAAAAAAATAAAGCAAGAGGTCATTAGTGCCTCTCTTGATTGTATGTAGCTAGTAGAGGAAAATCTGCCAATCAAGCTAGTATAAAGTCTAGCAGGGAGTGTTGAAATAAAAACTATAATAAAATGTTTGCATAAAACAAAGACATTATGAATTCTAGATGAACGAAAAAAAAGACAGCAGAGATCGTTCATGCACCTTGTGAGTGGACAAAGCTAGGAGAGCTAGGAGAGCTAGCTTGAAACGTTAAAGGAAAACCTTTTTCAACAAATTAGCGATTTTTGTTAAATATCAACATTTTTTCTTATCTGGTAATTATTAGCCTTAGATTATATGGATCATCTTAACCGAGAGATCAATCTATGATTACAAATCCGTTCTAAACATTTAAAAAAATTTCTGTTGCGATCTTGTTTCTACGGTTACATATGAAGGGGGCGTGGCCATGGACGTCTCCAAACAGTGAATAATGAATGATGTGCGATTTCCAAGCTACAGATTTCTGAAATCAACCCCTAAACGTCATGCGTTTGATATTTAAACAAGCCGACGATAAATTGGAGCGCGCTTTAATTACTTTTTAATACATTTTTAGCCGAAATGTTATTCTAGGTGTTATTCTGTGGAATAATTCACCATGTTGTATGTTGAACTATGTTGCCATTAGCACAACACATTAGACACAAAGTAAGCTGCAATTACAACATGTCCTATAAACCTCAGCTTGGTCTTTCCTTGCGCTTTACGTATTTGTTTTGAAGTCGCTTCGGACGTTTAGCTGTTTATTGTGCGGCGCTAGCATTCACGCAGCACCAGAAAGAAGGTCAGAAGGGCAGCACCCTGGAGGGGACGAGGGTTAAGTGTGTGTTCTTTTTCCCTTTTTTTATTCCCTGAAGGGCATTATGATGACAGCTAAAGTGGGAAGGTGTGTGTTTGTGTGTGTGTGTGTGTGTGTGTGTGTGTGTTCAGCCACTCACTCTTTATCCATGCATGACACTCTGCAGCATAGAGGGATGGATTGCAGAGCCACCAAAATGTAGGCTGCTTCCATTTCTAATTCAGATCAGAACGCTTATGATATGATATGCTGAATTACAATAATCAATATAATATTATGCAAGAATGAGGATTGTAAACGTGTGTATACATATAATAAACCGAAAGGAACTAAAATCAGCTTCTGAGACGAGTAAACAAGCCGCATCCGTTCATGTTTTCTTCCTGACACATCCCTGAGTGTAAGGAGAAACTCGTAATTACGGCGTTGTGGTGCCTTTCATGCACGTTCAACTCGTAATTCCGATCTTACCTACATCTTGTCTTTTCCAACGCAACATGTTTACCAGTAACAACACATCCAGAAGCGTTTTATTGTAATTACAGCACAGCAAATTTTCCGGAGATTACGTTTGTTTTCTGACAATTTAAACAACAAGCGTTTATCCTGTAGTTACACTCAGTAGTGTAGAACGCCTGTGGAACATGGAAATGGATGTTGGGCCTGTTTTTTTTTATTTTATTATTCATTCATTCATTGTGTACCACTTATCCGATCTATTCTCGGGTCACGGGGAGCCTGTGCCTACCTCAGGAGTCATTGGGCATCAAGGCAAGATACACCCTGGACAGAGTGCCAACCCATCGCACGGCACACACACATTCTCATTCACTCACACAATCACACACTACGGACAATTTAGAGATGCCAATCAACCTACAATGCATGTCTTTGGACTGGGGGAGGAAACCGGAGTACCCGGAGGAAACCCCCAAGGCACGTTGAGAACATGCAAACTCCACACACACATGGCGGAGGTGGGAATCCAACCCCCAACCCTGGAGGTGTGAGGCAAACGTGCTAACCACTAAGCCACCGTGCCCCCTATTTTATTATTATTTTTATTCTTATTCTTATTATTCTTATTATTCTTATTATTATTATTATTATTATTATTATTATTATTATTATTATTATTTTAGCTTATCTCGCTTAAACACTACAAAAAAAATACAGTATAATAAAACACACACACACACACACACACAGGACTAGAACTTGAATGTTTCTATACAACATTGATACCCTTAACCAATATATATACAGTGGTGTGAAAAAGTGTTGGCCCCCTTCCTGATTTCTTATTTTTTTGCGAACTTGGGTTCTGCAGCAGGACAATGATCCAAAACACACCAGCAAGTACACCTCTGAATGGCTGAAGAAAAACAAAATGAAGACTTTGGAGTGGCCTAGTCAAAGTCCTGACCTCAATCCGATTGAGATGCTGTGGCATGACCTTAAAATGGTGGTTCATGCTCGAAAACCCTCCAATGTGGCTGAATTACAACAATTCTGCAAAGATGAGTGGGCCAAAATTCCTCCACAGCACTGTAACAGACTCATTGAAAATTATGGAAAACACTTGATTGCAGTTGTTGCTGCTAAGGGTGGCCCAACCAGTTATTAGGCTTAGGGGGCAAACACTTTTTCACACAGGGCCATGTAGTTTTGGATTTTGTTTCCCCTTAATAATAAAAACCATCATTTAAAAACTGCATGATGTGTTTACTCGTGTTATCTTTGACTAATATTTAAATGTGTTTGATTATCTGAAGGGGGGCACGGTGGCTTAGTGGACAATGAATGAATGATTATCTGGAACATTAATGTGTGACAAACATGCAAAAAAAAAGAAATCAGGAAGGGGGCCAACATTTTTTCACACCACTGTATATATGGAAATATATTTTATATATATATATATATATATATATATATATATATATATATATATATATATATATATAAAATATTTTTTTTTCTTATAGGAATTTTCTCTTGGCTTGTATAGATAATTCTAGTCCTATTTTACTTTTTATTTTATTTTATTATTTTATGTAATTAAATAATTAAACAAAATAAATTGCTAATAATTGCCTTTGTAAATAAAAGTAATTATTTTTATTCATTTTTATTTTCATCTTATTTTATTTTCATTTCTTTCTATTTTTAATTCTTTTATTCACTCTTTTTTATATCCTATAATCTAGGTTATATATGTGACAAATAAAATTGGAATTTTATTTGTATTCTCTCTCTCTCTCTCTCTCTCTCTCTCTCTCTCTCTCTGTTTGTGTGTGTGTGTTTAGATTTATGTGAAGTGTCAAACATCAGGGTGTTGAACACACACACACACACACACACACACACACACACACACACACACACACACACACACACACACACACAGTGTAAAGGATGTGCAGTTTAAAGAAAAGGGAAAGACAAATAGAGCTGCCTGCTCTTGTTGTGTTGTGTTGTGTTGTGTTTATTAGCTTTAGGATTCTTTTGTATTCACTTTCTCTGATATTGAAGCTGTATGCATTTACAGCATGCTGTATTGAAATATTTAATGTGTTTTACAAACAGCAGGTATGAGGAATTGGGTGGATTTGAATTAAATAAGATGAGATTTAATTTGTTCATTGAATTTTTTTTTTTTTTTTTTACTGCTGAACAGCAGGTATATTAGGATGAAGCATTAGCTCTCTGTCTGCTATAGTACTGTAAGACATGACAGACTGCCTCAACCCAGATTCCACTCCAAGATACATGTCAGAAAGAGCTCAGTCCCAAAAAATAAATATTAAGGATCATAAAGGAATATGTTTAGAAGACTAAATTAATGATCTTAAACTATTACTAGTACAAGAGTGGAAGCAGGACATCAATGACCATCACTGAATAAAAGGTATACATGACCATGATTAAAAAAATTGTATCGCCTGACCATGTTTTTGAGAAGTCCGGTTCGCGCTGTCTGCCACTCCAAGCTGATATATCAGGGAAAAGTAGTGCCAGAAAAACCACGCAGAGTTAAGGTTCGAGTAGCAATGCCTTTTCAGAGTCTATTGAGACAGACAGAGAGTATTTATACAAATTGTGGTCTTTGTCATTATCTACTGTAGGTGCAATATCTATAGTTAACAAAACGCATCAACGGTGTCAACAGAGATGGTTGCAGAGGTCACTACAGGTGGGCTAATGACAAAAGGTGTTGTCCATGGGTAACAAAAGACATTAACAATGGACATCCAAGATGTCAACCAGAGGTGGTGGCAGATATCTCTACAGGTGGGCTGATGACGGAACGTCTCAGCTCGGCACGTTGTACAAGAATTGTAAACAAAGAATTCACGAGAAACAAAGAATTCCTTGGACTTAAACATTTCTACATTCACGTTTCTAGCATTTGGCAGATGTCCTTATCCAGAGCGACTTTCAATTTATCTCATTTTATACAACTGAGCACTTCTGCAAACCTTCCAATCAGTAGTCTAATGCCTTAACCACTAAGCTACCACATCCCCAAATTTAAACAAAGGATATCGTGGTCATAAGATAAAGTCATATACAAAAGACATCACAAAATCAGCACAGAGCATGCCAAGGTATATTCCAAATATATAGCGCACCTGTAGCAATACCGAGCCGGCTAGGCGATAGGATCACTTGACAATTTGGGTGATAGTCTTACACTCAGTTTGCCCTGCAACGTTTTAAAGCTTTAAGATTTACGGAAGGAGTTTCCAGTGTCGGAGTTTTGTAATCATACGTATTCTGCAACAGGAAAGTCTTCCACTTTTTGGTAATATGACAATTTCCATGTTTGTTTTGGCTAATTGCTATAAATACATTATGCACACCACTTCATGTTGAATTTTGCTCTATGAATCACTTACGATAGGTTTATGACATCATAATAGTACATGTAGTTTCTTAGCTTTCGAAGAAACAAGGCCGTTTTGACATTCTGACACTCCGGAAAGAATCCTAACAGAACTTCATATCAATAAACATCTGTGTTGAGAGCGCAGCTCTTATTATCGCTCATAAATGTTGGATTAAATGTTGACAAAATCAGTCATTGTCTGTTGGATTAAGCATTTATACCTGTTTATGTGGCCTATGTTAAGGGCTTATGGAATAACTAAAGTTGTCCCAAATGACATACTACACACTACGCCCTCTAGTGTCTACTGTAGTGTACACCGCTTCATGTTGAGTCTTTTCCTAAAACATCCCAACCCTAGTTGTGGTATTTCTTGCATAATGATAATTTTGCTCTATAAAACACTTACGTCAGGTTTACGATGTCATAATCGTACATGTATCCTCAGTCCTTACACAAATTGCAAACAGGAAAAACAGTATAAAATGTTTGAGAAGGATTTGTCCAGCATTCTTTTTGACTCCGATGAACCCGATGAGGCACTTCATGTATTTTGTCACTGCTACGCTGCAATAACCTTCTTCTTCATTAAGATCTTCGGCCTTTAATTTTTCGAACAGTACAGGATGATGCAGTGAGGTGTGTAGCTCTCCGTGTATCTGTGAAAGGAAAAGAGGGAGATGAAATATTGATATGTGGAGCTCGGCATGTGGGGGAACTTCAGCGTGTAGCTCTGACACTGACCGAGTGTTGTGGATTGTCTCTTGCTTCCCGCTCGCTCGTCACACCAGCAGGAGGCAACCTCTTAAATATTTCCCAGCGAGAATCCGCAGAGTTTTCTCTTCACTCAGACTCCTCACTTCCTGTTTCTCACAGCTCCCCTTCCTCCTCCTCCACCTTCTCCTCCTGATTAAAAATGATACTACGATATTTAATACATAAACATCTGAATACTGCGCTTATTGGTAAATTGCTGTGGCATTTCAAAACTCTTTCAGATGCATGAACCGTTTCCAGAAAAAAAAACTTCTTAGGTGACACGTCCACAGTTATTTTGCTTATCCCTTTCAAACAAACGTCATCAGCAATTTATCAGTAGGAATTCCATTTACTGAATCCTGAACCCTGCGAGTTGCTCCGCATGCCCGAAGACGCTCTCGCATTTGTCTTTAGGATACGACCGTTGTGCTCACTGATGGGTGAAATTGAAAAGCATTCTTAGCTATTAAACAAATAGCGCCGTGCCATTACATCCAGCCTCCTGTTAGTATTTCAAAAATAGCTTCCCCGCGCCGAAGGTCCGCCGATTCCCCTGGCCACGGGATGAAGCTCCGGCTCCCCGACTTGCTGATGCGTGCGTTATATTCCATTAATATTCCATCGTCGGTGTACTTACTCTGGTCCGAGCATGAGGTTCAATTACATGTTCCATTTGAGACCATTAGCAAATACATTACACTGCAAACTATGCTAGCCGCGGTTATAAATACTACACTGACGATGCTTATTGACATTGATGGAACAAATTCAGCAAATTGTGGCCATGTAGATTGTGGAGGCGCACTAGTGTGACCCCAAATGATATTTCTTAGCTAAGTGACCACTTCCTTATTAAATAAACCCTTATTAGAGTATGAAGTATTTTAACAAAAATGCTACAGTAGAAGGAACGCTTGTTGAATATGACTCTTTACTCTAAAAACAAAAAGTGCGTAATCATGAATTTAGTGACGGTTTCTTTAGCTTTAAGATTTACAAAAGGAGTCTCCAGTGTCGGAGTTTTGTAATGGTACATTTCCTGCAATAGGAAAGTTTTCAGCTTTCTGGTTTATTGGTAACATGGCAATTTGTTTGTATGTTTGTTTTGGCTAATTGCTGTAAATACATTATTGCTTTATGTTGATTCTTTTCCTAAGACATCACAACCCCAGTTGTTGTATTTCTTGCATAGCGATAATTTTGCTCTATGAAACACTTATGACAGGTTTATGACATCATAATAGTGCATGTATTTTCTTAGCTTTTGGAGAAACAAGGTCACTTTGACATTCTGAGATTTGGGCAAGAATCCTAACAGAACTTCATATCAATAAACATCTGTGTTGATTGCCTCAGTGGTATGAGCGTAGGTCTTATGACAGCTCATAAATGTTGGATTAAGTGTTGACAAAATCAGTCATTGTCTGTTGGATGAAATTTTTATACCTGTTTATGTGGCTTATGTGAAGGGCTTCTGGAATAACTAAAGCTGTCCCAAATGACACACTACACACTACGCCCCCTAGTGTCTATTCTAGTGTATGAATTTTAGAAGCATCTCAAATGGAACACTAACCCAGTCTCATGGCAGATGTGCGGAATGTGACTCCGCTACAGAAGCTTCATCAGCATACCGGAGTGTTGTCGGCCATCTTGAAGTTGTTTTCTTATTCAGCATTCGCCCCGATAGCCCCGCCCCTTTTCTGCTACATCCGGGTGCTTGAAGTGCACTTCTTAAGTTGTCTTTATTTGTCACATATACATTACTGTACAGCGAAATTCTTTCTTCGCAGATCCCATTCTTGGGGATTGGGGTCAGAGCGCAGGGTCACCCTGCTCCAGGGGCCGTGGTGCGGCACCCCTGGAGCAGGGTGGGTTGGAGGCCTTGCTCAAGGGCCCAACGGTGGCAGCTTGGCACTGCTGGGGCTCCAAACCCAATCTTCTGGTCAATGACATGAGCTTATAATTTGGGATGCAGCTTATGACACAAACACCAACCAGAAATAAACTCTGTTTGTTTGTAGTCCAGTGTAGATTTAGCAGTGGTTGTTGTCCACAAAATAAACTAATACACTAGTTATAAAAACACAAAGGGTTTCCAATCACATTATCACTGAATTAAAGTGATATTTATATCCATATAATTTGTCTTTGTTTCAGCGCGATTTCAAGGTCACAATTTTTTCTCTCTCTCTCTCAATGATTTCGAACTCGCCCATCAATATCCAGCGCCTTCTTTTTCATCCCACTCGAGCGTGTCAGTTTCACAAAGGTAAGGGTCGACATCGATAGCAGCAAAAATTGTCTCCATCGCTCTCGCCGTCGAGATCAATGTAGTGTTTCGTAACGTGAGAGACACTATAACCTTGATGGGATGTAAATCATTCAGGATTAGGTGCTTGGCTTGAGTGTTTAATTGGTGAAAAGTAGAGTGTGTTAGAAATACTGAGAGTCTTCTGCTCTGGGCGGGGTTTAAAGATGATTGACAGCCCTGGGCATCACTGTAGCATAGGCAAAGGAGTATGGGAAAAATGTGTCTTATATCAGACATTGGCCTTCTTAATATTCATCCTGAGGAACTCCAGGAGCTGAGATCCTTGATACAAGCTGCTTGGCTCTAGCATGGGTTTGACATGGAGAAGGTCAGCCTTGGGTCAGAAGTACATCACCTCAGTTCAAAGTTGCACTTGTGTCTCTTCTGGTCGTCTTTGTCTTGCCTGTTGTGTGTCCTTATGGAAGAGGCAGATCTATACGTCCTTTAGAGGATTCTCACGCGAACGTCGAGAAGGTGGACGTCGAAGTCAGGAGAACAATCACAGATACACGGCTGCATCGATATATCACCTTTTTTTTCCCCGACAGTAACCGTAAAGACACTTCTGCTAATATGGAACAATAAATTACAGAACTACATGATGTGACTACAATGAGTTCTCCATCGTGATTGGTCAGAAGGTGAGGATTATATTTGCATAACTACAATGACATGAAAATGATTTAATTGATGATTCTGGACATGGACCTCTGAGATCTGAGATACTGCTCTGGGATCTGGCACCAAGACTTAGTCCTGGAAGTAACATTGAACCTCTATAGATTGGATTCATTTGTCTCACAGACACTCGATCAGATTGAGGCAGTCAATGCAACATCAACTCCGTCATGTTCCTTAAATCATTCCTGAAGAAATTGTGCAGTGCAGCAGAGCTCATTATGCTCGCTCAGATCCTTATGCTTGCACATTTTAAAGGCTTTTATGACATCACGTTTGAAAACTGACAGTTCTGGTAAGCTCCAACTCTTCACATGTGTCATTATAGCGAGATAATTAATATTACTTACGTCACCTGAGGGTGGTTTTAATTTTAAGGGGTGTGTGTGTGTGTGTAAAAGCCTAAAGCATTTAATCTTCATCTCTCTTTCTTATTCATTCATCATTCTGGATTATTTTGGGTTCATTTTACTCCGTAACTGATATGGTCTTTTTTTCACGAAAAGAAACATCTCTCATGTTTTTTTTTTTTCCCACAAGTTTTTAAGATCTCTATAATCAGCTCCACTTCACCACTGCAATTTTCTATGAGTGCTATACACGTTGGTAATGCAGTTCAAAGATCAATCGCAATCGACGGTGTAATTACAGTAGCTGGATTTCTCACTCTTTAACGTTTATCTCTTCTCTTCAGTCCATGAGGGAAATTTTCAGGATCAACACATGGAAAAAATAATATTTTTAACCATCAGATTAGAAGAATGCGGCATATTAAGACCATGGGAATGTGTATTTTTCCTCACATGAATCTTATTCTGTTCAGTTTTATTCCTTTTGCTGGCGATTATGAATGAGTTCCCTTTAAAGTATGAAGCACCGTGGAACAATATTAAATATGAAATATTGAACAGAGCCACCATATTTTAATAAAGCTAAAATATTAATGGAAATTCAAAGTAAATAAAATCACCGCTAAAATAAAATAAAAAATTCGAGTGCCATGTGAATGAGAAGCGGAGATCTCTGTTACCAAGGGAACCAGCAAAAAAAAAAAAAAAAAATAGTGCTTTATATAAGTAAAAGCATTGTGTAAATTCCTGAACAATAAATACATAAATAGATAAATAAATTAAACAGACCAAACAAGCTAAATAAATAAATAAATAAATAAATAAATAAATAAATAAATAAATAAACAGGAACTAACTTCTTTTGTACAAATTTTAAGGTAACTGTAATAGAAAATATTATGTTATTATGTAAAAAAAAAAATTTTCTCAGGAAATTCAGGAACTGCTGCAAAACATTATATCTTAACAAACAAAAATATCTTGGAAAAATAGATAAAATTTGAAAGTATTTCTCATTATTGGATTATTAAAAATCCAGTATTTTGCTTCCTGATATAAACCAGGTTGAATATGTAAATACATGCTTAGAAAATTACCAGAATTATCCTCCAATAGTAACAAGCAAGTATTTCAAGCCTGAAATTGGTGCAGCGGGATTAATAATCATTCATGTAATTTTATTTTCTTGTAATTGAAAACGTGAGAGGAATATAACTCGATACAAGGTGGTTTTACATGGCAGTGTTAACAGCCGCTTTTTCATTAGCTTGATTTCACCAAAGACGCCAGTGCACCACCCTCGAGCCGAAAAATCTCAAGAAGGACGAGGACTTCTTCTCGTGTCAGAGCAAATAAAGATTCAGTAGCGTTGTACGTGAGGACATTAAAGTTGAATGCGTTGTTCACAGGGAGGAGAGCAGCCTTTTTTCTGTGCATTAGAGTAAATAATTCAGAAAGAACATAAATTACTGTCACCTCTCGCCATTCTGCTGTCCTGCATATACACTTCGCTGGCACATTTAGGAAGACTTCCTATCTGCACGCGATCACTAAGCTACTCCTTAACCGTGCCCTGCTCTACCTGGTCACCCAAATTGGCAATTTAATTATTCGGCTATTTTGCAGCAGCTTCGTAGGTTTGTGAGGCTTGACAGGTCTGAACGGTGCAGCATGTAGCAGGCAGCCCGCGACGAGTGATTGCTGATAATAACGGACATTAACTGCGGCAGAGTGAATTCATCTTTTTTAAAGCACTTTAAACCGGATAGTTTTATGGATACGGGCATTCTTCATTTCGAGCACGGCACATTTTATACAGCTGAGGATAAGATACCGAACCGCAAAAATGCTGGATGCTGATCGTGCAGAGAGAAATGTATTATTATTATTATTATTATTATTATTATTATTATTATTATTATTGCTACTAAAGCTGTGATTAATATAAAGGCTGAGACACAAATCAATGAGAACTAAAAAGTTCTTACTGGTAAGACACAAAAAAGTAAAACCATTTAGTGCTCCAATTATCAATATCCACACCTAGATTTGGATTTAATCCCAAAGTGGGAATGGCTTAAACTAGAGACTATAAATTTCAATTTATAAATTTATTTCATGATGCATGGCACATAAATTCTGGCTCTGAAACTCCTTCAACTACACTCAATATATGTGCCCGGGACTGTTTTTTGCTTTGTATTGTTTTTTTTGTTTTTTTAAACAGGTTAGCTAGTGAGTTAGTGTGTGTGTGAGGGAGTGAGTGAGTGTGTTAATAAGTGAGCGAGTAAGCAAGTGTGTGGGTGAGCAAATGAGTGAGTGAGTTAGTGAGTGAGGGGGTGAGTAAATGAGTGAGTGAGTGAGTGAGTGAGTGGGTGAGAAAATGAGTTAGTGAGTAAATGAGTGACTGAGTTAGTGAGAAAATGACTGAGTTAGTGAGTGAGTTAGTGAGTGAGTGGGTGAGTAAATGAGTGAATAAGTGAGTGAGTGGGTGAGTAAATGAGTGACTGACTTAGTGAGTAAATGAGTGAGTTAGTGAGTGAGTTAGTGAGTGAGTGAGTTAGTGAGTGAATGAGTGAGTAAATGAGTGAGTTAGTGAGTGAGTTAGTGAGTGAGTGAGTTAGTGAGTGAATGAGTGAGTTAGTGAGTGAGTTAGTGAGTGAGTGAGTTAGTGAGTGAATGAGTGAGTAAATGAGTGAGTTAGTGAGTGAGTTAGTGAGTGAGTGAGTTAGTGAGTGAATGAGTGAGTAAATGAGTGAGTTAGTGAGTGAGTTAGTGAGTGTGAGTGAGTTAGTGAGTTAGTTAGTGAGTGAATGAGTGAGTGAATAAGTGAGTTAGTGAGTGAGTTAGTGAGTGAGTGAGTTAGTGAGTGAATGAGTGAGTAAATGAGTGAGTTAGTGAGTGAGTTAGTGAGTGAGTGAGTTAGTGAGTGAATGAGTGAGTAAATGAGTGAGTTAGTGAGTGAGTTAGTGAGTGTGAGTGAGTTAGTGAGTTAGTTAGTGAGTGAATGAGTGAGTGAATAAGTGAGTTAGTGAGTAAATTGAGTGAATGAGTGAGTTAGTGATTGAGTGACTGAATGAGTGAGTTAGTGAGTAAATGAGTGAGTGAGTTAGTGAGTAAATGAGTGAGTGAGTTAGTGAGTAAATGAGTGAGTGAGTTAGTGAGTGAATGAGTGAGTGAGTGGGTGAGTAAATGAGTGAGTGAGTTAGTGAGTAAATGAGTGAGGATGAGTTAGTGAGTGAATGAGTGAGTGAGTGGGTGAGTAAATGAGTGAGTGAGTTAGTGAGTAAATGAGTGAGTGAGTTAGTGAGTGAATGAGTGAGTGAGTGGGTGAGTAAATGAGTGAGTGAGTTAGTGAGTAAATGAGTGAGTGAGTTAGTGAGTGAATGAGTGAGTGAGTGGGTGAGTAAATGAGTGACTGAGTTAGTGTGTAAATGAGTGAGTGAGTTAGTGAGTGAGTGAATTGACTGAATGAGTGAGTGAGTGAGTTAGTGAGTGATTGAGTGACTGAATGAGTGAGTGAGTGAGTTAGTGAGTGAATGAGTGAGTGAGTCAGTAAAGAAGTGAGCATGTGAGTGAGTAAATAAGAGTGAGTGAGTGAGTAAGCATAAAACTAGTCGGGTCAGACCCATTTTGTGCTGCAGATCTAAAAATGTAGCCAGGCTCGGCAGTGGTATGTGTGCTGCAGGCAGAAAAGTGAAAAGAGACTGAAAGGTCACTGCTGTAAGCTGTAATCTCCCTCAGTCTTATTAAAACTCTGCCACATGTGCAGATGAGAGACGACTGAAACACTTAACTCTTACCTCTCTCTGTCTCCTTTCTTTAATTCATTTATTTGGTGATGAGCAGGGAGAGTGAGGGATGAGTACTGAGACTGTAGTCACTGTCTGTCTCTCTCTCTCTCTCTCTCTCTCTCTCTCTCTCTCTCTCTCTCTCTCCTCTCTCTCTCCCCCCCTGTCTCTCTGTGGCTAGGGCTTAGTAGTGATCCTAGAGTCTGTCTCTCACTTTCAAGAGATTAGTTGTGAGACTAGAATCTCTCTCTCTCTCTCTCTCTCTCTCTCTCTCTCTCTTACTCTCTCTCTCTCTCTCTGTGTGGTTAGGGATCAGTTCTGACACTAGAGTGTCTCTTTCTCTTTGTCTTTCTGTAGTTAGGGATTGCTAGTGAGGCTAGAGTCTTAGTAGTGAGACTAGAATCTCTCTCTCTCTCTCTCTCTCTCTTTCTCTCTCTCTCTACCCCTCTCTACCCCTCTCTGTCTTTCCTTCTCAAATTAATGCACCTCATTAGCCCTCTGTTTTATTCACAAACCCTGCATCATTTCTTTTCTCTCTTGCCTCCTAATTTTTCCTGACCCTTTGTGATGAAGGGGCATCTTTCGAACGGCTGATAAACAGAAACGATGGCCAGACCATAAGTGTAGGCGAAGGCTAAGCCAACCAATTAGAAAGAGCAGTTATGTTATTACTCTGCTGTTATTATTTCCATGTTTTGATCACCAATTAACTCATAGCGATTGCGTTATTCGGCTTAATTCCCGTAGTTCGGCTGTGATCCACGTCAAGTGACATTTAAGTGGATTAGTTAGAACATGCTGTTATATTTAATGGGAAAAGTAAAAGAAATAATGCAGTAAACAAGAAATAAAAAAGACGTGTGTGAAAATCAATGTAAAATAAAAAGAATCTGTAAGAATGTACCTACCACCAGCCATTTTCCATGTTCTTTCCGACCACAAAACATACTCATAAGTGTGCATGAATGCAGTATAACTCATACTACCGTGTGCAAGGTTCCTACACAAAGCGCATTGTGTCCACGAAGTTGCCAGATCTGCATTATATACACTACTCACTATTACAGAATTGCAGTTTATGTTTTTCCTAACCTGTCATTTAAAATGTCAGGAGCATTCCAGATCAAGAAATAAAAACACCAATACGTGTCAGAGGTGTAGGTGTAAAGTCAAAGTAAATCATTTTGAAAGCTGAAAGAAAGAAGGACATCGGTAAACTTGAAAGCATTTTTTTTATTGAATATAATGCCGGAGATGAAATTAGAAAATATTGCTCTCTGGATTCCTATGGCGCTGCCACGGTTTCAGACCCAGTGAAAGATTTGATTCTCTGAGACTAGATGACGAACTGCAAGAAGCAGCAACACAGACAGACAGAAAGATGGACAGAATTTAAACAGAATGAGATGAACTGAACCAGAAACTGACCACACACAATGAAAGTGTCCTTTCTCAAATCAATATTGCAGTGAGGGTTTTAATAACAACATACAGTGAGATATATGATGCTCAATAACACTGCATTCTGGTGTATATCACAGGGATATATATCACAGGGATATATATCACAGGGGTATATATATATATATATATATATATATATATATATATATATATATATATATATATATATATAAAAACACGTATGTATGTATGTATGTATTAGGGAACCTGGAGTCAGTCTAAAGGGACTCAGGGCACAAGCCGCAAGGCAGGAACACTCTGTACATGACAGATACGTCACACACCCATTCACACACTACAGACAATTTAGAGATGCCAATCAGCCTACAGCACATGTCTTTGTACTGCGGAAGAAGCCATAATACCTGGAAAAAACCCCCAAAGCATGGGGACAACATGCAAACTCCATGCACCCACGGCAGAAACGGGAACCAGCCCCGGAAGGTGCAAGCCAAACTTGCCTACCATCAACCCCCCCATGCCCCACCATAAACAATTCAAATGGAGGAAACCAGAGTACCTGGAGGAATACAGGGAGGAGGCAGGAATCAAACCCCCAACCCCCTAGCAGGAGGCAGTCTTCCTGCCCCCTAGTTGCTAAAGAATGCTTTAATATAAAACTATAATTAAAGTCCATTATCCAGAATGCTCAAAACATAACTGACAAATAAATCAAGTTGGGCTGATGCTTCAGATTTAGTTTTGCCGTCCTCCCAATTTGGTCACCTGCCAAATCCCACCCACTCTCCAGATATCTCATAACATAACAGCTACAAATCAGGAATGGTGAAGGCTAACACGTGCTTCCTCCATGGCAAAGCCAACTACAGCATCATTTCTATCTGCCATTCTAGCGCTCCAATCTTTTCATTATCCTTGGTCATGTATGAAAATTCTGTAAGGTGGAAAGGTTTTCAGCATTTAAACTAGGTATAAACTTTGCTACAATGTAGTATTGATAGCACACACTGTTTTGAGGAGAATAATGCACACTAATTGTAGCCTTAAACCTGCCATGAAAGCTTTGTATAACTGGCACTAGTGTTGAAGTGTGTTGAATAGCCAATCACAGGAATATGAGTGCTGTTATCAAGGGCTAATTTAGCACCGTTAGTAAGCGCTGGACGCAGTGGACCTACACAGCTATGAAATAGAGTTCAATGCTTCACACTCTATGGTCCCTGGATTTGTGCCTTTGTAGAATTCCATATACGTTTTCTTCATATTCGGGTGGGTTTCCTCAGGGTTCACCGGTTTCCTCCCAACTCTTAAAAACATGCTTGTGGCTGGATTAGTGACTCTAAATTGGATCACTGTGAATGTGTGTGTCATGCAATTGAATAATCATTTAGGGTGTATTCCCACTTCACTAACAGTATTAAACATTTTGTGAAAGCTTTTAGCTTTGTTTTTTTTAGATAAGATAATCTTATCCAAATGATATTTGTATTTGTGTGTGTGTGTGTGTGAGAGTCCTGCAATATCTGAACTACATATATCCATCAAACTGTCACTCAGTCTTTTCATTTCTTGCTTTAAGAACTAACCACTCTATCATCCTGCTCGCTCTCGCCTCTCGCTCCCCCCTCATGCTCTCTCCCCTGCTGCTTTGTAGAATAATTATTTTTACTATCAGCAGTTTGCGTCTGTGACGGTAATCTGATTCGACCTATTGAATGGGAGTGTTTATATTCGCCGCCTCCTCGCGTGTTCAGCGGGAACGTGTTTAGAGTTGCAGAGAGTTCGAGAGTTCGATGGGATTGATTTGGACCAAGGCTGTAATTTCATGCTCGTGCTCTGTGCATGTGGGTGTGAGTGCAAGCAGCAGCCTGTAAAAGGCATCCTTAACATAGTCAAGTGCAGGTTGGAGGAGGCTCATGGTCTGAGCGGTGGAATTAATTTTCTTCACAATAATGAACCTGTTAATGAATTCATTGTTGTACAAAATGTGTGTAACTCTTGTAAAGGTTTTCGGGGAGATGATTTTTGGAAAGAGTCTCCAACATAACCGTCAGAGGTAAAGCTGTAAAGGTAATACTTTCTATGAAGGCCGTATTTAGAATAACTAACATCTTATAATGCAGCCGTATCGCATTATCGCTGCATTTGTTTATGATATGGTATTACAGCAATGTCTATAACACATCTTAGCAGAATGCAGTGTATAAGTGGTGTGTGTAACACATTATGACTATATAGAGCATCATGTTCAGCAACGTTGACCCAATTATACTTATTCATAGAATTATACAACTATTTATTTATTTATTTATTTATTTTATTTTATTTAATTTTATTTTAAGTTAAGTTTAATAAACTTTTTTTTTCAAAAATGTAATTATTATTATTATTATTTTACATTTTCTTTTCATTGATTTACATTTTTCATTTAATTATTAAATTTTTCAAATTTAATACTTTTTTGTGAACATTTTTATTTATTTATTTTTCATAATGAGATTTTCTAATTCTTTCTGCTGGTTTCCCTTTATTATTTAAATTTCTTACTTATTTTTTCTACAATTTTCACGTTTTAATTATTCATTACTTTTTCAAAAATAAAAAATAAATTAAAGCTGTTAAACGTTTATTTATTTGTACTTTCAAAACTTTTCAATTGTTTTCTTTCTTTTAAAGTTTATTTATTTATTTATTTGTTTGTTTGTTTGTTTGTTTGATTGATTGTTTCAATTGTCCTCTTTTTTTCTGGAACTTTCTCTTTTAACCCCACCTCACCTCCTCACCCCCATAATTCCATTGTCGTTAACCCGCAGAAGTGTCCTAGCTAGTGTCCTACATCCATTCACTCGCTGTTATGTTGATTAGCATCGAGTTTGTATTTGAAGCCTGTTGAAATAACGCTGTAGATTCATGTCCGTTGTGATGAAGGCTTCACACAGGTGTTCTAGAGCTTCAGGAACTCCACCACAGAGTGAAGCTGCAATTCTCTGTACACAACCTCTCTGTCCTCCTGTCTCTGGTCCATGATCCTCTGTCTTACAAGCAGCAATCAATCCACTGCTTGTTGCTTACAGTTAGAAATCTAGTTTCTTGCACTTAATACATCACTGAAAATTGTTTCTTCGCTCCATTTCCCTGCAGCGTGTTCTCCTTACATCAGCACTTAGACTGTTTTACGCTTTGCCACAGAATCAGATTTCTGTTAACAACTCTCTCTCTCATTCTCTCACCGCTTCTCCTTCTCTCTGACGTTACAGCTGAGTAACTCTGTTTTTTTCCGTAACTCGATCTGTAAAATAAGATGGGATTTTTCTACCTCATAACCTCCCTGACATTTACAGGGGCATAAGATTAGTAAATAAGGTCTGATGTGAGGGAGTGATTCGGTTGTAAACCCAAATAGATACCTGTGTGTGTGTGTGTGTGTGTGTGTTTGATGTTTTCGAAACACAGTTTACTATACTTTTTGCCTGATATTAATGCTATAAAGTAAAACTTAGTCTGTTTAAAAAAATTCATGGTAATAAATTTTTGGTTTCCAGATTTCACACCCAGTGGCCATTTCTTTTCAAGGTCCATAGCTGAGCAGGCTTATCAAGGTTATTTTTACGATAGCACAATGCTAAATGTGTGAAATACCCTTCTGAAAGCTGATTGGCTGAAGGTTATCATGCTTTTGAAGCAACCCTGTGTTAATTAAAGATCCAGGTTGCTGGAATTACTAAATAGTTTACTAAATAAACTTAAAGTTTGTTTTGTCTTTTTTTTTCCCAGCAGGTAAAGAAGAATCGGTGGCGACGTTCAAAGGCAACGAGTTTTTCTGCTACGACCTGTCCATGACCCCCATCCAGAGCAGCACGGACGAAATCACGCTGTCCTTCCGAACCCTGCAGCGAAATGGCCTGATGCTCCACACGGGCAAGTCTGCCGATTACGTCAACCTGTCGCTGAAGAGCGGAGCCGTCTGGCTTGTCATCAACCTCGGCTCGGGCGCTTTCGAGGCACTCGTGGAACCCGTCAACGGCAAGTTTAACGACAACGCCTGGCACGACGTCAAGGTCACGCGAAACCTGCGGCAGGTAAGAAAGCGCACCACGGCTTCGTCTGATAAAATCTACATCTCAGGATGCTTCAGAAGCTGATTTTTGTCTGTCAGGGGCAGCATTGTGGAATACAGTGAGGTTGGATTGAACACTGTGATCTGCGGAATTTGCAAATTTTATCTTACCAAACATTCCATCAGCAGTATATTCAGGTTAAATTGAAGCTGGATCTGGTCGTATAGTTCATGTTGCCGTGATTTAGCCTCTCTGTTTCCTCAGTGCTGCCCACATCTTTATTTAGTAACACTTCACGTACAGAGATCATCTCAGGACCCTCAATGTGTTTGATACAAAACACTCAAAGACTCATGCCTCTAGGACTATACAAACTTTGCTTCCATGAAATCAAAATGGAGTCACTGGTACAAATTACTCGATAAAGTTAATTTTTTAACAAATAAAAGCCTCTGAAACGGCGTCTATATGTAGTCTGATATTTTCGAAAAAAAAGTTTCAATTTTTTTATCTGTAGAAAATGTTTTGTCTGACTGAAAACAAAAGCTTTTTTTCCCCTTGCAAGTAAAACGTTTTCGAAAACAGAGTGTCAACTTGCGAATATCGTTGAAGGTTTTTGTGTGTGTTTTGACTGTGCTTGTATTTGCTTTATAATCTCGCATTGTTTTATTAGCACGACAGAGATTTCTAAGTAAAACCCATACGGAACTTTTCAACAGTAACCGCTTCTTCACACGTATGAATCCTTGTGTGTGTTTTAGAAATCATTACTTTTCCGTATTTCACCTTCTCAACCACTCAAACCACACGCCTTTTATATTACTCTTGATTTATGAAAACCCCACGTCTCCACGTGTACAAGATTCCTCTCACAATTTAGCGACTTCCTTTGTAATCACGCATCTGCGAGAGAAAATACCTTCCAGATAACTGTCCATCCAAGATATTCATTTATTTAAAGCTATAGTTGTGAATCAGTTACATTAACCTCATGAATTGGAGTGTAATGTATAATGTATAATGTCTACACATATGTAACCTTCATCTGCACCTATTTCCATCACTGGATTTAAGTTTAAGCACCATTTTTTCCCCCGTACAAACTCGATTAGATGCAGCCGCTCTCTGCGCTCATAACAAGTCTAAAATTAGTGTTTCATTTATTAAAGCTGTAGCTAATCAGGCGAGCTGTGCATGTTAAACATGCTTTGTTTTAGGGACACACCGTGCATTGTAAAAGCTGTCGTGAAACGCCGGAGACGATCGACCGCGGAGCTGACAGAAAGCTTGTGACGAGAGGAAACACACCTTCAGGGGGCGATGAGAGAATTTAATAAACCTACTGTTAATAAATGCGGTTCTTCCCATCCAAACATTTCCCATCTAGAGGGAGACATTTTAGTGGAAAGAAATTCTGGTATATGAAATAAGAAAACAGTAAAAACGTTAATGCCAAATGTCTCACTCACTAGATCATACTAATATGCACTGCAAACTGGAGTTTGTTTATTTATTTATTTAATTTATTTTGGTCTTTGCAATAGTTTTTCATTATGGCCAGCTATATGTTCCCAAATAGACAAGCAACTAACAGATGAATAGCTTTGCGTATTTTTGTTATAAATTGTTAAAAGTAAAGTTTATCTTTAGGTATAGATACAATGTAATATACACAACACATGCAACTAAGTAATAAATAAATAAATAATAAACAAATAAACAGAATTCACAAACAAACAATCAAATAAATAAATATATAAGAAGGAGAAGGACCAGAACACAAATAAACAAAATTTACAAATAAACAAATAATTAATAAATTAATCAATCAATCAAATGAATGAATGAATGAATGAATGAATGAATGAATGAATGAAAGAAATAAGAAAAGAACCCGAACACAAAAAAAAAGAAACAAAGACAGACTGACAAAGACTTTTTGCTCATAAGAAACTAAAATTTGAAGGAGAGGCAGGAGAAAAAAACCTCTCACACTGAAAGCCAACACGAGTCCAGATTTCCGACTAGCGATAAAATAATTAGTTTGTTAATACTGATGTCCCATAAGTTGATTTCCATTCTGCCGGCGGTATGGAGAAGCAGTGTGCTGGTAAAAAGTGTTAAAGAAAATCTCGTGAAAAATCAAGTCTCAATTCAGGATGCAGCTTCAGAATTTTATTCAAGTTTAATAACTGGCTTGAGCAAGCACACAAGCCTAGAATGTGAAACACACACACATTCACAATGAATAGGAGATAGTTACCAGTTTGCCAGTTGGAGGTAGTAGATAACAGCACAGAGATGCAGTCAATTTCACCAGCGATCGGCTTTCTCGCTCCTCGTGCATCGGCCTGTTTCGGTAATTGTAATTGGAATGAATGGCTTGTCAGCCCTAATAATAGCTATTGTAATTGTTTGCTATTGCAAAAAGGCACACAGAGAAAACATTGGGGAGAGCTACTGAGTGAGGAGGGAGAAAAAAAAGTAAATCTTTTGTCCAAACATGATTTCATTTACTCTCTCTCTCTCTCTCTGTGTTTTTATTATATGGCAGCTGCATTATGACAAATCACATCGAAAAAAACCAAAGAAGCGGCAGCTGAAAAGAGAGAGTTTGACATTATTAAAGCGTGCCTTCTGGAAAAGATAACAAGGACTTTATTAACCAGCTTATGAAAATGGAGAAATGATCTGGTATAAAGTGATAGGATGTAACTTTGGGGGATGTGGGAAGTCTTTGGAGAGAAATATGTTTTTGTAGGATTTTTTTTTGTGTGTGTAGCTTTGGTTGTGAATACACACTAACATATATGAGCTAAACGTTTGTGGATGCCTGAAATCACACTGGTATATCTGACCTGCCTGGCAATTTGAGTAGGATTGTATGATTACAATTTCCCTTCAATGGAAGTAAGAGGTCCAAGGGACAATTCCCCTGTGCACAAAGCACATCTCCATGAAGACAAGGTGTGGAGGTTAAGGTTGGAGTAGAAGAACTGAAGCATCCTGCACAGAACCATGACTCCTGACCCCACTAAACAGGATGAACTAGAGCACTGACTAACCCCAAATCTCCTCACTGACATAGTGCCTGATCTTACTAATGTTCTGGTGGCTGAATGAACACAAATTCCCATAACCACATATCCAAAATCAAGTAGAAATCCTTCTAAGAAAATTTGGGAAATGGGATATTCAACAAGGCGGGCACGGTGGCTTGGTGGTTAGCATGTTTGCCTCACACACCTCCAGGGTTGGGGTTTGATTCCCACCTCTGCCATGTGTGTGGAGTTTGCATGTTCTCCCCGTGCCTCAAGGGTTTCTTCCAGTTCCCTCATGCATTGTAGGTTGATTGGCATCTCTAAATTGTGTGTGTGTGTGTGATTGGGCCCTGCGATAGACTGGCATCCTGTCCAGGGTGTAACCTGCCTTGTGCCCGTAGTCTCCTGGGATAGGCTACAGGCTTCAGGCTCCCTGTGATATAGAAAATGGCACAGGTATAGAAGATGGATGGATGGATGGATGGATGGATGGATGGATGGATGGATGGATGGATGGATGGATGGATGGATGGATGGATGGATGGATGGATGGATGGATGGATGGATGGATGGATGGATGTTCAGCAAGGACAATTAGCTATGGTGATCAGGGGTGCACAAATCTTTGATTTCCTTGAGTCACCTGGTATAGGTTTGAGTAAGCATTACAGTAAATGGATGGATGGATGTATTGAATTACTGATAATTAAATTAATAGTTGCACAACCAAATTTGCTACACAAATAAATCCTTAACCTTTAAGTTTGTTCTCTTCTTGGTTTTTTTATTTATTTTTTTTACATTCATCCTGCCAAGGCTTCCATTCCAGGAGACCAATTACCAACACTGATCTTAGAGTTTTTGGCAAGTGTAGCCGTGTACTGTTGTGCGTCTCCGAGGCTCTGCTATCTTTATTTAAACATTGAGAGGTGCTTGTAGTTCCAAATTGAAAAGGCAGACGGCTGGGTAAACTCAGGACTCTGAATTTTTGGAGAGGAATCCGTTGTTCAGCTAATGACCCTGATCTCGGGAACGTTCCCCCATTGCTTCCTGTTGCAGCAGAAACATCACAGCATGGCCATGGCAACATGTCTGCAGCACTGCCGGGAGAGGATGCCTGGGTTCTGTTATCTCCTTTAATCGCTCAAAGAAGAGTGCATGCACACACACACATACACACACACAGTAGGGGTCAGAGGCGTTTGCCACCAGTACTTGTTTGTTCACTGGAGTGAGTCTAGCTTAATGAGTTTTTCAATCCAACATGCTTTAAATTTGCGGCCAAGAGTTATCCTACATACAAAATGCACAAAAACGTGTTCACAGACATACACACACACACACCTCACAAAGGCATTCGTGGAGCAAGGACTCAGTAAAGTTCATGTCAGACAGATTCATTTTCTTGTAATCTTTTTGTGTACGTGATATTATAAATGGCAGGATGAAATTATTAAAACTGCCCTAAATGATTCAGCAGAAATCGAACTGATGAAGCGAAGTTTGTTCAACTGGAAAAACAAATGAATCATTGCTGTGGATGCTGTGAAACACTAGCACATGCTTGAGGTATGATTATTTTGAGCGATGCAGCTTGTTGCACGTTCACACAATTCCGAGCACACCATCGCACATTACAGCGTTTGGAGCAAACACATTTACAAACCTGTGATTCATGACTCTGAACTCAAAGGTTCTGATCCATGAATTGATTCTGACTGCAAAGTTTATGATTCATGACTCATAAAATGTTGTGATTCATGACTAAATTCTGATTCTTATGATCTGTGACTAGACTATGAGTTCAGACCTTACAAGTCTTGCCTCGATTCAAGTCTGACTTTAAAGCTCATGATTCATGACTCGACTCAGCCTTCAGAGCTTTGATCCTTGACTTGACTTTGGCTTTAAAGCTTCTAATTTGTGGCTCAACTCAAACTCATTATTAGACTCTTAACTTTAACATTTATGGCTTGTAACTTGAGTGTGTCTTTAAAGCCTATGCTTTGTGAGTTAATTCTGATTCCAAAGCATTTGACTCATGAATCAAGCTTCTGAGTCAAGCTTATGGGTTGGGACTTCAAAGCTCAGGATTTGGACTAGAATCTGACTCACACTCATCTTGGACTCATTCACTTGTGTGAGTTAAATGACAGGCAGGAAACGACTCAGGAAACCCTTCACTGCAATAAAAGATTGAGATAAGGGTGTGTGCGTGTTCTGGTAATTGCATTATTGATGTCATTGACATGATTTGTTACACTAGTGAACAAGATTCTACTTATAGCTATAGCTTTGTATAATTAATATAATCAATATTGTAATCAATAACACACACACACACACACACACACACACACACACACACACACACACACACACTCACCACGTCCTGAATGTCATACGTGGACAAAATGGTTCAAACTTGAACTGTAAAGAAATGTCTGAAAAGCAAAAGTGATACCGTGTGTGTGTGTGTGTGTCACTAGTGAGGCTCAAACGAGGTAGAAATCTTGCGTTTTTGACATTTCTATCTTTATGGCGTGAACACGCAAGACTAAACACGTGTGAATTTCCAAATCAACAAATCACTCTGAAACGTTTTCAAAAAGCTGTCAAAGCCGTCGTGTGTGTCCTCATATAATTTTGCTAGTGGGTGTGTGATTGTGTGAATTTGGCAAGAGGCAGAACAGAGTGAGGGAATGTTTGGGGGAAAAAATGAGGGAAATAAATAATAAAGGATATAAAGATGGTTTTCATTGGCTTCAGACAGAGCAAGAGCTCCACTGTGTGGCCACCTGAATGGAAACACCAGCCTGAGTCAAAGCCACTTACAGCATGATGTCATGTTCGTGTGTGTGTGTGTGTGTGTGTAAAAAAGGACGGAGGTGTCAGCAAGCATCTGGGTGTCTTTTGTATACGGGAAGTATTAAAAAAAAATTGAGTGAGAGGCAACCCTGAGCCGTCTTCCTCGAGCTCAGGGTTGCCAAATCTGCCCAAAACTACCCAACCCTAAAAATGGTCCTGTTTGCTGTTCAGACCACATTTTCTATATTATTAAACTATCAGATTCATTGAGGAAAAAAAAGCTAAGCTTATACTTGCCAGATGGTCATGTGACTGCAGATCTGATTCAAATCTTTTTTGAATTTGAATCAGAAAATGAATCGGTGTCATGATTCAATCAACCACACAGAAAGTACAAATGAATACATGGTTTATGAAAGCAGAATATGTTGAATAGCTCCTTCATGGATGCCTGGATTCACGAAAAAAGAAAAATATCTCAGATGTGGCAGCCTCAGACATGCGAGTTGAGTACCTGCGGATCCCGATTCTGAATACAAGAAACTTTCACCTCAGGAATATTAACATATCTTAATACAAGACGATGATGAGAAGGAACCTCAGCAAACCCCAGTGTGAAAACCTCCCTAATGCTATAAGTCTTGTTACACTACATTCAGCACAAATTGTGTTGCAATAATATCTGAGCAATATACAGAATGTAAGAAATTCTACTACAGTATTCAGTACATCACATTATCTTAATTTATCATAATATTATAGCTTGGATTTCATTTAAAAGACTGAGGAAACGTTTAACACTGACACATTTGGTGTCATATTTAGTAGTTATTCATGTCGCAGTTTAAAAGCAGAGTCAATAGGACATTTGAGTTGGTTTTGGAATTGTTTTGGAGCTAATTTCAATGACAATAGAGCTGCTTTTGTTAGACAGACCTGGCAACCCTTGAAAACCTACTGTAGTGCTTGACTTTGTATATAAATACTAGCAACACAGTAACTTGTGACATATGCTGTAGGCTGATTGCAATCTCTAAATTGTTCATAGTGTGCGTGTGTGTGTGTGTGTGTGTGTGTGTGTGTGTGTGTTTGTGTGTGTGTGTGAGTCCCCTCATATAGGCTTAATGTTGTGTAACATGTTACAGGTGCAGAAGATAAAAAAAAAAAATCCATCAACTAGTAAGCAATAACTAGTTAACTTTAACGTCCTTTTTTGTATATAATTTATAACTAATGATGTTTAATCTCTATTTGAGTTTCTAGAGCAATTGGGGAAAAAATATTAATATAAAAATTGGAATTGGAAAAAAAATTAAAAATAGAAAAAAAAATGATATTCAGTGTCATATAGATATAACGTAAAGTCACAGATATATTTCGACCTTCCTGGAATGACTTAAAAAAATTATTGGAAATTGGAAATTAATGTTTTTAATCTCTGTTTCACATTCTAGAGCATTTGGGGGAAAAAAGCTAGCTAAAATTTTTCGTAATGTTAAGACTTTCTAATCTAACAGATGAAATTTCAGCCTGTGATTTTTTTTTTTTTTTCAATGAAACTTTATTTAATTGAAATGAAATGAACGTATTAACAATGTTTAATCTATTTTTGAATTACTAAAGAAATTGAAAAATAAACATTTCCAGCCAATTTTCCTAGTAATTCTAGGGGGAAAAAAATAAAATAATTTAAATACTCACAGAATAATCCAAATAATTTGTATAGTCTTAGATGTATTTCAGCCTGGAATTATAATTTTTTTTAAATGAAATTTTATTTATTCGAAACGAAATCAATTTATTGAGTTACTAGAGCAAAAAAAAATTCTCGCTAACTTTCCTAGGAAAAGACATTAAAAATAATTTAAACAGTCACAAAATAACCCAAATAATTTGTATAGTCACAGATGTATTTCATTCTTCTTTGAATTTATGAATTGAAATGAAATGAAAAATATTATTAATGAAGTTTAATCTTTGTTTGACTTAATAGAGCAATTGAAAAAAATTATTTTATTAGATAGAAATATGATTGGATAGCGCTTACTATCGCTCTTTAAATAAACAAACCGTTTTAATTACAGAAATATACATCGGATATATCCAACCTAAACCCAAACTCTACCAGCTTCTAGAGCCGATAAACGAAAACTTTAAGCCGCATGAGTAACCCAAGAACTCTGAACAAAGTTCGATTTTTGTGGGGAAATAAATAAATAAATAAATAAATAAATAACACAACCAGACAAAAGTTGTGTGTGAAGCTTTCTGCTGCACTCTGATGGGTTGTATGGTCTCCTATTGATTTTGCCACAGGGGTTTTTAGCCCAGCGGTGCTCCAGTTTATTTGAGCCACAGCAAATATCAAACTAGTAAATAGCCGAGCAACGAGTACTGTAAAGAAGAAGGGGGTGGAGGTGGGTGGTACATGGGGTACTTGTCCTTCATAACAACACTCGCACATGTCTAATATTGATTTCCAAAGTTAAGCAAGAAAAGAGGGAGGGGAAAAAAAGTTTTTATTCTTTTGGACACTTCAGACAGTATGACGTCAGTTTGGAAGTGAATGATTTATACAAATGGAAAAAGTCAGCATAGTGAGGACTGCATTTTTTTGGCCTCTTATTTCTGCTTGCTATGCAGCTCTCAGCAGTTCCTTGATGAATGGACTGAGAGAGACAGAGAGAGACAGAGAGAGAGAGAAAGAGAGAGAGAGAGAGAGAGGATTAGATGTATGCTTCTGTATCATTCTGTTTAATCCTCACATACGATAAATGCCACGAGTTTAGCATTCATCATAATGTCAGCTGTGAATAATTAAGTGAAGCTCCTTTGTTTTGGTGAATAACAAATGCCGGCATCGTGTTTTATCAGAAATGACATGCAGCAAAACAATGTTTATCCATTTGTTCTTGCACTCCGGGTAGCATTTATTAAAATCTGTACATTGAGGGATTTTTTTATGCAGTGGAGTTTATAGCATCACTGCGCTGAATTCTTGAAGCTGATTGGCCAGAAGATCGATTTGTTATTTGTCACATAGTCAGATATATAGCCTAGTCCTCTTCACACCGTGACTATAGTAAAAAAAAAAAAAAAATTAAATATTTCTTTTTATAAATAAAAATAAAAATGTTTATTTTTATAAATAAAAATAAAAAATAACATTTATTTTTTATGAGTGAAAAATAAAAAAAATATTTATTTTTATCTAAAGATTTCAATGGAAAATATTTATGGTTTTATCTAACATATTTTAAACTGTTTTAAGTTTTAAAAACCTAATAAAAAATAAGATTTAAGAACTAGGTTTATTACATGTTAATAATAGTAATAAATAATAAATGAATAAATAACAGTGATTATTTATTTTCACAACGTTGTGTTGATTTTAACAAGCATCGTATCTAACAGTAACAGCTCATTTACAGTGGTGTGTGTTGCAGACGTTCAACAAAAATAATCACAACACAAAATCAACCTAAGTAAAGCAATTAATCACTGCTCAGTGGTGAAGCCTAGAGATGTTTAGGTAAAATTTTTGGAAGGAGTCACATATAGTGCATAGTGTGCAACTTTGTGCAATCAGCGCAAGACAGACAGTGCAAACAGACAATACATTACACTGAAGGACAGATACATAAAATAGCACTGACCAGTGTACAGACTGTATTGGCACTGTGCAGATATTTATTATATTTATTTACTATATATATTTATTTATTCATTTATTCATATATTTATTCATTTGTTTGTTATTTGGTTGATATTTATTTGTTTTTTTGCTCATTAACTAATTTATTTATGTATTTATTTAATACATTTTTAATTACTTGTTTGTTTGACTGTTCATTATATATTTTATGGTTTGTTTATTGATTGATTGTATTTTTTCATTTTTTTAAACAAAATATAAGTGTATAGCTGCTAGAACATATGACGGTTGTTCCATAACATTAATGATATTAATGATAATTCAGTTGCTGAACACTGAAACACTTCTGGATGTGTTGTTACAAGAACAGAATCAGCTTCGAGGTGGTGACAAAAAATTTTTGATTATTTTCTCGGAACAAAACGTCATCGTGTTTTATTTCTCACATAGTGTGTAACCGTGTTCACTATGTGTTCATTAGTGTAAATGAGTACAACATGATGTTGCAAAGCAAATACAGCTAATGGCCTGCGTGTGTGTGTGTGCGTGTGTGTGTAGTAACATTTAATACTAATTAAAGAACGAGTGTGTGTTTCTGTAATATCATCTTCAAGCTTTAATGGGAAGTATAAAGGTTCTGTAGCTGCAAATCTCCTATTATTTTTTTTTATCTTCCTGGATAGGTGACTATTTATTTATTTATTTATTTATTTGCTTATTTAAATTTATTTAACAGTATATGTAAAGTGCTAAATAAAATAAAATAAAATAAAATAAATATTTATTTATGGCACAACAATCACAGAAAGCCAAGGTTTTTGGATTGTATCCATGTAACCTTGAGCATGCTGAACTGAACTGATCAGATCCGGTTTGAACCTGTTTGCATGCGGTTCAGGTTTAATCCTGGACCATTCAAAATGTTCTCAGGAGCACTGACCTTGAATTTATCTCAGAAAAGAGGAATTAGGGAGCAACAATTATATTGCGTTTTATTAATATTTTTTTTTTAAATGGCTGTTTGGTACAGGACCTCAGTCTACTATATAAACCAAGACATTTAATCTTCCCAGTCGTGCAAACTGATAACCAAAACTTGACACACCTCCAAATAAGTGTTTTAAAAAAAAAAAAAAAAAAACTAGCGGATTTATTAGCTTTAACTAACGTCCATCCAAAATTTTGTGATTTCAGGAATGAACGCAAAAGCAAGCAAACTTGTGGAGGAGCTTGCGAGATTTTCAGACTTGCCACATTTTATTCGCATATTTCATATTTAGGTCTTGTGACATCACGACACGCTTTCAGCCACGCCCACTTCCATTCACATGCATCACTCATGAGTACAGCTATCATAGAAAGTAATTACATATGTGTCTTCACTATTAGGAGTTTAAAAGCAGCCAAAAGAAGTAGTTTTTCCAAAAAAAAAAATTAATAAATTACAACATTTAGTACAAAAAAACACTTAGAATTCCTGGAAATCTTGCTTACGACTAGCTCTGATCGATGTTAATGCACAACCCTGCCAAGGCTACACCTGACCATGCACAGGTCACGTTTTTCCTTTTTTTTTCCGAGCCTGTCCTCCATTTCGTGGCTCGCTGTGTGTGTATGTATGTGTGTGTGTGTGTGTGTGTTTGTGTGTGTGGCTCCAGATGGCTGCTGTCACTCTCTCTCTTGTCACAGAAGGGCTGTAAACAGAGGCTCAGGGCTCTAATTTATCCATTCTGAAGGAGGAATGAAGAGAGGAAGAGAGGAAAAGAGTCATTATGGTAAAAAAAAAAAAAAAGTGTGGGGAAGTCAATTCACATCCACTGTGGAGGAAAGTAAATGAGAGGGTCAGAGAGAGAGAAAGAGATAGAGAGAAAAAGCCAGCCAGCAGATGTTTCTCATCATCACCGAAATGTCACAAGTGGATGTGTTGTGGAAGTGTGTGTGTGTGTGTGTGTGGATGCGTGTGTCAGTATGAATGTCTGTGTAGAGTTGCAGGTGCACGACTACTCTTGCATTTCCCCATCTCCTGCGTTTAACGAGCATACACGAGTACGAGCCCGAGACGAGACGAGGCGTCCGCTGTCCGTGTATTACTGCGTGGTCTAATTCTGGGTTTGCCCTTTTCACACACGCCGCAACTCCTACAAGCATCACCTCCATCTCGCCGATTATTTTTCCACTTTCATGTATGTGTAATTTTAAATTTGTGCTCCGTCGACCTTTTTCGCTCCTCTTTGAACCGACCGGCGGAACGGAAATCGACTTATGGGACATTTTCAATCAGAATAAACAAATTAAGTATTTTCGCGGCAGTCTGATGTAGAAAGTCTGATATAAAATAAGTCCAGGACTCTGTTGGCTTTCAGTGTGAGATGAGTGTTTTTGCAGATGTTGGGATAACACCTTAAATATTAGATGCGTATGAACAAGCTTTGCAGATTTTCACCTTGAAGATTGTAGCTTTGTGCAAGTCAGCTATAATAAAGTTGATTTCTTCCTTCACTTCACGGTATTACCCTCATCCTTTGTAATGCACTCACTTCAATTTGTTAATCATTTTACAAATCGTCTGTTTGCTAGCGATTGAAACGGTTCGGTGAGTGTATAAAGATGAACGGCGCAGAAAGAGATTTAACAATCACTTTCTCGGTGCTTGTTCAGTCAATGCCATTTCAACAGTGTTAAAATCTAAAGCTGCTCTCAAATATTAGAAGTACATTATGACTTGTTGGAAATGTTCATGTGCCTAGATTTGGAGAAGTCTACGTTTCTTTTGTCAAGGTTTAACTAGAGGGCTTTGTTTGTTGGAGATGGGGTCAGAACACTGCCCTTAAGCACAAGCAAAAAAAATAATAAAAAATCAGGGATAGAAAATAAGGACTGAATGTAAAACTAGAGGGTTTCGTTTTATCAGGAATGTTTCAATTCTGTTCTGTGGCCCACCGCAGGCTCAAGATGTTCTGTCAGCTGTTCCTCAGCAGCCTCATTTGTTTTCTTGTCCTTTGCGAACCCTTTCTCTCCACTGTAGCATACATCAACCTTGAACCCTGGCTTCTGTGTAAAACTCCTCTTTAATGGGGTTTTTACATTGGCTTACGTTTTGGAGTTCAAAGCACGCATAAGGGTTCAGAGAGAGCTGTTACAGAGTATGAAAGGTTTAAGAGTTAAGACTAAATGATGCGTCAGTATTTAATCTGGGTTCAAAGTCATTCCTTCATTCAGATTATGCAAATCAACACTGATGTAGGCAGATTTTTTTGAGTAACAGTGTTGGAAATGGGGTTCAGAATGCTACCCTTAAACACAAGCAAAAAATAAATGAGGGATAGAAAATAAGGACTGAATGTGAAACTAGAGGGTTTTGGTTGTACCTTTGCTGCCAAATGTAACACCATGTAACGAATCTCATGATTTCACAGCTAATAGTACTTTTTATGAAGCCATAAAATACTAATTCAAAATTAAGAAGAGTTCATAATGGGTGCACAGGATGTGGACTATTTAATAATGCTTTTAATTAGCTATTCTTCAGATTACTATAAACACCATAAATGTTGCATATAATGATATGATCCTCTACTGTGTGTGTTGATTAATTTGTTTGTTTTTAATGAATAAGATTTGGAAAAATATTGGCATTAAAAATTAACTCGAAAAAATTAAAAAGATAAGTAAATAATTTTAATTAAAAAAAATAAAATAAAAAAATGTAAATAAATAAATAAATCCCCTAGCATTTATCCAAAGGCATGAGTCTTTAAGATGTTTTTTGATGTGATGTACATATGACGCGATAATAAACATAATTATGTTCTTTTCCAGATCCAGGAAGGCTCATGGCATCCATGATATCTTTTCTCTCTATCTTCTCACTCTTTTTTGCACATCTTTTCTATATATATTAATATTTATATATCTGGTACAGATTGTTAATTCTAACAGAAATGATCACGATTTGTTTCTGGCTTTTCCGTAAGTGCACTAAGGACAAGTGAGATCTCAAAGAAATAAAGGATTAGGACTCCACCTTCCAGGACTAGCCAATTAAAATTTGTCCTTGTCACTCAAACAAGCCCCCCCCCTTTCCCTTTTAAAAAAAAAAAAAAAAAAAAATCTTCCCTTACTGTTCCTTTCTCTCTCTTTCTTTGTCTCTCTCTCTTTCTCTCTCTCTTTGCTGGAGGTTGTTTTATGCTAACTCTTGTGTCTTCTTACTAACCAAACAGCTTCAAGTTCTTCCAGTTTGATTTGTACTTTTTTGTGTTGTTTTCCTTACCTTTCGTGTCCATTTGAAATGACTAACATTGTCTCATTCACGGAATGTCGGACCATCTGTTGTTTTCTATACTTAACTTGCGTACTTACATACTAACCTCTTTATGAAATTGTCATTCTTTTAAATGACAAACCAATCAATGAAGACATCATATATCTGAATATATAATAATTTAATCATTGGGATTATTCGCCTTTTTCTTTTTCTTTTTTTTGAAAATTAAATAGAGTTTTATTCAGTCATTTACAATTATTTTACTCAGTAAAAAACAACAAAAAAAAACACCAGTTGGCCTTGAAACATTTGCTTTTGAAATTATTTAGCAGCTGAGATTCGTCTCCACTAAAGAGACATAAACTAAATGACCTTTATTGAATTCACGGTTTGTCACAGCTATATTTTTTTTCTTCCCCCTCCCCTGTTTTCTCCTAAAGCACTCAGGCATTGGACACGCTATGGTAAACAAACTGCATTATATGGTAGATATCATTCTAATTGTCTTCTACTTTGGTTTGCCCTGGATTTCCGTTTCCTCTTTCTATTCTGTTTGCTTTTACTGACTACACAAACTCCCATCGGTCTCAAGGTAGCCACAAAAAAAAAGAAAAAAAATATTCACATCTAATTTTTTTTTTCTTCATCCACCTTTATTATAATAGCTGTGTCTGCTTCTCACCCATGCAGGCTTTATTATTTTATTTATATTTGTATTTATTTATTGCATTTCATCCGCTTCCCTAAACTAGTGAGATCTAAAAACCTGCATTAAAAAAATATTAATAATAAATATTAAATATTAAGAATATTTTTTTTATTTATTTCTCTCTCCTTTTTTGTTTTCTCAGCCAAAATAATGTTATTGAAATAATAATTTCACTTACGGTACATAAGCAGAAATGATCATGTACGATGATTCTAATGGCTGGCAGTAAGACACGCAGTTGAGTGCAAAAGTTTTATTTTACAATTCAATTCTGACCTAAAGATAATAATGTAGCAAAGCTTTTATCCTTCACTCTGTCCAGTTCTCAGCTTTTGTGCTGATACAGCAGTCATAGCCTCAGTGCTTGTCATCTCAAACTTGCTCTAGATTTCTTGGGAAACGTCTGAATGAGAAAAGAAGCTTCAATTGTATGACTTTACACTGCGTTATGTTTGAAAAGGCTGAGCGGAAAATATAATGAGGCTGAGAAGAAATATAATGGCACATCCCATGTTAATACATTGAAGTATTACAAGATAACCATTTTGTCATTAATTATTCTTAACTGCATAATATAAATGCTAAAAACGTTAGACTTGCTGTTATAGTATAATGAATTTACATGACTAAAAATGTCTTGAAATATAACAGCGTAATTTTTGTATGGATTGGCTTATTCCAGGCATAGCTACATATTATACACTAACTCTAAATCAATTAGCTAAGATTAGCCAAAAGCTAAAATCTTTCAACACAGAATATTTCGAAACAGCATTATCAGATAAAAGACGTAATATTTTGCATGTATAAATGTTGCTTTCTTACTGCCTGACATCAGATTCATGACATGACATTACCTATTACCACTGACCCTAACCCAAAATTCTATACCTGGCCTTATTATCCCTGCATGCAAGCGAATTTCTTTGAAATTCCTTCAACAATCAGCTACATAACATCCGGTTATGTATATATATGTAAATGTATATACATATTCAATGCTCATGTATATACATCGATCCTATAAGTATATCTACACGTTCTAGGTTTTTTTTCTTTCCCATTATTGGACAAGAACGGCTAAAACAAATAACGACTTCATCCGATCTTGCTAAAGAAAAGAAAAAAAAAAGGAGAAAAAAAGAAGTTAGAGGGAAAGAACTTTTCGGGTACAGTTGAGTGAACTCATTTGCACACAGCAAGGAGTTTAATCAGTAGGACTGTTGGAAAGAAAATACATTTCAGCTCTGTTTTCTAAGAGGAACTCTATTATTAACAGTATTCAGTTGTGCTTTTTATGAGATATTTAAACAGCATCTCAAATAGTTTTAGCAACACTTATTTAGTTGGTTAGTGTTCACGTAATAACAAAAGTCTTTCCCTTTTTCTTCAGTTTTTCAGTTTTCGCATGTATTCAACATTTACTATATTACCTTTACCCATCTCTATCCCGGGAGGGTGTCTGTGTTGCCCAAGCTGAGGACGTTTCGGCTTGCACGAGTGTTTGATTTCAAGTTTTTTGGGTTTATTTGGGTTCTTTCCTCTCACCCTGCCTTATGATTAACCCCCATAACCAACTAAACATCTGTGGAGTTTTATGTTCTTCCCTGGTGCAGTGGTGTGGTGTGGCGTTTTATTTTTGACACCCTTCTCTCATTGCTACTGAGTGGTTTTAGTTGGCCTTTTCTTTGATGTGAAGCCTTCGTTGGTTTTGTTTTCGCTAAAGACCCTCAGAACTGCATGGCTTTTTGATCCACCATACTAGCATTTTTACATTTTTGGATGGATTGCTTTCTTTTGTTATTGATCACAACAAACCCCTTATCACCAAACAACTTGAGATTTCTGACCAACCCGATCTGATTTTCAAATCAAATCGTAGAGGGTTTCTCCAATTGACTACTCCAGTTGTGTTTCTTCTAATTTTTTACTAAATTTACTAAAACCTAAATCTGTTACTAATACAATTGTTTGAACCAGACCTTTGTTATAACTGTACTAACAACCATTTTTGTGTCTGACTCTCCCTTACTTACTAAAGTACTAACCGATTTCCCTCATCCCTCAACCCAATACCTTAACACCTATTAAAAGTCCCTCTTGGCCAATATCTTATTCACCTCCTTCTCTATTCAAAGCCCCTAGTTGTATTTACATGTTTAGGAATTCACTTGGCTAGTTCAGTCTGCTTGATTTTTTTTTACCTTGGTATGATGTTGGAATCACAGTTTGCTCGGGTTTGGGGTACCATCTGTCTTTCTCAAGTCGGAAGAGAAACTGTGGATTGTCATCAAGCTGCCAGCCACCTGTGCAAAGATTCATGACTGAAAATGACCCTGTCATCAATGTATGCCTATTTAGACCAATGTTTGTCAAGGTACTCCCATGTACACAGATTTATGCCATTGTACACTGATGTATATTGATGTACACCAGTGTACACTGATGTATGCCAATGTATACCAGTGTACACAAATGTATGCCAATGTACACTGATGTATCTTGATGTACACCAATGTACATTGATGTATGCCAATGTATACCAGTGTACACCAATATTTACCAATGTACACACACGTATTCCAGTGTATACTGATGTACGCTAATGTTTAACACTGTACACTGATGTATATTGATGTATACCAATGTACACCAGTTTAGACGGATGTATGCCAGTGTATACTGATGTATGCCAATATACACCAATGTTCACCACTGTACACAGTTGTATACCAATGTACACTGATGTATACTGATGCACGTCAATGTACACTGATGTATATTGATGTAAACCAGTGTACACTGATGTATGCCAGTGTACACCAGTGAACACCGATATTCACTACTGTACACTGATATATGCCAGTGTATACTGAAGTTTACTGATGTTCACCGATGTATCTAATGTACATCAATGTTCACCAATGTATGCTGATGTATGCCGATGTACACTGATGTTTACTGGTGTATATCAGTGTATGCCAATGTTCATACAGCAATATATGCCTACACAAACATACAGCAATATATGCCAGTGTACATTGACGTACACAAGTGTATGTTAGTGTACACCAGTGCATAGCAATATACTCCAATGTTACATCATTTTACACCAATGTACACCAGTGTATACCAACATGCGCTAATGTACACCAATGTATAATATAATTTGTAAGCAATGTGACCATTTGGCCTCTTTTTTTCCAAACTAGTGGCGGTCAAAGGTAAGTAGAATCGATGCATTATGAGAATGTATTCAAAATGAAGTTAATGAGTTTGGTTATTAGAGTATTGGTGGAATGAACAAAAGTTTTGTCTTGACTGCTAGGGAGATTTGGACATTAACCATTATGGGACAAGAATGTGGTGACAGTACCATTCCATTTATGTTTTGCTATGGTTATCATATAGTGCAGTGTATTTTTTATGATACAGGAATAGAGAGATCACAAGCTAAGATAGAACTACTTGTTCGGTATCGGATCACCCTCTGAGCTACAAATATCATTTAAAGCACTGTCTGGCTGATGGGAGAACCATTTCTAGGATTAATTAGCATGCATCGATGGAAGAGGTTTGTGTGTGCGTGCAAGTGCTTATGTATGTAAACTGTGCATTGAAAAATGAATGATCAAAATGTTGAGTAGCCGCTCGAAGATATCTTTGATTTGCTCTCTCAAAGCAAATGTCACTTCTTTGGATATGCATGGGTGGTCAGAATTTTTCTAGCATACTAATGAAAAAGGCACCTGAGGCACGTTTCACTGTGTCTGACTTCGGTGAGCTTTACAGCGCTTAAACCTGGCTGGAGAGAGAGATAAGAAGTCTCTGGGCATGGTTTGGGAATATTTGAAGTCCTAGAGGGAGGAGGTTTCTTTAAACATTGCTAAGGGTGCCTTCACATATTCAGCAGTTTGTCTGGTTGAATCAAACCCTGGTATGTTTTCCCTCTTTGCTACGGTTCTTTAGGCAGGTAAGAACACTTCGGTGTAATCGCACTTGGGTGCGGACCAAAAAAAACAGCTCAAGACAGCCGTGTAAGCGAATAAACTTTCAAGTGAACTTTAGAGGAGTAGCGAGACTCAACTCTGTATTAACCCAACTGCCGGAAGTGAAATAAACACGGCATGTATTCTGGGTAATACCTTACAGTTTTTTGGTCAATTTTTTTTGTGTGTAGATTCATACTAGGTACAAACTGAGCCTAGGGCCTGAGCTGTAGTGCTGCAGACGTGCCATGTGCTCTGGGTATTTGGCTTAGCTAACAAAAAAAGCAAATAAACCCTGGAAATGTTTTAAACTAGTTAATGAAAGAATGATATTGCTTTGGCTCTGTCTTTCTTATACTTAGGTGATTTTTGTGCGCTCGCGATCTGTACTTGTCTTCTCCTCTTCACTGTTATATTTCTGACTAATCAGTAAGTCAAAGCCTTTTATGAGCAGATTTTGTCACACCCCTCAGCCAAGCTTCATTACGTGGATTGTGAAGCACATCCACTTGAACTTGCACACAATCTCTAAAGATCACATTTGCTGTCATTCTTAAGAATTTGCAACGGTATCTTTATTTACAGAACGATAAATCTCAAGTCTCAAGGTAAGAGACCTAACGTAAATGGTGTCTCAGGGATCCATTAGACATTCCTCTAAAAATGTTTGCCAGAGGAGAGAAGTATTATATTTTTACTCTAGAGTACAGATTTGGCAGAGAATCATTCTTAAACTGCTAATCTTTCCATTTCGCTCAGTATGATCAAAAGCAAACCATTATAAGAGATTTATAAAAATGCGTTGTTTGTGTGTGTGTGTGTGGGGGGGGCATTTCTGGACTTCAATAAAACAGATAGATTTTCCCTTTGATTCACTGGGCTGTAGCCACTTTCTTTCTTTCTTTTCTGTTTTTTTATTTTTTTTTTTTACCATCACTTAACTGGAATCTGTGATCGCCCGGCTGGTCTGCTAAAATGAAACGTTTTGCCGTCTGGCTCATTTTTGGACACTCTTGACAACGTTATGATTACTGCAAAAGCAGTTAGTCAGTCACAGGCTATTCGAGAGTAGAAGAATGGCCTGTCAGCTCACTTTTAATATATATAAAGTAGGCTCTGCAAACTTGCTTGGACCAATGCATCAATTTAAAATAATTACCTCCGAACTGACAGGAGATCAATTTTCCCATATATATCAGAATGAGCTTGTGACAGCAAGATGGAGATTTTAGTCTAGCATCTTTTTTTTTTTTTTTTTAAGCCATGAGCCTCTGCCGTGTCTTCCAGATCTATGAGGGACTAGGGAGGAATTATAGGGCTAGGTTTCTGCAACTGTAGTTCTGTGCTGTGAGGGATTCCAAATAACTAGATGAAATGGAATGAGAGGGTGAGGAGAGGAGTGGAAAAAGAGTGGGAGAAAAGCAAAGGAGGCTAGGAGGAAAAAAGGGGAAAGAGGATATGAGGGAATTCAGGGAGAAAGTAAGGAAAGGAGTGATGATGGGGGAAAAAAGTAATGGAGAATTGAAAGACTCGCACTTGCACAGAAGCTTTGTCTATATTTTTGCCTTTTTTTAAAAAAATTTCCCAGGATTTCACGTCTTCTTTCTTTCCAAGTTCTCCATTTTGCTTTTTTTCTTCTTTCTCAACCTTTTCTTTTTCTCTCTCCTGTTTCTTTCTTAGCTTGAATTGCATTCTCTGATGTTTTAGATTCAGGCATTTTATCAGTAAGTCACACGATTTTCCTAACAGTATAATAAGTTTTATTGTCAAAAGTAAAATTAAATGCACATCCATTTGCAAACAATTTTATTTGGCTTAATGAAGCCTACATAAGCTCCTTATGACAACTGACATAAAACACAAACTGTCAGGTTATTGGCATAAATTGTCAGAGAGAAAAGGGAGTTTAATTTTACTGTCAATAGTAAAATAAAGATATTTAGTAACACTTAATTAGGGAGCTGTTTATGAGGCTAAATGAAACCTACATAAGCACTTTGACACCTGACATATAAAAGTTCATCATTAAGCAGTCATGTACTTGAAATCTTCAGAACAGAGCAGTGTGTTTAATTTAGCAACAATAGTAAAATTAAATGCACTTCTCTTTGGCAACACTATAAAGCCTACATAATCTCCTTATGACAACTGACATAAAAACTGTCATGTTATTGACAAATTGTCAGAGAGGAAAATGGAGTGTAATTTTTTTTTATTGTCAGTAGAAAAATAATATTTGGGAACTCTTTATTAGGGAGCTGTTTATAGGGCTAAATAAAGCCTACATAAGCACTTTGACAACTGACATATAACATTCATCATTAAGGTGTGATGTACTTGTCAGAAATCTTCAGAACAGAGTAGTGTGTTTAATTTACTAACAGTAGTAAAACAAAATGTATTTCTTTTTGGCAACACTACAAAGCCTACATAAGCTGCTTATACCAACTGACATAAAACAAGTAATTATGGTTTTATGCCATTGTCATAAATTGTTCTAGCAATAAACTGTTATATCAGATAAAATGTTATATCAAAACTAACCAGAGAAAGGTTTGTCAGCTGATTATGTAGCTGTTACATTGTAGTGCATAACAGAATATAGCTGTTTATGTAGCTATATGTCAGGTTTATGTCAGTTGTCATAAAGGGCTTATGTTTGTGTGAATTAGTTGAATTAACATTACCTCCTAAGGTAGGTGTAACTAGACATTATATCACTTAATTAAAAGAGTGCCTACACTGGGCCTTCAAAACATTCATATTAAATCTGTTACGAACATTAATAACACTGATACATAAACACTTATACTTATTTACAAATATAAATACTTATTTACATTAGCAAATCTTCAATGCCCTCAAATTAATTTAGAATGGATTCTGCATTTATAACACTCTTATGATGCATTCTATTGTACCTTCTATATGCCTTTCTTAATGACATGAAAATGTGCTGTTATTAACACTAATAACATGCAAGATAAGGATAAAAATAGACTTGAAATGTCCACCCATGAGAATTTTTCTTTCTTGTCGTTTCTGAAGATACCCCACAAATCTTGGCCTGAGCCTTTAACAATTTCTCCAGACTTGCTTTATTTATGTTTTATTCAGTGCTTATGAACACCTTATAAAGCCCCTATGTAGGTACCCTTCAAATAGTGTCTCCATATATCTTTTTTACAACCAAGAGACATAGAAGAATGTATGTTTAACATGGTTATAAACAGACATTGGATGGACTCGATGTCACAGTGACTTTTGAGCTACATAATCAACCCCTCAGAGCAGTTCTCTAGCTATTGGCCCAATGTCCTCCATAGCAGAAGTTTGTTTTTGCATACATTTAAAATCTGCTGATGTGTTTTCAAGCAGATGTGAGATTATGATGCAAGAACCTGAAACCCAAGCTGAGACTAAAATCTCTGCTGGTTTTGCCAGATGTTATGCATAGGGCTAATCATGGCTATATATATACATGGATAGTATATGTGATAGAGCGTAAACATCAGAACGTCAGACAACCGTGATATGGCTCCTAAATTTCATCTGCTTAGGATATCAGGATGTACTATACATTATTCAATGTATAGGTTTAGCTGAATATCTCTCAGCCGTGCTTAGAACATACATTTTTCAGTATGACATAATTCAGTAGCACGATTGGTGTTGATGCGCATAATTCCACATGCAATAATAATGATGACAACAAGTCAAAAGATGGAAAAAATCTTGCTGGTAAGGGAAGGATTCTTGCTTCTCATGAGCTGCTACACTGAGGAGTCCATGTGGTATTTGTATGTACATTTCACAATATTTTATGTGTCATAAATTCTTTAAAAAAAGTTCCAAATTCTACTTTAGATCAGTACATCTTTTGCCCCGCCCACTAAAATGATGTAGTAGTGTTTAATACAATTAAGTAATGGTATTTTAACATGCCTTGGATTTGACATGAACGTTTGGAATTGTAACATGACCATAAACATATGTAGCTGTATTATGAGGATTGACTTCCTGAAACAACGATTTCACATACGTCACGTAGGTTCTGCGACAAGGAAAACAAATGCGGAATTTGTTGTTTGTGTATGGAAGCGAGCACTAACCTCCCTGTTCCCCCTTTTTCAGCTGGATCTCTCGCACAGGTGGCTGGCAGCTGGCTGACGCGCCCCTTGTTAACGATTCACATGTTCTAACGATGGAGGCCAGGCCACAAACAAGCTGTGCCAACATCATCAAAATGTCACCAGCATTGCGGTGGCTCTCTCCGAGCACAGGCGTAATTGCCAAACTGTGTTTATCGCCTGGACCGTAAAAGCACTTGCCCCAACCACACAACAGAGTAGAATGCAGACTCAGAAAGTCATTACTATTTCTCTAGAATCGAGAGAACGCACTGTGTATGTTGTGATATTTCTCACAACGTACACGGTGTGTTCTCTTGGTTCTAGGGAAATGGTAATGACTTTGACTTTCACAGCTCACAGCAGACATAAAAATGTGTTGCCCTGTTTCTGAGGGAAGTACAGATGATGAAACCCAAATTGTATGAATTAAAATATAAGAAAAGAAACACTGGGGAAAAAAATACACAAAAGCTCAGCAGGAGTTTCTCTAAAGTGCAGCTGTTGAAGACCCATCCAAATGCTCTCTCAAAAAAACCGAATATATTCTAGCAAAACCTGTTATTGTGTGTGTGTGTGTGTGTGTGTGTGTGTGTGTGTGTGTGTGTGTGTGTGTGTGTGGTGTGTTTCTGTCTACACTTTCGAGTGGATTATTGTTTTCATATTTTACCCACCAATAAAAGGGCAGGCAGGAAGGTAAGTATAGTCCAAACATTTCCAAAAGCTTGTTTTTCTTGCGTCGATATCAATCTCAATAGACATTTGGAACTCGTGCTGCAGATAGTCGTATTTCCCTTGACTCACAGTTACGGCAAGTTAATATTTTTCGTTCAAGTTTCATTGGAAGGTGTATAAGCAAGTTTATCTGCAAAGAGCAAACATGTAATTAGCATCAACACAAGGACGTGTTTGCCAAGGATCCAGCTTAGAAGTATGACGGAAAAGGAAAAAAAGCCTTCCCAAAGAAGAAGTGAAAAATACAGAAAATGCAAATACATTGGCACATTTCAGCTGCTACTAGCCAAGCAGCCACGTTTGATCCAACTGTGCTGATTTCTTCGCAGCAGATGCCATATTAAACCCTGGAGCACTCGATGCTTCCTCCGGCCAGCACTATTAGGGTAATTAAACGCAAAATGCTATCTGGCTGCAAATCCTGCACAAACCAGGCCTTTGGCACTTGTGTGGGAGACGCATCCGCAGCAAAAAAAAACCAATTACCAAAAACACAGAAATGCTTCCATTGACCAGCATTCTGTCCATTATTAAGCCAAGTCAAGGTCACAAATTCAATTAAATAAAGCTGTTCTAACACAAATGGTGACACATACGCTGCTTCTTTGTGCAGCCCAAGACTTCAAGGGAATACAACTGAGATGTATTCCCTCTCTCTATCTATTTTTTCTTATTTTGTTTATTTCTTTCTCCATTTTTTTGTTTGCCACTGTAGTTTTAGAAGACATACATTTCATAGCACTTCCTATGAAGGTCCTATTAATAATGAACTATAGACACGTTTAAATCATGCTATAATGCCCTCATTAGGCATTATACCCAATGTTATAATTACTTGTGATAAACACATAATTTTTCTTCTTATTTTCATTTTTATATAAAATTTTACATTTTACATTTTTTCCTTTATTATGCATTATGTATTGTTAACATGTTGTATTATAATTCATGGAACACATCATAACACAAATACCTTTTCACAGTGCAGCATAAGATATTAAGGTTTTAACATGCTGCACAACTTACAACATCAAAGCAAATTTTAGAATTAACATAAAGCTACAAAACTTAGTTGTAAAAATGTTGCACCATATTGATGAACTTTACAACATGCAGCATAATTGTACAACTTACAACACACTACAAAACAACTTAACTATCTAACATAATTCAACACATTACTACTTTACATCATACTACAAAACTTTACAACTTAGAACATTCTACAAAATTTTGCAACCTACAACATACCACAGAACTTAACATAATTCAATGCATTAAAACTTTTCAACATACTACAAAACAACATAATTAAACATTTTACAACTGTACAACATTCTACAAAATTTTGCAACCTTCAACATACTACAGAACTTAACATACTACAGAACTTAACATACTACAGAACTTAACATACTACAGAATTTAACATAATTCAACACATTACAACTTTACAACATACTACAAACTTTACAACCTACAACACACTACAAAACATAACATAATTCAACACTTTACAATGTACTACAAAACTTTACAACTTAGAACATGCTACAAAACAACATAAATCTACACTTTACAACTTTACAACTTTACAACATACTACAAAACTTTACAACCTACATCTGGTCCCATATCCTGATAATACTTTCTATGAAGGGTGTATGTTAAATGATTTATGCATTCACACCGTGTTATAATACATTCATTAAACAGTGTGTACTAAAACATCTTAACAATCTCTCTGATATTATTCATTTGTTAAGTAAAAAAAAAATCAAGTTGGCTATTGTGATGGTTTTTACAAAAGTCATGCTAACAATTCATAAGGCATAATGCTAAAAAAGATGTATAAATATTTATGCAGTTGTAACAAAAGGCTTATTTATGTGCCGTGCAGCCCTAGAAACAGTATGAATTATATTCAGTAATCAAGTAAAGTTATTGGAATGTAATTACTTGTGTAGATGAGCAGACAGGTTAACGAGAGCGGGTCATTAAAGAGAGTGGGTCGTTAAGGCGATCAGGTCATTAAGGAGAGCGGGTCATTGCAGCTGTACTCTATAGAAACCTCCACTGCCTCGAGCTTCAGCAAATCGAACATTACGGAAATAATACAGTCTAGACGACTGCTCAAGTTCTAACCACTGTTTAATGCAGCTTCTTCCTTTCCTCCATCTCTTCTTTTTTCCTCTTTCTCTGGGGATCTCTCTCTCTCTCTGTCTATCCCTCACTCTTTCTCTTATGGGCCATGCCCAATAACAGGTGACCATATCAGTGGATGGCATTTTGACCACCACTGGTTACACACAGGAGGACTATACCATGTTGGGCTCAGATGATTTCTTCTACATCGGTGGGAGTCCGAACACAGCTGACCTTCCAGGATCACCAGTCAGCAACAACTTCATGGGCTGCCTTAAAGATGTAAGTGTGTCAAGGTTGACTTTTGAACTGTGCATTTGTTTTCAAATCCAGACAAATTACATGATTGATTGATTGTTGGACCAATCATATGGTTTGTGTAGTCGTACGTTTCTCCGTTGATTCATTGTTGGACCTAAGGTATCGCTCGTGTGGTCAGACTTCTTGATCGATTACTTGTTGGACTAATCATATGGCTCCTTTGGCCTGATGTTTCTCCATTGATTCCTTGTTGGACCAAACTTATTGCTCGTGTGGTCTGACTTTCTTGATTGATTCCTTGCTGGACCAATCATATGGCTTGTGTGGTCTGATGGTTCTTCAGTTCCCCACTCACAACATTTGGTTCCCATTTATTGTCAAAGATTAGAAGAACTTGGATCCATGGTTTTATCTTATCCTGTCATATACAATCAGTAAACTTCTCTAAAGGCAGTGTGAAAAAAATAGAGTCAGTTTGGTTTGTGTATCTGCCCTTTTCATGTAAGTATATTTTCAATAAAACTAATGTATTTAAATCATATAGCAGGTTGTAGACCTTCTTTTTGAAAAAAGACAAAAAAGACAACCCACTGACATAAGTTGCTTATTTCTTGCAAGTGTTAACAAAATGTTTTTTCTTTCAATTGTCTCTTTGCTTATGTATAATTATACACACCATTATCTTCCTTAAGGTGTGCTCAAGGGGTATTAGGTTCTGCCTGCTCTTCTTCTCTTTACTTTCAATCATTCAGATTGCATGTGTGTGTACTTTGTGTTTTTAATTTAAACCTAATTCCAGTTAGACGCTAAGCTAGATTCAGCATCTTGACACGCAAATTAAAAATTGATTTCTTCGATTGGCTCCTGCTCTGTGTACTTGTATGTGTCGCCTTGCCTGTGCCCACAAAAAATGCTCTCCTTGCCAAAATGAACTGGGTTTACAGGAGTACACTGCGTTTAATTAATCAGAAATGTGGCGTCGAAGCAGCCGGCTTGGGTTCGCATATTTCACACGGTTTATTAATAGCTCTGGTGGTTCGAGCAACACAAGAATGGAGCCAACTTCTGTAGCAGAGAAAGTCATGTTGATTTTTGGATGGTTCTTATTTCTTTTGATTGACAGTTCTGATGGTGATGGTGAGATTGATTAAGTTCCTGGTTACCAGCTGATGGATGCACATGGAAGAGGTGTCAATTTAATCGCTTTCTGAGGATTAGCCATTAGACCATTAGAGGACACTGTAATTTCCCTCGATCCAGAAGAACAGTTGTCCTCAAAATCAAAATAGTGTTGCAGTTCTCTACAGCCCATGCTTTGGGAATCCTTGTGCAATACTATCTTATGTAATACTGCAGACTCCATTCCAGAATTGAGCCCAAATCTTAATTAGCCAGCTCGACCAGCTACAATGCTTTAACATCAGCCAGGCCAGAAAGTCTCATAAACCCCCTGTCACTTGACTTGGTAGTATGTCAGCTTGACACCAAAATGAAATACACCAGCTGTCTAGGTCTAGTCAAATAAACCTTTTTAATAAACATCTTAATAGCTTAACCCTCCCTGCCCCAGGATGCTGTATCGTAGCTGCCCCTGGGCTCTGACCCGCTCAGCTGGGATATGCATAGAAAAGAAGTTGAACACAACCCGTGTCTGTTTAGTGCTCCAATTATTTGTATCAGTATTCAAATGACTTCATCAGGGATTAGGTTGTGGCCTAAGCCTGAAGGGTTTTTTTTTCTCTTTATTTCACTTTGTATTAAGTCTTCTTCTTCTTTCGGCTTCTCCCTTCAGGGGTCGCCACAGCGAATCATCTCTCTCCACCTATCCCTATCTTCTGCATCCTCAACCTTGCACCCACTAGCTTCATATCCTCATTAATTACATCCATATACCTCCTCTTTGGCCTTCCTCTTTGCCTCCTGCCTGGCAGCTTCATGTCCAACATTCTCCTACCAATATACTCACTCTCCCTCCTCTGAACATGTCCAAACCATCTTAATCTGGCCTCCCTAACTTTGTCCCCCAAACGTCCAACATGAGCTGTCCCTCTGATGTACTCGTTCCTAATCCTGTCCAACCTTGTCACTCCCAAAGAGAACCTCAACATCTTCAGCTCTGCTACCTCTAGCTCTGACTCCTGTCTCTTCCTCAGTGACACTGTCTCTAAACCATACAGCATGGCCGGTCTCACCACTGTCCTGTACACCTTCCCCTTGATTCTCGCTGATATTTTCCTATCACACAGAACTCCCGACACCTTTCTCCACCCATTCCAACCTGCCTGCACTCGCTTCTTTACCTCTTTCCCACACTCTCCATTACTCTGGACTGTTGACCCCAAGTACTTAAACTCCTGTACCTTCTTCACCTCTTCACCCTGTAACCTTACTGTTCCACTTCCCTCCCTTTCATTCACACACATGTACTCAGTCTTACTACGACTGACTTTCATCCCTCTTCTCTCCAGCGCAAACCTCCACCTCTCCAGGTTTTCCTCCACCTGCTCCCTGCTCTCACTACAGATCACAATGTCATCTGCAAACATCATTGTCCAAGGAGACTCCTGTCTGACCTCCTCTGACAACTGGTCCATCACTATAGCAAACAGGAAGGGGCTCAGAGCCGATCCCTGATGCAGTCCCACCTCCACATTGAACTCCTCTGTCTGACCTACAGCACACCTCACCACTGTCCTGCTCCTCTCATACATGTCCTGCACCACTCTGACATACTTCTCTGCTACTCCTGACTTCCTCATACAGTACCACAGCTCTTCTCTTGGCACCCTGTCATACGCTTTCTCCAAGTCTACAAACACACAGTGCAACTCCCTCTGACCATCCCTATACTTCTCCATCAAAATTCCCAGAGCAAAAATTGCATCTGTTGTGCTCTTTCTGGGCATGAAGCCATACTGCTGCTCACAAATTTCCACAACCTTCCTTAACCTAGCTTCCACTACTCTTTCCCATAGCTTCATTGTATGGCTCATCAACTTTATCCCCCTATAGTTACTGCAACTCTGCACGTCACCCTTATTCTTAAAGATCGGCACTAACACACTTCTTCTCCATTCCTCAGGCATCCTCTCACTCTCTAAAACCCTGTTGAACAAACTAGCTAAAAATTCCACTGCTGCCTCTCCCAAACACTTCCAGACCTCCACCGGGATGTCATCAGGACCAACTGCCTTCCCACTTTTCATCCTCTTCAAAGCCTTCCTGACTTCATCCTTTCTAATCTTATCTACTTTCTGTTCCACAGAGTTCACCCCTTCTACTCTTTTTTCCCTCTCATTTTCCTCATTCATCAGCTCCTCAAAGTATTCCTTCCATCTCCTCTGTACACTCTCCTCACTTGTGAGCACCCTTCCATCTCTATCCTTAATAACTCTAACTTGCTGCACATCCTTCCCATCTCGATCCCTCTGCCTAGCTAACCTGTACAAGTCCTTCTCTCCTTCTCTAGTGTCTAACCTAGTGTACAACTCGTCATATGCCTTCTGCTTGGCCTTAGACACCTCCCTCTTCACTCTGCGCTGTAACTCCTTGTATTCCTGTCTATTCTCTTCAGTCCTGTCCATGTCCCACTTCTTCTTGGCTAACCTCTTCCTCTGGATACTATCCTGAACTTCCTCATTCCACCACCAAGTCTCCTTATCTTCTTTCCTCCTTCCAGATGACACACCCAGCACCTTTCTCCCTGTCTCCCTGATCACTTCTGCTGTAGTTTCCCAGTCATCTGGCAGCACTACCTGACCACCCAGAGCCTGCCTCAACTTCTGTCTAAATTCCTCACAACATTCCTCCTTTTTCAGCTTCCACCACTTGGTTTTCTTCTCTATCTCTGACCCCTTCTTCTTACAGACCATCAGAGTCATCCTACACACCACCATCCTATGCTGTCTGGCTACACTCTCTCCCACTACCACTTTACAGTCACTAATCTCTTTCAGATTGCCTCTTCTACATAGGATGTAGTCTACCTGTGTGCTCCTACCTCCACTCTTGTAAGTCACTCTATGCTCCTCCCTCTTCTGAAAATAAGTGTTAACCACACCCATGTCCATCCTCTTAGCAAAGTCCACTACCATCTGTCCTTCAAGGTTCCTTTCCTTAACTCCAAACTTGCCCATCACCTCCTCATCACCTGTGTTCCCCTCACCAACATGTCCATTAAAATCCGCTCCTATCACCACTCTCTCACCCGTGGGAATACTCTCCATCACCTCATCTAATTCACTCCAGAATCTCTCTTTCTCCTCCAACTCACAACCTACCTGTGGGGCATAACCACTAACAACATTCAACATCACCCCTTCAATCTCTAACTTCAGACTCATCACCCTGTCTGACACTCTCTTCACCTCCAGAACATTCCTCACAAACTCCTCCTTCAGGACCACACCTACCCCATTTCTCTTACTATCCACACCATAATAAAACAGCTTGAATCCTGCTCCTATACTACGAGCCTTGCTACCCTTCCACCTGGTCTCCTGTACACACAGTATATCCACCTTCCTTCTCTCCATCACATCAGCCAGCTCTCTACCTTTCCCTGTCATAGTACCAACATTCAGAGTTCCTATTCTCAGTCCTACACTCTTACCTTTCCTCTTCTCTCTCTGTCTGTGCACTCTCCTCCCTCCTCTACTTCTTCGACCAACAGTAGCCCAATTTCCACCGGCGCCCTGTAGGTCAACGGCGCCGATGGCGGTCGTTGTTAACCCGGGCCTCGACCGATCCGGTATGAAATTCGTACTGACGATTCGCATGGTTAAATTTGGCAATGTTTTACGCCGGATGCCCTTTGTATTAAGGGCACTTAACTTGATTCACTTTGTATTAAGTATGAACCATTATTCCTACAAAAACCCATACAAGAGAGTTAGGAAGTGCTAGCAGTGTCAGCATGACAGTTCCTTAACCTCTAGCTACATCACTAGAGTCTATAATTGGTCTTAAACTACCGGTGTTTTTTTAAGTACCTTTTTTTTTTAAGTTATTTGGGTTTATTTCCCAAAATATAAGCAAGAAATATAGCTAAGTTTCAACCACATCTTGGACCATGCAGATGAATGACATATTAAATGCATAGGGTTTTTCCACAAGCTTCATATATGACAGCTCTGAAAAGGCAAATATTCTATAACAGTGAGCTTTATTTGTGTTCTTCCTGGTGATTTTCATTCAGAATAACGTATAATGTAGGTGTCATGCTGCTCTATAAGCACTACTATTAATGTGAGTGTTCTAGAAAGTGTCATTGATGTGGTAGCTTAGAGGTCAAGGCTTCTGATCGAAAGGTTGTGAGTTTGAATCCCAGGTCCACTGCTGGTCCCCTTTACCCTCAATTGCTGTATATATGAGAGAAATTGTAAGTGGCTTTGGATAAGGGCGTCTTGCCAAATGCCAGAAATGTAAATGTGTCCATTGAACTCCAGAGAAATCTCCTTTTTCTGACTGTGTAGAAAACAATACAAGGTGGATGACAATATTGACAACACTGAGCCTGTTCCTAATGCCTTCCTAATGCCAGCTGGACCAGGTGTACAAATTAGCATTGTTTAGTTTATCCGTTACTCTGTGCTAACACAACTGATTTGGCTAATTATGAGTCTTCATTACATGAATGAGGCTAATTCCGAGAAGGGAGGTTATTAAATAAGGAGCGCTTAACCCGCTTGAAGACTGGCTTGTATATTCCTGCTGGGGTGCAATCAAAGCGACTGAACAACATTGACAGAGCCATTTCAAAGTTTTTCAGAAGTTTGACGAAGTCTGTCTACGGTCATGCGCGGCTGGCTTCTGTCTTCGCTTCTTATCATTTTGAAAGACTTGCTTATGCAAACAAGAATTCCCACTGAAGCAAGCCGTTGTCTCTCCAATATAAATGGTCCCCTTCAAGCGTTGAATTATAATTAGGTATTATTTACAGTTAAGGCCTATGAGGATTATTAAGAGTTTTTATGACAGCAATAACTTTGTGCATGACTTTGGAGCAAAAAAAGGAAAATCTCATTATGTGTATAATCATGAAATTTCTTTTCTTTTTTTTTAAAAAAAAAAAAAAGGAATAATAATCAACAATAAAGTTGAGTCACTGATCCATGCTGCGCCGCCCATATCATATAATTACGTTTATGACTTTCCATCTGCGGCAGTCATAAATCAGCGGCTCGCTGTGATTCACTGATCTGTTTGTGATTCATAAGGCAGTCACTTTTTATCCAAATTGGCTTACAATTGAAAGAGGATCCGACCCAAATATAGAGCTGAGCCCTTGACGAAACCCCCCCCCCCCAGTGTGCGCTACGGCTCAATAGCACTTTGCTGTTGTGTTTGAGTCATGTGATGTGCGTTTTTGTTGATACATCCCCGTGTACGATTTGTATCCTGTCTCCACCCATGTCTTATCATTGTCTTGTTTCATTGCTTATTGTGTTGTGATCATTCTCACCTCGTTTCACTTTTTAAGCCCTGGAGTTTCAGTGTCTCAAGGTCTCCAGTTTAAGATTATCCCTCCTGTTCTCTTCTGTCTGCCTGTCTCTCGTACTTCAAACTGTAAAAACGATTTGTGAAAACTCCTTACTAAAAAGCATGCGGAGTTTACGCACTTGTGCCCTGATTCTCACCACGTTACAGGGTTTAGGGTCATGCTCAGGGTCTCGTACCAATCCTGGCGAGCCTTTTTATTTTACTCCTGCCACTTCCCCTTTTCTTGGCATTGGTTTGTTACCTAGGTGTGTGCAACTGTTTTGTGTTTACTTAGACAGTTTGTCTACATATACCCTGCTCTTTAGTGTTTAATGTCCCTTGTTCATGTTTTAAGCTTTATGATTCTGAACATGGATTCCTGTAATAAACCATACACTCATATTTCGCCTCAGCTCACTGAGCATTATACTTTTGAGTCATTAGTTTAGGACCATAATCGTTAAGTCCGAGAGGTTTCTTCTTATAGACCTAATCAATTTAATTCAATTTTTCAATTCAGCTTATTTGTATAGCGCATGGGGGGCACGGTGGCTTGGTGGTTAGCACGTTTTGCCTCACACCTCCAGGGTTGGGGGTTTGATTCCCGCGTCTGCCATGCGTGTGTGGAGTTTTCATGTTCTCCCTGTGCCTCGGGGGTTTCCTCCGGGTACCCCGGTTTCCTCCCCCAAGCCAAAGACATGCATGGTAGGTTGATTGGCATCTCTAAATTGTCCGTAGTGTGTGTGATTGCGTGAGTGAATGAGAGTGTGTGCCCTGCGATGGGTTGGCATTCCGTCCAGGGTGTATCCTGCCTTGATGCCCAATGACGCCTGAGATAGGCACAGGCTCCCCGTGACCCGAGAATAGTTCGGATAAGCGGTAGACAATGAATGAATGAATGTATAGCGCATTTAACAATGGACCTTTTGTTAGACAGTTAAGTTACTATTTATCCCTAATATTTATAACTAATGAGCAAGCCTGAGGCAATGGTGGTGAGGAAAGACTCCCTGAGATGATATGAGGAAGAAACCTTGAGAGGAACCAGGCTCAGAAAGGAATCATCCTCATCCTCATTTAGGTGACACTGGACAGTAAATGATGTAAAAGTAAATGTCCTTTCTACGACAGTTTATAGTCACGAGGAATTGTGCAACAAAGAGCTCCTGAGAAACTAATAGATCAGCATAATTTCCAAGTTCATTATAGACTTAGCACTAATTCCTTCCTGCTGAAAGCTGACTGATGCAAACGGGAGTTTAAAGCAGTTGCTTAAGTGTCTTTCAAGTTTTCAAAAAAGAGTATCTGCACTTTTGGTACAGTTTCCCTGTAATAATGCTTCTTCACCAAAGCTGAAATTGTGTTTACCGCCACCTACAGGTTGTCTACAAGAACAACGACTTCAAGCTGGAGCTCTCCCGGCTGGCCATCGAGCGTGACCCGAAGATCAGTCTCCACGGTGACCTGGTATTCCGCTGCGAGGACGTAGCAGCGCTTGACCCCGTCACCTTCGAGACCCCCGAGTCATACATCGCACTCCCTCGCTGGGACACCAAAAAGACCAGTTCCATCTCTTTTGATTTCCGGACGACGGAGCCCAGCGGCCTGCTTCTCTTCAGCCACGGCAAGCCGCAGGGCAACAAAGAGCAGCGTCACGGACGCGAACTGAAAACCGACTACTTCGCCATGGAGCTGCTGGATGGCTTCTTGTACCTGCTGATGGACATGGGCTCCGGGAGCATCAAGCTCAAAGCCAGCAATAAGAAGGTCAACGACGGGGAGTGGTGTCACGTCGACTTTCAAAGGGAGGGGAGGAAAGGTGAGGAGACTAGGGAACTAGAGGAATGGTGGGCTTTGCGTTTTATTGCTGCTTTTCACACTTTTATGGTATGATTGTAGTAGTCAGTCACACACACACACCTCTATAGACATGCCTGCTTGACGCTAAATTACTTTTTAATAGACAATTAAAAGAGCATCATGACTCTCATTGATACATCCAGACAGGTGCAGAGATCTCTTCTGAGAACCACTAGTATTCCTCTAACCACACACACACACACTCTCTCTTTTACTCTTACACCTGTAATGTAATTAGCTCATTTCCATGTTTTATGGTTCACTAGTTCTCAAGTCCTTGACAAAGCTGGAATTTGGGATGCAGCACCCATGTGTCATTGATCATATGCTTTATTATTTATTATTTATTATGCACAGACTGGAAAGAGGGTGTGTCAGTTTTAAAAAATGACATGGTTTCACACAGAATGCTCATCAGCATTAAGAAACCACTTAAAGAACAAAAACCAAGGGGACAAAGTAATTATCCCAGATTTATATTAATGTGCTCCTTTGAATATGTTATTGTTTGTATTGTAACAACATGTTTATGGATATGGTGGATTAGCATTTTTCTGAAGGAGTCAGTTATTTTGAACAGCCAGTAGGTTTTCCTCCATAGGAAAGTCTTCAGGATTGAGTGCTTTGTAAATTCTTGGCAACGTGACAATTTTTTTTTGTCTTATTCTATACATATATTTATGTCTTTATGACTTTATTAATAGCTATTATTAATTAAAAGTGAGGACAGGACATGTTTTGAGAATGTTTAGTGTTAATAATCACAGCTATAAACTATAACGTGACATTCTTTCATTAAAAATATATATATATATTAATGAATAATTAAGGAAGCATCCCCCAAATCCCAGATGAACCATATTTTAATAGTTAAATTAAAATTTTACATTATTTTTAATAAGTAAATTTAAATAATAAATAATTTTTAGTGCATAAAAAAGAATAAATTCTGAAATACATCTGTTTGTAGGTTTTTTTTTTGTTGTCAATTTTAAAGTGTATAATGATAACTTCATTTATCGTTAAAGAGAGATTCGGACCATGGCGAACATCCCCAGTGTGAAAACCATTTCTCTACTTTCTACCCCAGGTTCCATTTCGGTAAACAGCCGCACCATGCCTTTCAACTCCAATGAGGGGAGTGAGATTCTTGACCTGGACAGCGATATGTACCTCGGTGGCCTTCCAGAGTCTCGCCAGGACCTCATCCTTCCCCCAGAGGTGTGGACTGCGCTGCTTAATTACGGATACGTGGGCTGCGTGCGTGACCTCTTTATAGACGGAAAGAGCCGCGACGTCCGCCGCTTGGCCGAGATCCAGAGCGCTCCGGGGGTCAGCAGCTTCTGCACCCGGGAGCTCCAGAAGAGGTGCAGCAGCACGCCATGTGGAAATGGAGGGCTCTGCAAGGAGGGCTGGAATCGATATATATGTGACTGCACAGGCACAGGATACCTGGGCAGCAACTGCGAGATAGGTGTGTGGTTCTTTTATATTTGATCCTTAGATATATTTACTTACTAAGTCAGATTTATAAAAGCATAAAGCTGCAATCAGAAATCCTAATCAGCTTGCCAAGAGTTAGCACTAAGATTAATAGCTGAGAACTTGCCAAATATTTAAACATATGGAATTATTTTTTATTTATTTTTTTAAATGAAATGAGCCTGTAACTTTGATGGATTCCTGATTAGAGATGCAGTATTTATTCTAGGAAATGGACTGTACTACTGTTCAGAGAAACAGATGGCAGGAGTTCATATAGTTGATAGATTATTGCGGCTGGAAGATTTTTCTTCGCCGGTGTCAGACGCCTGTAGCCGGCTCTGCGGCAAAACTTTCTCGACAAATAATAATTACTTTGATAGATAGAGGGATTGCGAACGCTAATCGTGATTAATAACGAATCCGTTCGGAAAGGGAACTTTACCGTGCAGGTGAATCAGGTGTAGTTATGCTGCTGTACAGTGTCAGAAATGACTTGTGCTTAAATCGCTTTATTATGTGTATCTCTGTGTTTGTTCAGTTATTAAACCAGTGTATAAAATCATGCTGGTAAACATCTAGAGCTTCATTTAAACATTCGCATCAAACATTAGAAGGAAAGAATCATGATCTCTGTGGCTAATTGTGGATAGAATTTCAGAAACTGCTGATCTCCTTGGATATCCATGCCCAGGTTTTCCAGAAAGGAAAACCAACAAACCAACACCTTCTAGTGAGCAACAATTCAGTGACCGCTGATGTTTTTATAAAGCTAGTCCTGTCCAGTTTTAGTGAACCTGTTCCCACTGTAGCCTCAGATTCCTGCTCTTTGCTGGCAGGACTGGAACTAGCAGGAGTGATTTTCTGCTGTTGATCATCTACTTTAAAGTTCAAAATGTTCTAAGGTGCTTTTATCCTGATCCTGGATGTAAAGAGTGGTTATTTGTATTGCTAGAGACTTTCTGTCAGCTCAAACCAGTCTGGCTGTCCTTTGACCTCTTATTTACAATTAATAATATATACTAATTAGTAGTAATAAAACCATCATCTGAAATGTAGGACCTATATATGCCCAATTTTGAGTAAACAGTCAAAGATGAAAAATGCATGGTAACTCTTTGTTTGGTATAATTTTCTCTTTTTTCTATTTTTTAAAGATTTTTTTAATGAGTACCAGTTGGTAGTAATAAAAGTGAATATTATCAGACATTTGGAGCTTATATTTATATTTCATACATTTATTTACAGACATTACAATTTGTATTACTTGGGAATTATATTAGTAAGGCAGCCTGGAAAAATAATCATGTTGCTGTGCCCAAATTCTAGAAAACAGTTAAAGATGAAAAATGAATGATGAAAAAACAAAAAGTGCCATGATCACCGTCAGTTTGGTATTTATTTTATTTTTATTTTATTTTCATTCATTCATTGTCTACCGCTTATCCGAACTATACTCAGGTCACGGGGAGCCTGTGCCTATCTCAGGCATCATCGGGCATCAAGGCAGGATACACCCTGGACGGAGTGCCAACCCATAGCAAGGCACACACACACACTCTCATTCACTCACACAATCACACACTACAGACAATTTAGAGATGCCAATCAACCTACCACGCATGTTTTTGGACTGGGGGAGGAAACCGGAGTACCCGGAGGAAACCCCCAAAGCACGGGGAGGACATGCAAACTTCACACACACATGGCGGAGGCGGGAATCGAACCCCCGACCCTGGAGTTGTGAGGCAAATGTGCTAACCACTAAGCCTTTATTTTATTTTATTTTATTTTATTTTATTTTATTTTATTTTATTTTATTTTATTTTATTTTATTTCAGATTACTAGTCAGTTATACATGACTTTTTTGGAGAGTTTACACTCTCTAACATTTTGGCAACTGTTTCTCATTTTCTCTATTTCCAGTGATATTAATTGCTTAAGGTCATTTTGAATGTATCACCATGTTACTGTAACGGAGCTCCGCCGAAGGCGGAAGTGTTTGGATCCATTCGCCGAACTGGCGATAGGGGGCGAGCAAAGACAGAGTCGAAAACAGGCTCAAAGTTCGGTAATGGTGTATTAAAGAAGAAAGTACAAACAAACAGGAAGATAGAGAAACGAAAGTCCTTAAACAGTCCAAGATCAAAACGCCAGCAATAGATATAACAGGGATAATCCAATAGAATAAACTTTAAACAGTCCAGTTCAGCAATAGCAAGTAATCCACACAGGTAATCCAAAAGAGAAAACGTTAAACAGTCCAGTTCAGTAACAGTAAGTAATCCACACAGGTAATCCAAAAGAGAAACCATAGAAAAAGATACTTCGCGACCGACCAGGAAGTGCGCAGCGTTTTTAAAGCCAGCGCGCACCTGGAAGTAAACTCAAAACACGGCGATGGCTCCCTCTCGCGGTCACCTCTAGCGCGAGTCGTGACAGTTACCCAGATTCTAAAAATGTAATTATTAATAACAAAAAAAATGAATAAGCAAATTGTTAGAATGTTCATAACGGTGTCCATAATAAGAACGAAAACTTATTAACACACACTTTGCGTATTTGTTTATTCTGTGCTGAAAACGCAACCTGCCACATGATTCATCAGAAAAAAGAAACCTTGCAGAAAATGAGAAACTGTTCCTTGAAATGTTCCCAGCTACATTTTTCACCCAGTTAAATGCAAGCTTTCTCTGATTCAATTTTGAAAGAAAGTTTCATTTTCAAACTGTTACAAGGGCTAAATGTGCCAGCGACTACGGAAGCACCCTTAAGATACTCTCATTCATATTTATGTATTTACGAGCACGTTCAAGACTCTGGAAAATTGACTATCTTTCTTAAAGGCACATAAGAGCAGAACATTCAGTGCCAGAATCCTTCCTGTGCAGTTTGTTCCCCAGCTATTCCTCTGTCGTTCATCACTGTACCCTAACCACTAGTTTCAGACATCCTGGTATAGAGAAGGCAGCGAAGAAATATAGGTTTGTCAATGTTTAGGAGTGTAATTAAGGTTCAAATATTTACAAGAGTCATGGCAAGAGTTTCTGAGATTTAAGCGAGCAGATAAAGCAGCGGCGTTTGAAACCGTTGAAACGGCACAGGTGTTTCTAAATGAGGAGTATCCGTTGCGTTCTCGCAGGCAATTCATTAATCTACGATGTCAGAAGAAGGATTTTATGTGGCCACAGCAGGGAGAAGCAGGGGAAAAAAGCCGCTCCTACTTCGCCCAAATATTCTTTCAGGGCTTTCTCGATATCATGATTGATGTTGTAGCGTTGGGTTTCATCTCACTATTCCACCAAATTAACATAATAAGAGAAATATGAAGCCACTTGATCCTTAATATTTAAATATCACATTCGATGCCAGTGGTTGTTTTGTACAGAGAGATAAAAATACACAATATACAGCCATCAGAGAGGGCATCGAAGCGTCCGTCCTGAAGCTCCGGCGCAGAATCTTTAATAGACACGCATTGGAGAAATCACAATAACTGTAGGATATGGTGAGTTCTCCATCACTCTCGCTTACTGGTGGGAAATTTTGGCCAGTAAGTAGCCCTTAAGGAAGTAGCAGAGTGATGAGGCATTCCACAACCATCTGCACGATTGTTAGAGAAACCAGCCGGCGCAGGATGGACTGAATATGGAGCGTGACGGCGGTCAGAGGCATGGAGCTGCGGCACCACTGGTTTTACTGGTTTTGCTGGCCAAATTGGCTCTTGCCTCTAGATTAGCAATGAATCTACATCGATACTAAGTATTTCTTTTTATACACTCACGGTTACATCATCCTATCTGGTTTACTCTACTTTGTGCGACCAGTTATACATATATTTTTACTTAAAATTAATGAATCTATGGCAGACCATTAAGCAGGTCATTGTGACATCTATAGAGTGGCTCTCTTCTTCCATCTAGTGTTGCTGTTGGATATTGCCTCAAGATCAAAATAAACAGATTTCATTAATGTGTTGTGTATACACATGTGCTGCAGTAAGATTTCCCCTCTTCCCCTTACAGAGGCCACAGTGCTGAGCTATGATGGCAGCATGTATCTGAAGATCATCATGCCGAGCACCATGCACACCGAGGCAGAGGACCTAGCCCTGCGCTTCATGTCCCAGCGAGCCTACGGCCTCCTGGTGGCCACCACCTCCAAAGAGTCTGCAGATACACTCCGTCTAGAGCTGGACAGCGGACGGGTCAAGCTCACCGTCAATCTGGGTAAACGTCACCGTCATTATCACTGTCATCCTCCTGCTCATTACCCCTCTCTTCTACTCCCAGTGAGGTTTCTCTGGGTGTGTCACATGGCCCTGTCTCCATCCTCTACCCTCCTCAGGCCTTGAGCTTCATCCCACAGTCAGTGCTGCGTCACTGGGAATGTGTGCTTACTCTCTGCCTCGTAATGTCCTAGTTTTGCCAGCAGGTGGAGACCTAGACCAACTTAAATCAATTTCACTGTTCGAAAAACAAGCAAATTTTAGGTATTCAATTTTAAATTGTGCCTCTGGTACAATTATTATTATTATTATTATTATTATTATTATTATTATTTTATTTTTTTTTTTGTTGTTGTTGTTGTTGTTGACGACAACAACAACAACAAATAAATAATAATAATAATAATAATAATAATAATAATAATAATAATAATAATAATAATGCATTTATTTATTTAATTATTTAATCTTTTTTTTTCTTATTTTTTAGCCCTAGTATCTTGAAAGTGCTATTATATGTAAATAGCACTTATGAATGTTTTATTTGTTTGTTTGTTTTCTTTTTTAAGCCATTCTCTTGCGCATATAATGAATAGTGCACTATATAGTTTTTAGCTATTACCTGTTACCTATTACCTATTATCTGTAGTGACCACACACTGATCACAGCACACAGCATAATGTCTTATAACAATGGCATCCCAAAATGGTGAGCCACAAAATCAGTTGTCCTAAAGCCTTCAAGTTCTTATAACACATTTATAATACTTCATTTCAATCTGTGTCACTTGACTGAGGTGGTATGTCAGCTTGACATCAGAGTCAGCCATGATACAGTTTACCCGGGACAAATCACATACATCTGGTGATATGTGTACACAAAAGGCTTATAAACTCTAATGTTGAGTTGTTATAACACCTGAAATGTGTTAGAGTTGAGTGACATAGAATGTTCTTTGCACAAGTTTGTGTTATAACACTTTCTGGGTTGACATTAGATTGTCATGACAGCTGACTATGTAGCTCACTGTACTTCTGAAATATATTGTCAGATGTCATATGATAGAAATTTTACAGCTCGCAAGATGTTATAACAAGCTTATGTCAGCCTGTGTCACTTGAATCAGGTGGTATGTTAACTTGACAAAATCAAAGTTTATTTGCCATCCAGTTTTAACAGCTGACTCATGTGGTATGTCTTTGTGACCCCTACGTCACCTTATTCACCTCATATGTATACACTGTGTATTATATATGTTTTGTAGCAAAGCGAATGGTGGTAATTGTTGTGAGTTGGGAACACTGGTGACTGGAAGCCACAGAAACAGGACATTACAAGGCAGAGGTGTGCTCACAGGGTCTCTCTCTCTCTCTCTTTCTTTCTATCTATCCTTCTGTCTCACTCACTCGCTCGAGGCTCTGAAGATGGAACTTTTCATCCCTTCAATGGCTTGTATGTCTGCGGCCCTGAAGCGAACAGCCAGAGACCGGCTCACTGTCGTCGTTTTCCACATGTGGCGTTTCCTCCCTAACCGCTAAGCTGCTGCTAATGCTAAGCCCAAAACGCACATAATCACCTCAGAGCATTAGCACCTCTGCTGTTGCTAATTAGCAAACCATAACTTGTAGCATAATCCACTGAATGCTGCGATTGGCAAGCGAGTAATTAAACACGGTGACATACTGAGTTTAGCTTAAAATGGCTTAAAAGGATTAGATCAGAGAGAGATAATGATCCTGATTCACAAGGATGCAGGAGAATATCATCTTCCCTGGGAAAGGTTCTGTCAAAAGGATACACCTCTCACAAACTTCCCACAAATCCCAAATAGAAGAGTCAATGAAGGTTATGTATGAGCACTCAAACATTCATACATCTCTCATTTTTCCAGGTATAGGGTATGTGCTTTTATTTTTAAAATATAATTTTTCATATTGTTAATTTTTTTGTTTATTTTTGAATTTTTTTTTACATTAATTTCATTTTTTTTTCATATTAGTAATTTATTTTATACAGATTTTTATGTTTCTATTTTATTTTTTTATTTATTTATTTATTTATTTATTTATTATTTATTTATTTATGTATCATGTTCTTTTTCATGCACTTTTTTTTGGGAGATTTTATTTTCTCTTTATTTTCACAATTCTGCAAGTCTTTTTTTCAAACAGTAAAGATAATTTTTACATGTGGGGCATGTGGTTTTATTTTTCCGATGTGATTTTATCTTATTAATAATCTCTCATATGTAAGATTTATCACTCACACGTGGGAAAACTTCCCAGGGCAACCAGAAACGTGTGTTAATTTTCTATAAGGGATTCCCTCAAATTGAAATTAGAGCATATATTAATTCAGTCATATATTACATTGATATCAGAACTATTAAAGCTGAAATAAGTATTAGAGTGAGATATTACAGCACTCTGCTCCTCTCCCTTCCCGCAGTGAGCCCGGTCGCTGGCTGTTTGTTATCACTACTCCGTAGCGGTTGACAGTTTCGAGATCTCACATCAGCCTTTAAAGCTTGCACGTGCAGACTGCAGCCACCAAATGGAGACAAAGACTAACGTTTCCAACCTGAGATAACTCCATGGAGATTTCCAATCTTTATTTCAGTATCCATATTAAAGGTGCAGTTTGTAATATTGAAAAATGTTTTCAGACCTGTAATAATCATATAATTTATTATTTACCTCAGATGGAACTAGTTTCTTCATTTCAGGCTTCTCTTTTTGGCCTGTAAATTAGCTCCGCCCCTCTGCGTCTCACATTAGATGTTTATCTCCTTGTTTGTAAATGAAAAAGTGCAGACTGTAGCTTCTTTAATATGTTTTTATTTGTGGTTGAGCTGCACAGACTACAGGAATAAAGCACCGCTGCATCTCTCTCTTCAGCTAGAGATGAAGCAAGGGTTAATTTCATCTGGCACCAAAAGAAGCAAGTAGTTAAATCACATGGACCTGAAAACAGACCAACAATTATATATTATAGTACACAACTTTATTTAACATCACTAGTTGAACAGTAGGTGGCACTGCAATACACACGGTTCTGTTTTTTAACAAGTGGAACATGAGGTCATGACAGAACAAACAGTATCCATGTGGAAAAATGTCACACCCTTTAATCTGAGGGCCAGACAAACGAAGCACATGACATGACCAGTCTAGTCCAGGCTCTGAGCAATATTCCAAACGGCTCCTTTAATGCAGAAGACAATATGGACGAAGGACTGGGGAGGAGTTTGTTTCGGATGTAAGAGGCTGCATTTATGGCTGAAGTGTGCAGATCACCCTTGCCTATAATTCCAGCTGGTGAATCCTGATTGCCCAAAGAGCTCCAGACACTGAACCATCTGCTTCAATACATAAAATAGGATATGTGACTGAATCTTCTTTATGACTGAATCAACTGAATCGAACAATTGAATCAAATATGAATCAAATAAAAAAAAACATGAATTCAAATTTGTTTTAAAGCCCACTGTAAGTCACGTTGGCCTTATTTTCAGTCAATTCAGCATTGGTGAGCTGTTGGAGCTCTCCCGGGCAAAATGGAGGGATACAGAAAGAATAAATAAATGTGTAGGATAAGGGTGACTCTGACTCGAGGCGTGTCCCCGGGTAGTGGTCCAGCCAAATATCTCGGATGTCTGCAGAATGTACCTTGAAGGATGTAAAATGTTGTTCTTTCTTTTTTTCTCTCTTGCTCTTTCTCTCTTTCTCTTCCTTCTGTTCTTTCTCTTTGATTTGATCTCACCATCTCACTCTCTCTCCCGCCAGATTGTATCAGGATAGACTGTAACCTCAGTAAGTGATTCCAAGTGTTTATCGTAAATACAACACACATTTCTGCCTCTCTCTCTCTCTCTCTTTCTCTCTCTCTCTTTCTCTCTCTCTCTCTTTCTTTCTTTCTCTCTCTCTCTCTCTCTCTCTCTCTCTCTCTCTCTCTCTCTCTCTCTCTCTCTCTCTCACACACTTCTCACACATAAAATTTGCTCACATGATTTGGTAATTATAATCTGAACATGACTTTCATGTCTGTGTGTTTATATTAACATTCACTCGAAGGTAAGTCACATGTGGAGGAGATACCTGAGTGTGTGTGTGAGTCATTGAATGAATGAATCAATGAATCTGTCCATATATGGTTTGAGGTTTTTAATATTTCATTGGGTTCCTATTTTCACTTGCATTAAAGCTGCACTAATCGAGTTTTTAAGATGCCTTTTTGTTGGACAAAAATATGGAAAACAGGCTAAAAAAAATACTGTTTCAATTTATGTGGCTGAGGAAACATGTTTGGAAAACTAGATCATGGTCTGGAATGCTTGTTTGTGTGTACATGCTCCTCCTGTCAGTCAGTTCCGAGACGGACCCTAATACCCCATCACTGGCAATTGGGGGAAAAAAAATACAACTGAATTTGTCAAGCGTGCAGCACAGCCAGATAATTCTACTGAGAATAAAACAGAACTGATTCCCACCTCTGTCATGAGGTGTGTGTGGAGTCCGAGTGTGTGTGGAGTTTGCATGTTCTCCCTGTGGTTTGGGGGTTTCCTTCTCAGTTCGAATACAAGCATCATATACTGATTAGTGTCTCTAAATTGCCCATGGCATGGGAGTGTGTGTGATTGTGCCCTTGGACAGGGTGTTACCCCGTCCAAAACCTCCCCTGCCTTGTACCCCGAGTCCCCTGTAATAGTCTGTATCCTTCCTATGACCCTGCTGGATGGATGTATGAATAGAGTGACCTCTTTTTTTTCAGAGAGGGGTGTCTTTCTTTTATTTTCCTCTTTGATTCTTCTTTACATTTTTCCACAAATGATAAAGTGACCTGTCCATTTTCTGTTCTAATTAATTCCTTTATAAATGTTAACATAGGGGGCACGGTGGCTTGGTGGTTAGCATGTTTGCCTCACACCTCCAGGGTTGGGGGTTCGATTCCCGCCTCTGCCGTGTGTGTGTGTGTGGAGTTTGCATGTTCTCCCCGTGCCTCGGGGGTTTTTTACTCCGGTTTCCTACCCCAGTCCAAAGACATGCATTGTAGGTTGAACGGCATCTCTAAATTGTCCGTAGTGTGTGTGTGTGTGCCCAGTGATGGGTTGGCATTCCGTCCAGGGTGTATCCAGCCTGGATGCCCGATGACGCCTGAGATAGGCACAGGCTCCCCGTGACCCGAGAATAGATAAGTGACAATGAATGAATGTTAACATAGTTACGTAGTTCTTTCTTTACTCGCTTATGTATTCCTTTCTCGTCTTCCATGTGAGCACCTTTCAGTTTCATCTTTCAGTTTCAAGCAACATCAGTAGATGACCAGTAGGTGACACTGTAGGCTACTCAATAATTCTATCTAAAAAACTGGAACCTGAGGCCATATATGTACAAACTGCATCACTGATGAAACACGTGGCCTACAAAACCACACCAGACCCGAGGCTTTTCCAGAAAGGAACTCAGACGTGTTTAATTAGAGCTCAAACACGATAATGCTGCAGATTCTGCTTGGGTTATTGTACATCATGCATCATGCCTGCAGTTAATCTGCATGAATGTTGGTGTGACATGGTAGCGACTCCTAGTTAGCATTTCAGAAAGCCAACACCTCATTTCCTCGCTTCTTCCTTTTTCACACTCACACAGAGAGGCGTTTTAAGGTGACATATGTTCGACTCACGATGCCGTGATGGCTTGCTGCCAGCGTCACACACTTTAACCTCACCAAGGAGATTTGGGAGGGTGAGAGATAGAGAGACACAATCTGAGGTTCTTGTACTCTGCATGGGGGAGAAGGGTTGCGTCATGTCTCTCTGCATGCCATGTCACACTGTCCTACAGCCCACCTGAACATACTGCAGGTGATAATTAGCTGCAAGACGGCACACGTGAAAAATTTATGAGCAAACTATTGCACGCTATATTACATTAGTAATCGAAATATTAGTTCCTTTAATCAACTAGATTATCTATCTATCTATCTATCTATCTATCTATCTATCTATCTATCTATCTATCTATCTATCTATCTATCTATCTATGTCAGTCTATCCCTCCCTCCATCTATCTATCTATCTATCTATCTATCTATCTATCTATCTATCTATCTGTCTGTCTGTCTGTCTGTCTGTCTGTCTGTCTGTCTGTCTATCCCTCTCTCCTTCCCTCCATTCATCCTTCCCTCCATTCATCCATCTATCTATCTATCTATCTATCTATCTATCTATCTATCTATCTATCTATCTATCTATCTATCTATCTGTCTGTCTGTCTGTCTGTCTGTCTGTCTGTCTGTCTGTCCATCTGTCTGTCTATCCCTCTCTCCTTCCCTCCATTCATCCTTCCCTCCATTCATTCATCTATCTATCTATCTATCTATCTATCTATCTATCTATCTATCTATCTGTCTATCTGTCTGTTTGTCTGTCTGTCTGTCTTTCTATCCGTCTGTCTGTCTATCCCTCCCTCCTTCCCTCCATTGATCCTTCCATCCATCCATCTATCTGTCTGTCTGTCTGTCTGTCTATCTATCCGTCTGTCTGTCTATCCCTCCCTCCTTCCCTCCATTCATCCTTCCCTCCATTCATCTATCTATCTATCTATCTATCTATCTATCTATCTATCTGTCTATCTGTCTGTCTGTCTATCCCGTCTGTCTGTCTACCCCGTCCCTTTTTCCCTTCCCTCCTTCCCTCCATTTCACCCTATCCATCTATCTATCTATCTATCTATCTATCTATCTATCTATCTATCTATCTATCTATCTATCTATCAGTTGTGAATAGGACATCAACAACAAAATATCTTAAAAAATGTTCCTCTGTCCTGAAGACTTTCCCATCATCATTAGAAACTGCTGAAACTGGAGACCAAAAATGTCAATTATTCATTTTTCTTAGTATTTATTTTTATCCTTAGCTTTAGAAACTCCCTATGGGATTTGTTGCTGTAGAAACGGTTGTGTGTTGCATATACTGTAGAGGGTGAATTACATCACAGCAAGAAACAACCTTCTGACCAATCAGATCCGAGCATCCTACAGCCTTGTGTTCCTGTAAACCTTCAATAAAATCTAAACATTCACTGTGATGTCAAACCGTGGGTCTTTTTAAACAAACACTCAACAGACTTAATAATCCACGTTCTCGTTGTCAAGTGTGTAAACATCTGTCACTTTTGATTTTCCCTCGGAAGTCACGCCGTAGTGATTACATGTACGAGTTGTGTTACACAGTCATAAAATCCATTTCCGTGTCAACAACATTTGCATACTATTTACATAAGTACCTGCAGATCAGAGTACAGTCTGTGCTTTTTTACTGGCTGTCTACAGTCATTATAAACACCTCGCCAGTGGTGTGTTTGCAGCATGGAAGAGTAAGATCCGCTTCGTTTGTGTAGTGTACACTGCTGTAGAAGTGAGGACAAAAAAATTCACTTCAGAAGTCCAACTTGAGCTCATAAAGGCTTGAAGCTGGATATTTAAGGGAATAAACAGTTTGCAAATTTAATTAAGCCAGATTTGGGTGGGTTACTGTTCAATATAAAATAACAACAAAGGCAGTAACACACACACACACACACACACAAAAAAAAAAAAAAAATCCTGTATTTAAAAGAATATTCTTAAGAATATTGTCTTGAATGTATCAAAAAATCCTAAAAAAAATACAAATAAATAAATAATAATAATATAAAAGTGGAAGAATATATCCATTATTTCACTACAGGTCACTACAGAATTATTGGCACCCCTTATTTGAATCATTGTAATGAAAAATTTTATGAAGAATAAACAAATTAATTCCCATTTTTCAACAATTACAAGATTAAAGGTATGCATCATCTGTTAGTACTTTTTCTCTTCTTTTTTTAACGAATTTAATAATATTTTCTGTATTTTGAAGACATGTCACATGCTAAATAACGTTAAATAAATCAATTAATTAAATCATATATAAATATATCAATAATGACAATTATAGCTCAATAAACAAACAAGTAACAATTTCTCAACAAATTTTCTAGTTTCTCTTATTCTCTTAAATATATATGTATTAAAATAGCAAAATAAAAAAATAATAAGTTAATTAAAAAAGACACAAAAGCAGCAACAACAAGATAAAAGGGGATGGGGGGACAACAAAATAGAAGAACAGGTCCTCAAGAAAAAAAAGAAAGACACCATTAACAAAATCACTAATCACTTGGAATTGTCAACATAGCATCTTTGACTTCTCCAAGCATCATAGCAAGAATTCTAAATTGTGTATAGTTAGGACAATAATCTGACATTATGTCCATCATCACCTTGATGTTTGGTGGTTGCTTTGTACCATACCCTTAAATACCTATGTTTTTGCACCTCTGGCTAGCTTTGGAGCACAGTATAATGGTGAAACTCTCTCCCGACGAAGACGCTTATATAAAGATAGGCTTTCAGCACTATAATGCGCAGAAACATATATCTAAATCAAGACAGCAATGTCTGCAGTACTCAAAATCAATCATTTACAATGATCATACCATGAATTTTGGGGTTTAAATGGAAGACCGCAGTCCACACATGGAAACCTAAGAATATAAGAGAGGTTGAAAGGTTTTGCATGCAAGAGTGCTCCAGGATCCCTTGACACATGTTTTTTAAGCCTCTAACATTATTAGACGTTACAGGAAGAGACTCTTGAATCTTTCCAGGAACCAAGAAGTTTTCCACTATACATATATAAAATAATACTTTTGAATCCAGTCTTTTTCAGACAAATTTGAATACTGAATAAAACTACAGCATCCTGATATGTATGCACATACAAAAATACACACACTGAGTGTATGAAAGGAAGAAATAAGGAAATGCAGTAAAGCGCATTACCAACGGAGACGATTTAAAGGCTGGCATTGTGCCAAAAGTGCTTTCTGCCCTCTCTTCTCTCTCTCTCTCCCCTCTCGCTCTCTCGCTCTCTTTTTCTTGCTCTGTGAGATATGATATCTGTTTGGCCACATTCCAGCTGTAGCACTACCCACTCCTCCTCTTCATCGACTGCCATCTCTCTAACTGAGAAAGTCTTTAAGGACCAGGCTGAATTCCCTTAAAGTGTGACATGACAGAGTTGGTCCTCTTTCCTACACTTTCCCTGGCAACGATGTAGAAAAGCATCTGCATCCCCATTAACAAGCTGAAATTTTATGAATTGAGGACACAAGATATTCAGTATCACAAAATCAAGCAATATTCAGAGACAACTTTTCATAATTACCTTAAATGTTCCACAAGATGTGTTGTGTGGCATCTCCCCAACAAAAATTCAGCCATTCCTCCGGCCCCTTCATGTGTGTCAAAAAGCTGTCATAGAGAAATCCTATCAAATAAGAATCCCGTGCTTGCAATTTTGCCTATTTGAGTAGATTTGCATTGCAAATTTTGTAAAATCAAGTATTTTTGGCCAAATAAATTCCAAAAATTTCAACATAATACTAGAGTGACTGTCAAGACGTCAAAACAAGTTATTTAAAACAATCTGTAGAACATTAAGACTTATCAAATGATCTATACCATAAACCAGAAAGGCCAAAATCCAGTATAATAATTTCCTCATGCTGGGTCAATGGGTTGGGGTTGGAGGGATGTTGGGGTATGGGTACTTTGTCTGGGCGTCAGTTAGTACAGCATGGAAAGAAAGCATAACTTCTGTAAAAAGATTATCTAAATGCTAATTCAAGTGCTTGGTGAAGAGATTTCTTCTTTGTTGGATCCAGCAGTGTGGACATCCAGGGAAAGTTTCCACAACATGGGTGTCAGGACAGTGTTTTAAATCTGAGATGGACAGCTACGGGAAACCAGGGGAGGGAGAAAAAAATGGGTTGGTGTGGTAGAACTTGCAGATCTGAAGTCTGACAGGAACTGGTTGCGGTAATCCAGTCTTGAGAAGACAGTGGGCTGAACAAGCACCTGAGTGGCCTCTGTGGCTACAAATGACCAGATCCTCTTGACGGTGTCTTGGAGAAACTTTTTTGACCTAGGCAGGTTAGCTCTTTGAGGCAAGAAGGATTCTTTTGTCCAGATCTACCCCAAGGTTGAAGGTTGCTGTAGTTCCAGATGGTGCAATCTGAGCCTTGTTTATGAATATGAAAATGCCCCACAACCCTACATGCCCTGCCTCTGTCGTAAGTCACTGATTCATGTTCTTTATTTGCATATTAGATGATGATAGGCTCTGATATTTGATGATGTAATAACACATCCCCAAATTTTCAAGCCATCTTCTGTTGCTTTTACTGTTATTCATTAAAGTTTCTAAAATCTATAGTGAGACATTACGCATGTAAAATTTTAGGGTGAATCCATTCACCAAAACAGATCAAACACAGTATTAAGAAAATATTGAGTCTAAGACTATAGTCTCATTCAGTAAAGTCACTGCATCTAGATCAGCCTAGATAAAAAAGAAGGCAGAGTGCATATGACACATGGCAATATGTGGCAAGATCGTAACCTCAGAGCGAACCCCCGGCTTTGTCTTACATCTTACAGTTCAAGTCCTTCTAATCTGTCTTCGGTTTGCATTCAATTTTCAATCGCATTCCGGCTCTGTCCTTTATCTGAATAGCCATCTGCTGCTCTGCCACCGCAATCAACCCACCATTGTCATCTGTGCTAAAGTGCAGACCTGTGGCAGGGTGTGATAGCGGATTTAAATGTTTACCACCTGTGACCTGAAGGCCTTACTGTTCTGACAGAAAAGGAGACAGCCTCAGATGGATGATTTAAGATGGAAGATAGCATTCGTTGGGCATGTAGCCAGGTTTTTTTTGTCTCTGCAATGGGAATGACACAAGATTAGCTATTCCTAAAGATTGTTTTTGTACAAAAAGATTTTATTAACTAATTGAGTCAAATGATTTCAAGAGGTTTTTCACAGGATTACTGTTGAGCTCTGACCAAACTTCATCGCAGTATCCTTCCAAGCACACAGACGCTAGTAATCTATGCAACCTCATTCAAATCGTCCACTGTGAACGCTTGTACTACAAACAAATCTGTCTCTTAGATTTAAAATAACTTCTCCCGTCATTTTTTTTTCCTCGTGATTTGGTGGCTCAAACTATAAATAATGTTATCCTTTGGTTGCTTGCTGTTCAGGGTCGCTACAGCAGATCCACATATTTTCTGATGCAACCCTCCCATTTTATTCAGGCTTGGGACCCTGAGAGTTAACCCCTGAGTGAACTGGGTTGATTCCCTGCCTGGGAATTGAACCCATGCCATGGCAGTCAGAGTTCAGGATCCTGCTGCTGGACCACCAGTGAGCTTCCAACCATAAATATTTGCTGCAAAGCCCTGCTTTTGCTGATTTGTGGCTCATTCAACTAAATTTGCTGGTGGATATGGTCACCGTATGCCAATCAGTTCTATTGGGTGGAGCTTAAATTAGTTATGGTTGTTGAAATTAAGAAGAAAAAATACAACTAAAACATGGTCTGGTCTTGATCGTAATATTTTGACAAACCCATTTCGCTAAAACCATAGAACATCTGTACTTTTCACGTCTTCATTTGCAGTGCAATGTGAAATGGTCTGAAGCAGAAAAGACATCTGCAATAATGTTTTCTGTAGCTGCTGGTAACACTTACGCAATGGTGAAATTGCAGAAATGTTACACCTTTACCACACAGAACGGTTTTCAAGGACGTTCGAAGGCAAAGTTCTTGCATTGTCAGGAAATTTTGATGAAAAACTCATCCAAAAATCTAAAAGCCCCACATTATATTTGAGAGTTTAATGACAACATAAGCAGAAGATGTATCAAGCTTTCATCACATGTCTACATCTAGACGGAAATTAAATTAGAATCATACGTTATTGATATGTCATTTATACTGGGACGTCTATTAGGATCATCTTGACATCTACTGGGACGCCTGTTAGGATCATCGAATACAGTTAAACTTCAAACAAAATTTCTGTAAAATTCTTCTGGAAATCCCAATTTTTTTGAATTAATTTGATTTTTCTAAACATAGCATTGTCTTATTTGTCCAGAGATTATTGTCCCAGATGCATTGTTGGATATCAAGGTGATCTTTTCCAAATTTGGGGCATGAGGCAATGCTTTGTAGAGAGCAGTGCCATGGTGTTTAAAAGCACCAGTTTTATTTATAGTGGGCAGATTTACCAAGATGTTAGCTTTCACAAGTTTGTCAGATTTTTTTTAGCAGGATGTTCATTCCTGGGCAAAGTGTAAGAGATTTCTCTATTTGAGCAATTACAAATCTTCTATCTATCTTAGAGGGGAGTGATGAATGGCCAGGTCTTCAGTTTTTTCTTGTGAACAGAGAACAGGCTCTGTCGGCTATCATATATATCTCAGATGTATCACTGTTTACTACAATATATCCTGTAAAGCACTACGTAAGGCAACAGTAAATGAGACCCAACTGAATTTAGACATGTTATTAGTGAGTGCTCTGGAAACACAAAGTCCTGATTGGGTTTAAATAAATGAGGAAATATTACAAATGTTAAAAATGATCTGGAAATCACAAAAGAAAATCTGCTGTTAGAAGCTATGTTAATATACTAACGAGTTATTAAACAACACATTTTATTTATTTTTAAGTATTCAATTTAAATAGTCGGCTATCAGATTTCAAGCGATGAATTATTCAGAGATGGTGTATTCAGACTCGGTTTACACAGTGCCTTGATTTGAATTATTAGGCTTTTAAATTTGCCCTATTTATTTTATTTTATCTTATTTTTAATAAAATATGAGGTACACACACACACACACATATATATATATATATATATATATATATATATATATATATATATATATATATATATATATATATATATATATTCCTCATATGTATATATGAGGAATGTACAAGGTACAAACACTCCCCTTTAAGATTGACAAAAATGTAGGTATAGAAGGTAGGGACCGACAAAGAAGTGTTGCATATATTCCCTATATTTATTTATGTATTTATTTTGCTTCAGTACAGTATTACACAAGGACGACAATGTACCCTGATGTGCATGCATGCGGTTTGTTGTTTGTTTTATAGCACTAATCTTAGTGACAGTAGCTTGTATAACAGGTTTTCTTCCCCTCTGGCTCTGTGTGTGAAATGTGAGTGTGAGTAACAGTGATGAGAGAGAGCGAGAGAGAGAGAGAGAGAGAGAGAGAGAGAGAGCGAGTGAGCGAGAGAGAGAGTGTCTATGGCTGTCTCTTCAAATTTTCCCAGTTCCTTTGAGTTTTCATTTTTGGAACACATACTCATTAAACTGGTGAATATACTGCAGTCTGCCTGCGGATAGCAGATACGATTTCATTAAAAAACAATCAAGCTGCATTAGCATTGAGCTTTATATGGCCCTGATTACTTTTCATACTGATCATCATTGCACTTGTAGTTTTATTTTCTCTAAGGCTGAATTGTTCAATGTACACGTTCCCACATTACGTTGCACATGATATACTACAGAAATACAATAGGATAAATGCAGTTATTAGTGTCAGGGTGGGATAAAGATGGCTGCCAAATGTTTACCATTTGTAACAGTTATTAAGAGTCACTTCTTTACAGTCTCAAGCATCTTTCTTGGTGCATAAAAAAAGCTTTAATTTTGGAAACTCCCTTTATTTTTTTATTTCTTTGTTGTTGTTTTTTTCTGCAGAAGCCAAAAGATGGAATTTGTGCCTGTTATCTCCATCTTCAGCGTTAAATGTCTTTGTCACAATCCACAGTGGTGTTTAACGGCTAATATAAAATTAGACACTCTGCGCTTTAAGAATTCGAATTTTTTTCATGCTTTACCTAACCCACGAAAGGCAATATATTTATAGAAAAGTTATTTATAGAAAAACCTATTGTTTTATTTCACACAAATGTTTCTTCAAAGTAAATGATGACATCAAACCCATTTCTGCTCGCTGAGATGCCTCAAGTGCTTGTTAATAATCATTGAAAATTTGAAGGCATCCTCACCCGCTAAAATTTCGTGAAAGGTTATCCAACACACGTCTCACATAGAAAGCTAACAGAGTCCTGGCTCATCTTATATCAGACTTGCGATAGCGATAACATAATTCATTTGTTTATACTGATTGAAAATGTCCTATAAGTCGATTTCCATTTCCATGGAAGAGCTTAAATATTAAATAAATTTCTGCCATGCATGTCCTTGAGAACAAATGACTTGTTAATATACAGTAAAAATGATAACGTGTTACACCTCTACAGTCTCAGCTGCTGTTATAGAAAATGAATTGACACCATCTGACCAATCAGAATTGAGAATTCAAAAGTGCCTTATACAGTAAGCTATTACAAAAAAGCTCTGATTCTCTTTATAAACCATACCTGAATACAATCCAGGTTCTTATTCGATCAGCGAGTGAGTCACACTTTAATCTTTGCTTATGGGTGGCGTATTACTGCCTACAACATTTGTATTTTAGAGCACTGTGATTATCTTTGGCATTCTTTCATATGCCACCCTACAATGCCCACTGTCCTGGCACACACACACACACACACACACACACATACAAAACCACAGAATGCCTAATGCCCAGAAAGTGCATGAGCAACCATGTGTGAAGGTTGGACGAGGCAGTGATTAGCACAGCACACACAAACACAAACACAGATGGGGAATGTGGTGCAGAGCGTGTAAGAGAGAACAGAAATACTCCGTCTAATAACGTTATCATTAGATGTAATGGCCAGGAGATTGTGTTATTACTCATATCAGATGAGTGAGTCAGTCCGATCGAGAATGTGACAGAAAAACAGAACAGACAAGGCTCGCACTCTACTATCAGGTCATGTAGGTTTAGTGTTGTCGTTATCGGAGTTCAGTTCTCCTGCAGTTCTCTCAGCTATAAATAACACCGAAAATTTAATACATATGATCTGATGCATTGCGAGATTACAGTAAGCAGCTGAAGTTTAAAATAAGCATCTGAAATTTAATGCAAGCATCAGAAGCAAGAAAGAGATGAGAATCTGAAGGTTAGAGTGAGATTCAGAAGGTTAGTCTGAGAATTTTAAGGTTACAAAGAGAATCAGAGGGATAGAGATGAGACTCTGAAGGTTAGAGTGAGATTCAGAAGGTTAGTCTGAGAATTTTAAGGTTACAAAGAGAATCAGAGGGATAGAGATGAGAATCTGAAGGTTACAGCAAGAACAAGAAGGTTACAGCGAGAATCAGAAGCTTACAGGGAGAATTGGAAGCTAACAATGAGAATCATTTGGTTACTGAGAGAATCAGTTAGTTATAGAGAGAATCGAAAGGTTACAATGAGAATCATTTGGTTACAGAGAGAATTGGAAGGTTACATTGAGAATCATTTGGCTACCGTGTGAATCATTTGGTTACAGAGAGAATTGGAAGGTTACATTGAGAATCATTTGGCTACCGTGTGAATCATTTGGTTACAGAGAGAATTGGAAGGTTACATTGAGAATCATTTGGCTACCGTGTTAATCAGTCGGTACAGAGAGAATTGGAAGGTTACAGCGAGAATCCTTTGGTTACTGACAGAATCTGTTGGTTACAAAGACAATCGGAAGGTTACAGTGAGAATCATTTGGTTACAGCGATAATTTGAAGGTTACAGTAAGAATCATTTGGTTACTGTGAGAATCAGTTAGTTACAGAGAGAATTGGAAGGTTACAATGAGAATCATGTGGTTACTGTGTGAATCAGTCAGCTACAGAGAGAATTGGAAAGTTACAGCGAGAATCATTTGCTTACTGAAAGAATCTGTTGGTTAAAGAGAGAATCTGAAGGTTACAATGAGAATCATTTGGTTACTGAAACAATTGGGAGGTTACAGAGAGAATCATTCGGTTGCTACAAGAATTAGTCAGTTACAGAGAGAATCAGAAGGTTACAGTGAGAATCATTTGGTTACTGAAACAATTGGAAGGTTACAGAGAGAATCATTCGGTTGCTACAAGAATTAGTCGGTTACAGAGAGAATTCAATTCAATTCAATTCAGTTTTATTTGTATAGCGCTTTTAACAAAGAGCATTGTCTCAAAGCAGCTTTACAGAACATAAGAAACAATAAACATACAAACAAACAGTCCTAGATGTTAGACAAAATTTTCCCTAGTGAGCGAGCCTGAGGTGACTCAGGCAACTGTGGCAAGGAAAAACTCCCTCAGATGGTATTAGGAAGAAACCTTGAGAGGAACCAGACTCAAAAGGGAACCCATCCTCATCAGGGTGACACACGGAGAGTTTGATATGAACAATGTCCTTTCTGCATTAGTTGTGTGTGCAGATACAGCATGTGTTATGTGTAAAATGTCCACATAGGGTTGGCAGTGCTGCTTTGATTACTCCAGTCCTCAGAAAGCAGAACCCGGCTGGAGCTGGTCCATCTCTGGATGCCACCGGAGCTGGCATAATCTCTGTGTGACTCGGGGATGGGTAGAAGAAGGGAAACAAATGGAAAGGGATTAGCGTAGCTGCTATTTATAATATTAGGAGGCACTAGATGACGATGTGCATTTAATCGGATGTATTGGAGTACAAGGTTATGGGATTTATTAGGTGTATTCCTGGCTAAAGAGATATGTCTTTAGTCTACTAGAATCTTCTAGAATCAGAAGGTTACAGTGAGAATCATTTGGTTACTGAGAGAATCATTTGGTTACAATGAGAATCATTTGGCTACTGCGTGAATCAGTCAGTTACAGAGAGAATTGGAGGGTTACAGTGAGATTAATTTCGTTACTGTGAGAATCAGTCAGTTGCAGCAAGAATCAGTTGGTTACAGTGAGAATCAGTTGGTTAAAGAGAGAATTGGAAGGTTACAGTGAGAATCATTTGGTTACAGTGAGAATCAGTCAATAACAGAGAGTACTGGAAGGTTGCAGCGAAATTCATTTAGTTACTATGAGAATCCGTCAGTTGCAGAGAGAATCGGTAGGTTACAGTGAGAATCATTTGGTTACTGAGAGAATCTGTTGGTTACAGAAAGAACACCAATATGAAAGTTAGCAGGAGCCAGAGGATTAGCTGCTCAAGATTATTTGAAGTTTCAAACCCACCCCTGACAACTGAACCAAGCATCAGCAGAAATTTCAAACGAGGATATGAAGGTTAGATCGATCATCTGAAGGTTTGGTATCTGAATGAATTTGAAGTTTAGAGTAAGCATTTTGAAGTATATAAAGGTTAGTTGTAACTAATGATCAGGAGGTTAGAGCTCGCTTCTGAAGGTTAGGTATTCTCCTGATGTTTTAGATCTCGAAACAACCAGGAATAATTGTGTGCAATCTGTTTTGTTACCTGAGGGAAGATCTCTGTGTGCAGGATCTTATACGTGCTGAAAGCCTTTTGCGTTGCCTTTTTACAGAAAACGGTCAGTGGGGAAACAGATACTTGATTACATCTTACATCCTGAGAGAGCTTGAGGTATGGGATTTATTTATATCCGATGCTGGTTTGTCCAATGCATGCCATCTGTTTCTGTGTGTGTGTGTGTGTGTGTGTGTGTGTGGAGAGCGGATGGAAAGCCAGGTCCATTGTCTTGTCTGGTGAGATGCCAGTTTGATATTGCCCATCTGCTCCCGTTATCCAAAGAGACAGTATGAGAGTTCTGCTTTGGGGAAAAGAACGACAATTCAGACAAACATGTGGACATTTTGGGAAGAGATTTTCTCGTTTAGTTTTGTTCATGTGAACCAATATGATATAGCAAAGGCGGAAGGTGTTTGAGTGTGTGTGTGTGTGTGTGTGTGTGTGTGTGTGTGTGTGTGTGTGTGTGTGTAGCATACCTTCATGCTTGCTCAATTGTGTACCCTGATGCTTCACACACACATTTCTCAGAATTTAGCTGACTTAAGCATGCACTCACACAAATCCACTCTCTTCTCATTCACACACATGAACATTACTGGTGTGTAATGAAGCACAATGCATTCATCAGCATGGAACACGTGGTTGCCTTTTGACATCTAGGTTTAATCTCTCTTAATTGAAGGCAAGATCCCCATCTGTAGCACTGCAGGAAATGATTTAAGGTGCAATATTAGATTTTTTTTATTCGTGTATGTGCATCTTCATTTATTACAACGATTTGGTTGAGTGGTGGCCTGCTGACCTGAGTGTGTGTGTGTGTGAGAGAGAGTCAATTAGCATTAATTGCCTGCTGTTCAGCCTTCTGCGGCACACGTCCTTGTTTTGTTCACAAAACATTTTTTTTGGTCAGTATGTCATTCGTTTAGTTTAAGAAACAGTTGAGAGGATATGAAGCCAAATACGAATAACGATTATCAAGCATACTGCAGATTGGCAGTGTGGCTACACATGAGTCAGTGAATCATTTGGGTACAGCAGTTATTGCTTCTCCCGTTCATCAAGCTGGTGTCAGAGTCAGTTATTGAGGCAGTGTTTGAGACAGTTTATGGTCATGACAAAGATTTTTGCCTTTTGAATTCAGTGAGTCAGTATTTTAGTCAGTGAATCTTTGAATCTTGGTCAAGATGTGTTGTTCTTGCATTCACTGAATCAGTGTTCAAGTCGGTTTGTAGTCATGATTGAGATTTGCTCCTCTTGCATTTAGTGAGTCAGTGTTTGAGTCAGTGAATCTTTTGGTCATGATGGAGATTTGCTCCTCTTGCATAAAATGAGTCAGTGTTTGGGTCAGTTATTGGTCATGACAAAGATTTTTACCTTTTGAATTCAGTGAGTCAGTGTTTGAGTCAGTTTACAGTCATGACAAAGATTTTTGCCTTTTGAATTCAGTGAGTCAGAGTTTGAGTCAGTGAATCTTTCAATCATGTCAAGATTTGGTCCTCTTGCATTTAGCGAGTCAGTGTTTGAGTCAGTTATTGGTCATGACCAAGATTTGCTTCTCTTATGCCGAGTTCACACTGCATGATTTTAGCCCTGATTTTCAGTCGCCGACTACTTTTTCAAAGTCGCCGACAAATGCCCAAAATCTAAGGCAAATCGGAGCTCGTGCACGTGAGTGACAATCGCGCAGTGTGAATTACCAAAGACGCAATCTGAGTCGCTGTTGAGACACTGATGACCGTGAAATATTTGCCATGCTAAATATCTGGACCTGTCGGCGACTCAAAATCGTGCAGTGTGAAAGGAGTCCTGACTGACAAATACCTCGGCAATGACCTACAGCCAATGAGAGAGCGAGATACAGGGCAGAGGGAAGTTCGGGGAGGAGTTATAGACCACAATATCAGGAAGCATGGCTTCAGTTGGAGTACAATATTATAGTTTAATAGAGTTTATAGGTTTTTATCAGAACAAAATGTCTAAAATATAGTTATATCAAAATAAATAAGCTTTACAGTAGCATCAAACATAAACAAAGCAGAAACGTTTGCTTGACCAGCTGCATCATCAGCAGCACACTGCAAAATTATTCATTTGTTCAACTATGCAGAATGCACGATCCTTGTTCACCGCACAGACCATTTGGATGGCGAACTTTTTGTGGGGTTCCATTTCCAGTCTCGCGCAAGAACTCTGATCTCACGTGTGATCTTGCATTATTTCCTTATTATTTCTCACGTACGTTTGGTTGTGAAATGCAGTTTGTAGACCAGACAGAGTTGTCGGCGATTGTTCCTGTTGTGAAGTGTGTAACCTCCGGTCGCCGATCCATCGTGCAATGTGAACACAGCAGCGACTGAATGCTACCCTAGATAGCCGTGCTGTGTGACAACAACCATGAGCCGACCACTTTAAAAATTGTGCAGTGTGAACTCGGCATTACATGTAGTGAGTCAATGTTTGAGTCAGTGAATCTTTAATCATGGTCAAGATTTGTTCCTCTTGCATTCAGTGAGTCAGTATTTGAGTCAGTTATTGGTCATTTACGGTATTTGACAGACGCCAGAGCGACTTGAATTTTATCTCGTTTTTTTTTTATAAAACTGAGAAATTTAAGGCTGAGGGCCTTGCTCAGGGGTGGGCCTGGGACTTGAACTCACAACCTTCTGATCAGTAGTCTTACACATCAACTTGTGTTAAGGGAGTTAGTGTCTGAGTCAGTTTTTGGTCAGGACCAAGATTTGCTCCTCTTGCATTCAATCATAAACTGAAGTTCAAAACTGACAAAGAAATACATCATAAACGATGACACTGACGTACTAGCGAAAGGTTAGCTAGCTAGCTAGAACAACTTAACTACTTGTTAATAGTTACAATAATTTTGGAGTTTGGAATTGTAGTTTTTAAGCTAGATAAATTACAATAAAATAAATAAAAATCAAAATAAATGAAATGGCACTTCTTTTAACCTTCACAGAATTAAAAGAAAATACTCCACGTACTCCACTCGAACCCTTTTAATCTTTCCTTCTCATAACCGGAGATGAGACATGCATTTTAACACTGACACATTTTTTATTTATTTTTTTTACATTTTGGCAAAACTTCAGTGGATGGCTTTTTAAACTTGTAGCAAATATTTATATCAATACATAAAGTTTTGTTGATCCGTTTTTATTATTACAGTCTTTTGTCCACATCCATCAAATTGCATTCATTCTTTTAAAAGAAATCAGCTCCTTCAGTGTTTTACGAGCTTGAAGGAGAGTGAACAGAGGGACAGTTTTAATTAGGTAATTGTTTCTGCTTTATGGTCAGAGTGTTAAGTCTCAGGCTTGACAGTCCCATTCGACCAAATTAATTACCCTGCCTTTCAGATTAATCACACAGTTGCACTCCTGTCCAAATTCAGACTCATTGCCTTTATACTTTCCAAATTGCAAAAAGAAACAATAACATTAGCATTAGCATCATTACTTAAGCTAGCCAGTGAGTCAAACACAGCTCTTTGATTTGCTTAAGTTGCTTAGCAGTTAGCTTGGCTACTTTTTTTTTTTTACTTCAGTAGCTAGGCTGATCAGACTAACAAATGTATATTGTTTTGAATAATATTAAGCTAAAAAAAAAAAACAGGCTGGCTCAAGCTAGGAACGTTAGGCTAATTAAAACCAGTAGTCCAGTAGAAGTAACCAGTAACACAGTAGAAGTGTTATGGATGATATAACAACACTATTCATGCTAATTAGCTCTTTCAATGAACACACATGAACGATGAAAAAGCCAGGCTCGGATCCACGTGCGATTCCTTGTGACACCATGCTTCACTTCCCGCTAATGCCAATCTTCATTTGCTTTGAATCCCTGCTAATGTGTCATTGGCCCCAAGCACCATGACGAATCAGGCCCAGCCAATTACCCAGCATGCCCTGTCAGACTACCGTAGTGCAAGGAATGTCAGATGGAGAATGGAGCAGGATTTGAGGTGACATTGTGAATCGCACAATGGCCTAGTTAGATACCCGCTCTCTTTCTTGTTCTCCCTCTCTCCCGCTTTTGTACTCCATCTATCCGCTCCTGCATTTTTTTTCTTTCCCTCTCAGGCAGTGGTTAGTATTCATATAGACAAGGGGGAAGGTGTTGCTGAAAACCTGCTGACAGGTTTGGATTAAAAAAATATATTAAAAAAGACCAATCTGCTGGATCTGTGGATGTTTCTAAATAGTGAGTAGTTGTGGAAAAGAAGAAGTCTGAAGTATTTCCTCAACAATATTAAAATTCTACTGGTTATCTACAAAAAAAAAAAAAGATTAATACTAATATTACAGATAGAATTAAGTGTGAACAAACCAATCTATATGTGGCTGTGTTTGGGAAAAGAAAAACTTTAAAGTCAACATAGTAACAGGAATTTGTGGATACTACAAACAATGATACTGGTATTGTATTAAAAGTCCAGCTGGAGTTTGTATTAAAAGTCCAGTTCAATGCATTGCTATGTTTTTCAAACAGGAAGTACACAAAAGTCTGATATTTTATTTATTTATTTTTTTGGTACAGGTTTCTTCACTGTCAGTTGGGAAATGGTTGAAAAGGTTGCTGCATAAGTGTGTATGCATGAGTATGTGTGTGTATGTGTGTGTGCGTGCGTGTGTGTGTGCGTGCACCCAGGTACTCTCCTCTTTAGAATGCAAGGTGATATAAAAGTACACTGACATTATCCACTGTAAGACTAAGACAGTGTATGTCATCCTGAGTGTGTGTCTGTGTGATTGACTGCCATCTCCTCCTGTAGGTAAAGGTCCTGAAACTCTATATGCTGGCCAGAAGCTGAATGATAACGAATGGCATTCAGTAAAAGTGTTGCGCAGAGGCAAGAATCTGCAGCTGTCTGTGGACAATGTGACTACTGAAGGTAATGGGGGCTCTGGATATCATGTAACTTGCTTAGCAGGGTTTTTGCTGAGAAAAGGTCAAAAAGTTTATTTGGCAGTATGACCAACATTTTGGTGGTTTATCATGTTGTAAATAAATCAAAGGCAACATACAATTCACTGTTCGCTAAGACCCTTGACCATTTTCCAGGTCAGATGACCGGCGCCCACACCCGCCTCGAGTTCCACAACATCGAGACTGGCATCATGACGGAAAGACAGTTCATCTCTGTTGTCCCGTCTAACTTCGTCGGCCACCTACAGGGACTGACGGTCAACGGCGTGCCCTACCTTGACCAGTGCAAGAACGGCGATATCTCCTACTGCGAACTCAACGCCCGCTTCGGCATGCGCCACATTATCGCCGACCCAGTGACCTTCAGGAGCAAAGGAAGCTACCTGGCGCTGGCTACGCTGCAGGCGTATGCCTCCATGCACTTGTTCTTCCAGTTCAAGACCACCAGCTCTGATGGCCTGATCCTCTACAACAGTGGAGATGGAAGTGATTTCATTGTTGTGGAGCTGGTTAAAGGGTGAGTCTCAAACCTTCAGGGCGACTCAAATGCAGCCATGGCATTCAAGCGACATTCACGTAGGGTATAAATCTGTTGATTTTAAGCTAATTAGCTACTACCTGCTGCCTTTAGTATCTCTTATCTGACAGGTTTATGAATCATCGCACCGCACTTTGGCATTTCGTTCAAGTAATGAGATTCTTTTTCTTTATATCATCGCAGATCTCTGACATTTATTTATTGTCTTCTATATTTCTTCCGAGTAGTTGATATTTTACAAAGTTTAAATCACTTATGGGGAATTTTGAAAACGTTTAAACACGACATTGACTTTTTTTTCTTTTTTTTTTTTTTTCTTTTTTTTTACAGCATACACAGATTTCCAGGCAGTACTTTGGGAATCGAATTGAATAGAAAAGGATTGGCATTATTTTGTTAATTCAGCAAATCAAAACATCAAATTAAAAAGCCAAACACGTTCTAATTTCTTTACAATTCTAAGATTTTACCTTGTGACCTCATTAAGTTCACGCATGAGAACATAGAGATAAAAGATACTAGGAAGTACTGGATCAAGTGCTATTTTATATAACTGATAGATAATACAAAAGAAAGCCCATTATAACCAATACAGTATATAGTCAGTTCAACCTATAATAATCTATACAAAAGTGTAGAAATTGGAAATATTACAGATCTTAACTGCTTTGTCCTCCAAGTGTACCTAATAAAATGCCCATTGATTGTTTCATTAGCGACTAAAAGTATATACACAGATCGAGGCTTGTTTATTATTTTCCTCACATAAATTCGTGCACTCATGCCATTCTTGTTCTAAAACTAAAACTCTAGGTATTAAAACTTTTGACTTGTATTCGTGAAACACATGTTAAAGCAGTCTTAACACCGCCGAGAAAAGAGCAAGACTTAGACTAATACTCATCCATAAAACAAAAGAGGTTGTTGTTGCTGTCGATAAAGTCCTTGTGATATTTGCAGGTTTATTACTTGGAGAAGAAAGGTGAGGATGCAGAAGATAGGGATAGGTGGAGAGAGATGATTCGCTGTGGCGACCCCTGAAGGGAAAAGCCGAAAGAAGAAGAAGAAGATTACTTGGAGAAGAAATGGAACCGGCTTGTTAGGCAAACAAACCAGAGGACAAACCTAGATCAGAGGACAGATTTTGAATAATATCTGAATACAAAAATGCTTGGCCCCCAACGGTGTGCTAGAATTGAGTCATTTCTTTAGATCTATATTTAATATGTACGGATGTATAGTGCTTATTATACCACAATTTTAAAGTGAATAGAGTGTGAGAGTTACATCCTTTCTTGTCTGTCGTTTTATATATGATATCAGAACAAAAATCTGCTCAAGTGGGAGGAGACCAAATGCTGCCTCACATCTTTTTTTGTTTGTTTGAACAGAGCATCAACATCCTCATCCAGCCTTGTCATTCTGACATATTTATAGCCCAGTTTTTCACAAAGCAATAAATCATTTGCATGTTTGTCAAAAACCAACAGCTTTGTAAACCATCCCAGATGAAATAATTGCAGAAATTTCCTTTATGCAATAGCTGAACAATCCTTTTGTTTCATCCTTGGGGTCTTTGAGTTATTCATCTGGGATGTATGTTCAGCCTGTTTTTCACATAACATATGAATAAAGCAGCAATAACAGAAGTTAAAAAAACTAATAATTTTTACATGGGAAAATGTTACACACCTGCTAAGTTGTAGCTCACATCTATAAGGTTGGAAGATTTTTCTCAAATACAAGATGAACTCCATCAAACACTAATCAAGCACTTATCTTTTGAGCCAGAACCTGGGATAGAAAATGCGGACTTTTTCTTTGTCGCCAAATGTAATATGATGCAACAGTACCAAGAGACAATATCAAAAAATAAACAAACACGCACAGAAAAACATATATAGTCATTAAAATTTAATAGTGAAACAACAAAATAGCACTTGATCCAGCACATTGGAATTATATACATTATGTTTATTTACTTAATTTTAATTGATATAGAAATATATTTTTTTAGTATTTTTTTTTTTTTATTTTATTTGTCAGTTACTCATGCACTGAACTTAATGAACCCACAAGATAATAAAGCAAGGACATGAAACCCTTCTGTTTCTATGAAATGCAGTGATTTCATCCATCTACTAAACAGCCCGCTTATTTAAGAACTTCAAGCTATTCTACAGGGATGTGTTTGATGCTAGTCCTTTATTAAAACCATGGCTTATTAAGACACAGTACAAAGTATCAAAACATGGGAAAAGCAAATCATCTGGAATTAAGTGCTTGCTTGCATTGTTCTCTCAGGTATATCCACTACGTCTTCGACCTGGGCAATGGACCTTCTCTGATGAAAGGCAACTCAGACAAGCCACTGAACGACAACCAGTGGCACAACGTGGTGGTTTCTCGAGACACTAACAACATGCACACACTGAAAATCGACTCCCACACCGTCACCCAGCACTCCAATGGAGCCCGCAATCTGGACCTTAAAGGTATCGTGTGTCACTAATAACACACACATTATGTAAGGTCACCGCAAAAATGTCTGAGGGTCACTAATAACACATATTGCTGATGGCCTTTCTATGGAAACATAAAAGAGTCGCTGTGTGTCTGTACATTAGTGTTTACAGTACTGGATTTATGGGTTTATAGACTTGGGGAAGCAAGCGAACTACCCCTTCATTCACTTTTCCGCACATTCTAATGGCTCTCTTGTGGTTGTTGTTGTTTATTTACCTGGCACAAAGTAAGTGGCTAACTTACTAACCTTGCAGCCTAACTAGAAGTAGTTTGCTAGTAGTTTGCATTTTACATCAATCAAAGTAAGGGATTCTTAGACAGGATTAATTAATATTAGCCTAAAGCTAACAATAAACAACTAGCCCTTTCACCCCATTTCTTTTTCCTGTCATTTTACCTCAGGCAAAGCAAAGCATTCCTAGTCAAGCTTAGTTAGGGCTAACCTACAGCTAACAATAAACTAGAGACCCCTTTCAACCCACTTCTTTTTCCTGTCATTTTACCTCAGACAATGTAAGGCATTCTCAAATAGGGTTAGCTAGGGTTAATCTACAGCTAGCACTAGACTACCTACCCTTTTTGCCCTTTCTTTTTCCTTCTCTTTAACCTTAGATAAAGCGAGGCATTCTCAGACAGGGTTAGCTAGGCTACTGCTAGGTGTATGCTAAGCTTACAGCCTAGCTAATTATAGTTTTCTGTAAGCTAGTAGTGTAGTCCAATCCATTCTAGTGTTTTCTTTTGTGTTTTTTTTTTTGTAAAAGGCTGCTTTTACACTAATCTGCAGTTATAGTTTAGTCCTTTTTTTTTCTACCTGAGACAAAGGCATCTGTGTTTTTCTCCGTCCTCTGCTGATAAAATTACTGGCCAAATTACCTAATTTTTTTTTCGCCAAACTCAGCAGTTGGCTGATAATGTAACATTTTCTAATTTGATGTTGCCTCACATTGGAAACAAAAGATGTTTTGGGTTATAAAAAGATATTTGATTGCTGCTACATGCTGTATTTCGACTTGCAAATTGGATGTTTCTTGTATAGTTTGTGATTATAGTATTTTTCTGTGACCACCATGTTGGACAACATGTTGTGAATGGACAGTGATCATTCTGTTTGACACAAACATACAAGTTCATAGATAACTCAAGTAACTAGAAACTCACTAATTCATTGCTGTCTGCATCTGAGATTTCTATTACTAAGGGGACGTGTAAAAATTTATACCAGATCTACATCCTGCTGATACACTGATCTAATTCCAATAGAGCTAATAACTGTTTCAGTTTGTCCTCGTTTGAACTCTGGCACATTTGTAAAGCAATTGCTCCATGAGTAAATAAATAACTACTCATTAATATTTAGTCATTAAGCTTTAATCAGGTCAGACGGCATGATCCGTGTGTGCGTTATTCACTGGCTCATCCGTTGGCTGACACAGATACAGTCTTTTAACTGCAGTTTAAGGGAAATGCAAGTCTGGATAATTGTCTAATTTCGTTCAAGCACACAACTTTTCCTATCTCGCAGTAATGCCAAAAGCTACAAATGATGCAGCACATTAAAATCAGCGAGAAAAGAGTAATATTACAGTTTACCCTCCCTGGGAAACAGATTATCCCTCTTATCCCCCATGTGTGCTCAAAGTTAAAACCTTTCAGGCCTCCGTTAATGCCTTGAAATTTGTATGGAAGTTGTCGATAGACTATATCATCACTGAAGCATCCAGACTGAGTTCCTCCTGTCAGTCAGAAGATTTTCCGTCTCACGCTGATGCTCCTACCAGCGCTGATAAAATACGCCTGTGGTTTTCACACTTCTGATTAAGGATGAAAAAACGATGCGATAAAAAACCGTCTCTCAAGCCGTACACCAGGGCGAAAAAGTAAAATGTTACTTGCCATTTTGACGATGGTGTGGAATTGACAAACTCTATTGACAAACTGGGGCTGATATCACTGGTCAACAAATTTTATGGAAACGTTGTTTCCTCTACAATTTTTGGTGAAGCCAATAGATTTTTATATGCTGAACACAAATGTGTATTGGTAATTTCTCTATCATGTAGGGTTTTAAGAAAGCTGCATTAACACATTAACACTGTAATCTCTTCAGTATTGCATAGGCCTACGCTATGATATTGCTAGAAAGCAACATGAGAGACAACTAGAAATGTTTTGCCGCAGATTTTCGCTTATAGTCACTGTCCGATGCTTCACGTATCAGTGTCCAACAATAGTCTCCCAGCATTGATGGACTCCACTTTCCCTGGTAGCATTTCTCCACCGTGGCAATGTCTTGGTGAAACCTCTCACCATGTTCATCACTGACGGCTCCGAGATTGGCTGGGAAGAAGTCCAAGTGCGATTGAAGAAAATGTATCTTCAGTGACATGTTGCAGTTCATCGACTTGTATGCCTGAAGCAGAGTTTCAACCAGTTCAACGTAGTTTTGTGCCTTGTAGTTGCCCAAAATGTTTGACACAACATTCTTCAAGGCAGTCCATGCAACACGTTCGGCACCCTGCAGGTGGTCATCAAAGTCACTATCCATCATCACCTCTCGGATTTGTGGGCCAACGAAAACGGCTTCTTTTATCTTTGCGTCACTGACGCGTGGAAACATTTGTCACAAGTATGTAAACACTTCACTTTGTTTATTCATGGCCTTCACAAAATTTTTCATTAGTCCAAGCTTGATGTGCAGTTGGGGAAGAATTATGTTCTTCGGATCAACCAGTGGATCATGTGCAACAATAATTCTGCCCTGGAAACAATTTCTTGAGTCTGAGCATGCTCGAGCATGCATGATCAGACCAATTTTCTTGCAGTATTTTAGTTAAGCGAGCTTGTAGTATGCATTTCATTAGTTTGGCTGTAAAATATCATGATTGTGTCTAGAGAAGATCACGGAATACTGCCATGCAGCTAAAAGATTAACACCCATGACTATGGGAAACACTGCGATTTGAAAATTACAAAATTGGCTGTTTCTCAAAAATCCTGCATGATGGGAAAAATTTTAAGTTATTTCTGTGAACAGCATCTCAAAATCTATCTGGCACACTAAAAATTATGAAGAAAGCAAAAACCTTGTAAACCAGTGTATCTCAAGTTTATAAAATAAAGCCTTGTGTAATATGGAAGAAGCAATATTAGATGGGACACGCTGGAAAATAATCAAGCCGTCTGAAGTTTTCAGGAGTGCTTTATTCCTCTTACACCAATCAGCCAATAATAATAGAACCACCTAATGTAGCTGTGTAGCTCCACCAAAACGGCTCTGATCCGTCGAGGCTTGGATTTCACAATCCCTCTGAAGATGTGCTGTACAATGTGTCAGGCACCAAGACCTTAATAGCAGTTGTGAGGTGGGACCTCTATGGATTGGTTGTCCAGCACGTCGCACAGGTGGATTAAGTCCTGGGGATTGCAGAGGCCAAAACAAGACCTTGATCTCCACGCTCACATTCCTCAAACAATTCCTGGACAATTTTTGCAGTGTGGCAGGATCGTCGCCCTGCTGAAAGAGGACACTGTCATTAGGTGGTGGTCGGAGTTTCCAGTACCATTGTAACAAGACACGTTATTTCATTCAGTGGTTTTTATGATGTGGCTGATCTGTGTATTCCACAGAAATTTGCCAACGCTTTGGGAACAATGAGTCTTTATCACGCTGGACACAAACAGATTTCTGTGGAAATCATCCATGAGCTTTTACACACTTACAAAACAATAGTATTCATGGAAATACTGGAAATTCAGCAAAAAATTCATAGTGTGTGTAAATTTATGCATAAGCAGACTGACTAACTGAATCTTCATAGACTGACTTTGGATCTTCAAATAAGTTGCAACAATTTACTGTATTTTTATGTACAGTGGAACCTCAGCATACAAATGCACTCCCTTACAAATTTTTGCCTTAAGAATTGAAATTTTTCAAGAAATTTGCATTAGCATACGAAACATTTACAGCATTTACGGCAACAAACCAAACGCAAGTTAAGTCGTGCGTTCGTGGAAGCTGTTCAAAACTTGTTTGCGACAGTGGAAAGCCAAGCAAAGCGAAGTTTACAAATTTATTTCAGTCAGCGAAAGCTGTTTTTCTAATAGTCAACCCACGATACCAACGTTGCCTTCGGCATGTGTTCAAAAGCTAGGTAATTTTTCGGGTGTTTTTTTGTTGACAGATTGGTGGTGTGGGTGGTCTGTTTTCTTTTCTTTTTTTTTTTTTTAGCCCAAGCTTGGTGTCATGATTTCCTGTGAGGACCCTTGACATGGAATGCTTGGCTTGGGTCAGTTTTTTGTGAACAGCCATACACGTCGTATTGGTAATATTTTTGATTGGCTGGAATGGATTATCTGCATTTACATTATTTATTTATGGGAAAATTCATTTCACAATACAATTTTTCACCTTAAGAACCTACAGAATGAATTGCACTGCTCAAAAAAATTAAAGGAACACTTTTTAATAAGTATAGCATCAAGTCAATTAAACTCCTGGCATGTTGATCTGGTCAGGTAAGTAGAAGAGGGTGGTTGTGGGGACCGTAGACGGTCCTTAACCAATCAGCAGGACCGGTATCTGCTCCTTTGTGCAAGGAGGAACAGGATGAGCACTGCCAGAGCCCTACAAAATGACCTCCAGTAGGCCACTGGTGTGAATGTCTCTGTCCAAACAATCAGAAACAGACTTCCTGAGGGTGTCCTCAGCGCCCAACGTCCTCTAGTGGGCCTTATTCTCACTGCCTGGCACCATGGAGCTTGATTGGCATTTGCCATTGAACACCAGAATTGGCAGGTCTGCCACTGATGCAATGTGTTTTTCACAAGTGAGAGCAGGTTCACACTGAGCGCATGCGACAGATGTGAAAGGGTCCGGAGAAGCTGTGGAGAACATTGCCTGTAACATTGTTCAGCATGACCGTTTTGGTGGTGGGTCAGTGATGGTCTGGGGAGGCATATCCATGAAGGGACGCACAGACCTCTACAGGGTATAGGCTCCCTGACTGAATGAATTCCTTGGACCCATTGTCAGACCCTACACTGGTGCAGTGGGTCCTGGGTTCCTCCTGGTGCACAACAATGCCCGGCCTCATTTGGCGAGAGTATGCAGGCAGTTCCTGGAGGATGAAGGAATTGATACCACTGAATGGCCCCCATGCTCGCCTGACCTAAATGTTGCACCTCAGACTGTCCAGGAGCTCAGTGATGCCCTGGTCCAGATCTGGGAGGAAATACCCCAGGACACTGAGTACCATTTTGTGTTGCTGCAATGATATTTCAGCAAAATGGTCTAGCCTGCTACATCATTTTTTCACTTTGATTTTCGGGGTGTCTTTGAATTCAGCCCTCTGTAGGTTTATAATGTTCATTTCCATCAAACGATGTGGCAACCTTTGTTTGAGGATTGAGGAACCTTTTGTTCCTAACACATTACTCAGTCCATATCAGTATAGATATCCAGCATGATATGTTTCTCCATTGAGATCTGATGTGTTTTCAAAATGTTCCTTTCATTTTTTTGAGAAGTGTATATATTGTATTCCGAGGTTCCACTGTATATGGAATATTCCAAAGTATAGATGATGTTCTGTAAAGCTGCTTTGAGACAATGCTCTTTGTTAAAAGCACTATACAAATAAAATTGAATTGAATTGAATTGAAAGATGACTCATTTGCAGTGCCGGCTCAAAAGGTTAAGGATTAAAGTTACTGAGCAAAAGGTCATAGGTTTTAACATGCATAGATAACCTTCCACTGTTGGGCCCTTGATCAAGGCCCTTAATTAACCTCTCTCTGCTCTGAGTGTGCTATATCACGGTAGACCCTTTGCTCTGACCCCAACTTTCTATAAAAAGCTGGGATATGCAGTGAAAAGAATTTCACTGTGCTGTAACGCATAGGTGACAAATTAATACTGCTACCGCTGCTTCTTATTTATTTCAAACACACACACACACAGATTCAATATATTTTAGACACTCCATATATTTCATATAGGTTTAAATGACATTAAGGAAATATTATGTTTATATATTAAGAAGACAGCAAGTCGAACCAAATCCATTTTAAAGACAAATAAGGTTTAAAATGCAAATGGCAGGAGTGATATTACTAAGAGTTAGCTCATGACTTAGCGTCATATATTTAAATCATCATATGAGCTATTAGTTTTTGTCCAAAAAATGTAAGCTGGCTTGTAAATTGCTTCTGTTCCCCACAGCATCAGGTCCATTTCAAAAAGCTTTGCCATGATTGTTTACTCCCAGGAGCACAGAAGCTCTATCCATTAGCAGTCATGCTTTTTTATTCAGTTTTTATGTAAGAACATTTTCTTTTGACCTCACTTATGTATGTATATATATATATATATATATATATATATATATATATATATATATATATATATATATATATATATATACATATATATATATCATTTCATATTTTAGCCTTGGATATGACTAGCTGGATATAATTTTTTCATTTTTTTATTTATTATTGTAGACATGAGATAAAAGTACTTCTTTTATTCTAAAAAAAAATCCTTCATTTATTTTGACTGTTTTGTGCTTTATAATCAGCAACCTTGGCCTTTTTATTCACATATTTAGATAATTATTTATTATGTATTTATATATTTCTATTTATTTTCTGTTTTTTCGGTGAAGCAAAATGTAAATTATTTTGTAATGCATCAATATCTAAGAAAATCAGTATTTTTATGAAACTTTTGTAACAGTTTAGGCTTAAACAAACATCGACTCACAAATTTACTGAAAGATTAATAAATGAGGCTTGATTTTTTTTGTTTGTTTGTTTGTTAACAAAAGACCCCGTCATACATATAGATTCTATTTATTTATTTTAATTTTTTTCTTTTTATTTATAAAGATCTCTCTTTATTTCCCTCTCTCTTTTGAAGTTAATAAGAAGAAGAAGAATTAAAAAAAAAATGGATCTTATCATGTTACTGAGAAACTGCAAAACTCTCCATTGTGAAAACTCCTAGCACTTCCAATGGAGACTCCTTCCAAAAAATGCAAAAGTAAACATCCCCTCAAAGCTAACTATTTATTTTGAGCCTGTTCATATGGTGAGTTTAAGTCATATAAATGCAAGTTCTAATGCTATGCTATACTAGAGAAACCATGACGTATTAAAATTAAGATATTTATATAGATCTGTGATTTGCCTTGCAGTTTAAACTCCTGTTAGAGCTGCTGCTGCTGTAGATAATAAAAAAAAGCCTGTGAGGCAAATAGATTCTCAGAAATGGCCTACCTTCTCCAAGACTTCCAATAAGACTAGAACAGGCTCTTCTTAACACTTGCAAAAATAGATATTCATAATTTTAAGCTGAAATTGGGTTCTTCTCTCTCTCTCTCTCTCTCTCTCTCTCTCTCTCCACACCCGAATGTGGGATGAATTTGGGAAAGGTACTCGTTATTTAAATGTCACATACTGCAGACCTGGAAGTCTGGACTTCCATCTAAATCATGTCCTGAGCTTCAAAATGTCTTTCAAAATCCATTAGTCAAGATGATGGCTGAAAATATGTGCGACGCAGAGGAAAATACAGAGATAGACAGGGGAGAGAGAGGTAGTGTAAAAACGACATTAGAAAGAAGCCAGCAGATTTGGAGTGAAAGGGACTGTATGAGTGAGGCCAGCAAGCTGTTATTTTATTTTTTTTTCCCTCTGTCTTGTTTGTTCAGCTTTCACACGTGTGTCCGCTCAGGAGGTGTGTGCTATCATGTGCATTCAGTTCAAGGGGAATAATACCCCGCTCTCTGTGCCAAGTCAAAATCCGCTTTCCAAACACACCGTCTGGCAGCTGTGTTGGACTCCTCACCTTGAAAAATGAGTCTGTGCTTGAGCTGGGCTCTAACAGCCACCTGCACTCAGCTAACTGAGCTGAGAAATGTAGTCTCACACCAGCTTAATGTCCAGCAAGGTCACATTTAGCTTAAAGCATTACTTAAGTTTGGTATTCTTAACATGACACTTATATAAATCTGTATAACACTTCAGCTGGCACCCGGCAAGTTGACCTAACACGAGAAAAGTGATGAATGTAGCAGCATGCCTTTTCAACAAGCCCTAAAGGACCCACATGACACCAGAATATGTCTCACTCCACTGGCTTCCTGTAGCATCAAGGCCTTGGTGCTCACGTACAAAAACTATGACTTCAACACTGTGATTCAGGTTTATGTTCCTTCCTGCAATAAGATTTTCGAGCGCTTGGTAGTACCTACACAGTAAGGCATGAGGTTCCTTTCCAGACCCTTTAATCTGACTGTCCCTCAGTGGTGACAGTCAGCTAAAGACTTTTCTTTTCTTCTGTGAGCATTTAAATAACTCCTAACTTGTCCCCACTCCAAAAACTCTGGGCAGTGGTGGCTCAAGTAGTTAAGGTTGTCAAGCCCAAACACTGCCAAGCTGCCGCTATTGGTCCCTTGAGCAAGGTTTTTAACCCTCACCACTTTAGGGGGTGCTTTACCCAGCGCTCTGACCCCAACCTTTTAAGTTGATGCGAAGAAAGAATTTCACTGTGCTGTAGATGTATATGTGACAAATAAAGGCTTCATCATCTTCTTTTACACTTTTGCACTTTGCTCTCCTAGCACTCAGTTTTTTTCACTTTTACCAATCAGTGCTTTCCCTGATTTTCCCTGAACTTTTTGAAGTTCTACACTACACTCAAGAAAGATCTGGCAACCCGCAGCCGGATAACCGAACTCTGAATCTGCATAGCATTCCTTATATGGATTTTAACTTTTAACTGCACTTAAGCTTCCACCTCCGTTATTATCACAAGAAAGTAACAGATTCACTCGTCATTGCAAAGCCACAAAACACACCCGAAACACGCTTCCTTAAACGTCTTAAACACCATCAACCTTTTCTTTCCAGTGTCTTATGTTGAAAGAGGTAACAAGTGACAGTTTCTGTTTTTTTCTTATTATCAAAGCCTGGATGCTGATAGTGGTTGTGAAGCCAAAAGACAGAACCCTCCCTTTTTTCACCCTGTAATGAATCTGGCAGGTGAAATCCTTTCAGTGAAATGATGCTGCTTAAAAGGCACTTAGGTGTAAATGAATGTGCTCATCTCAAAGCCTGAACTGTGACTTGCCTAAATGGATGTTTCAGAGTTCAGCTCAGAAGAGAGCGAGATTCTTTATTTATTTTTTTTCATTTTTTTCTTTTTGCCCTCCTTCTTCCCCAGACATTTTAAATTAAACCTGCTGTGAGATGAGCTCATGTAACCCTCTTGGAATATTTGAAACAGTCAAGTAGGCTTTGTAAAAACCATCCTTTTAAAAATCTGGACAGAGTGAAACGTCTTCGCTGGTCTATATTGCTTTCAGGGATATGGACAGGAAATGGCGATCGTACTCTTCTCACCCTCCTACAGGGACCAGTGATATGGACGAAGGGAAAAAAAGATCAAAAACAGCTATGCTTTTTAAGCATTATTTATTAACGGGCTTGGGACCTGACTTCATTTTGGAGGTCCTGGGGCAATGAAAGGGAATACATTAATCACAAGTGGACATTATAGATGTATGGAGTGCCACTGGTGGTTTGAGAAGATACAGTAAAAGAGTGTATTCCCCTTTAAAGGGACACAAACTGAATACTTAATTTGTTGTTTGACCAGCCAGAAATATGCGAGAAGGTTAAAGGGGTGCATTTTGACTTTAAGCATGATTAAAGTGTTGAAATTGGTGTTAGCATAGCAACTACAGAGCTAGGTAACATATTACGCCAGCTTTCTTGACAAATTCGGTTTAGATTTATCCCCCACAACACCCCTTCATGACTTCCACCTTCTGTCCGAATTCATTTGTCATTTTTATGCCCGTAACTGTGACAGTATCCTGAAGCAACTTCAGCCTCACTATGACCAATTTCACTCAAGAGCTCCCGTATCAGTGACAGGAATCTGCAGCAATGTCAATAAAGCAGGAAATTGGAGGAACACCGGCATCACGGAGGATCACGCAAGACAAATCACTATGGATCAGAAAAAATAAATAGCTGAAATGATTGAGGTGGAAATCACTGTGGAAATTCACTGAGGGTAAAAAGAAAATAGGAATTTGTGTTCAGTCAGACTTAAGAAAAAATATTTGACAAAAACAATTACGTTTCTGACCAAAACGTGATTTCGTCGCTTATACAAAACTTAAACATGTTTCTAAGTGCTAGTTTAAAACATGAAGAGTAAGCGTGAGCAAATCATGCAGTATTAAATAAATAAATAAATAAATAAATAAATAAATAAGCGGTTACGCTGTAATATTTCAAGGACCTTGGTGCTGACTGAAATTCTAACTGTAGAATAAAATTTTGGTCATTAAAACACACGTTGTAGAATAAAGCAATGGTAATGTGTCTGTTGCATCGTGAGTTTGACTCCCAGCTCAGGTGTTGGATTTTATTCAGAGTTTTGAAAATGCACGCTTAAATCCTGTTGGATATACAAAAACCAGTGTTCTGAAAGAACTGAATTCGATCATGTTAACCGATTTGAATGAAGTAAATCTAACAAGCTTGTGATAACTGACATAAACGTACATATACATTTATTAAAGCTTATGACAGTATGTACAGTTTTCCGATGTCAAATACATATTAAAATGTATAATATTTACCATTTTTGGAAGGAGTCTCCTGTGCCAGTGCTAAATTTTCGGACACGAAACAGTCTTCAGGATGGAACAAGACAAGCTGGGGTTTTTGTTTTGTAGTTGGTACATCATTAAATGCAACTATAAATGGATAAGAACTACAAGGTGACACCCTTAAATCAATCAGTGAAATTGTTGGCACACTGCGGTAGCAAAAAGTTGCTAATTTTCCTGTAACAGCACACTCTCTTTGGTTTTTATTCTTTATTAAGCATGAAGATCGGTCTCAAGCCCGGACAAATGGGAGGGTTGCGTCAGGAAGGGCATCCGGCGTAAAACATTTGCCAAGTTGTTGTGCGGACCAGTTGGTCCGCTGTGGTGACCCCGAACAGGGAGCAGCCGAAAGCATTAAGCATGAAGATCAAAGTATTCTGACAGTTTAGAGTTAGCATTAAGGTTGGGGGTTAGTATTTTCACCATTTCTTCACAATCAAACAAAATCCAACCACGTCAACCTCGCTTGTTTGAATTTATATAACATTTCTCACTTTCCAATGTTCTGTATTCGTGTGTGTCTGGCATCAACCTTTCTCCCCCAGCATTTCAGTAACAAATATTTCCTATTTCATAATTTAGACTCAATCACAGGTTAATAATGCAGGCTTCATCTAGTCTTATTGTCTGAATGGTTAACATGTGCATGGCTGTTAGAGCACTGCAGCACAAAAAAGGCAGAAAATTGCAAAGCAAGAGGCAATATGGGACAAAGGAAAGGTGGTAGAATTTCAAAAAAAAAAACCTCGTCAGCATTTTTGCCATTTAAACTGGGTGATGGAGAGTCTTAGTTTCCTAGAAGCCTAAACCCGCTGACTCGTTTATTTTTTTATTATTTTTTTAAAAATATTTTTACGACCCAAGCGTTATATATCTGTTGCTTATCTATTCTCCGAACAGAAAACCCCAACTCTAATAGTGCATTCAGGAGCATGCTGGGATATTCTCACCAAAGCAACTTAATCTCCATGCCTCCTTTTCCCTATCTGGCCATCCTGACTGCTCGTGCAAAACTCAAGATATTGCACAGGGAGTCCCACTTTGCCATGTACACAGCCTTACTTGGCTTCTGATTGGTTTTATTTGCAAAAGAGAGTGTTTCTCGAGACCTGTTAAAGGGAATGTTGGATACGTTTGAGGCTCCACTTCAAACATGAGAGACTCTCAGAGTCAGTCTTAGAGCGATTACTGAGAGAAAATGGCTTCCATCAGAAAACCCTTGGACATTTATTGCAAACAGAAACACAAGACACGTATCAAGGAACGCTCTATTACTGCAATCGCGTCGATGGGATCGTAAGCGCCTTATCAGACTGGGGGCAAAATATTCAAACAAGCACTTAAGATCACGTTTCAGTAGTGTCAGATATGCACATCATCATTTTCAAGTGTCTAGAGAAAGAGAGAGAGAGACACTTCAAAGTGATTCGAATGTGTTTCCTGCCATCTTGGATTAGTTCCAGCTTTGTGTACTGAAGTGTCACTGTAATTGCTGGATTCGTTTGACAGGGCTTAGGTGCTTTGGATGTCCTAAGCAGTCATGCCATCATTTCTAAGCCAGTTAGCTGTTGCTGAAACAGCAGCTTAGTCTGGGCTTTCTCCATTCTCTATTTTAATTCAAGCAATGCCAACTAATTAGCATGAAACACCAACCAAATGGTTCATTCCATTCAACTGAAGTAAATACTGCCTAGTCCTGAAGCTGGAGAAACTCTGCGAGTTTTATATATATGTGTGTGTGTGTGTGTTAATGTTTAAAGTTATAAAAATACTAACAAAATGCTCATAACCTTAGGGCCTTAAAAGTTTGTTTTATTTATTTATTTATTTTTATTTTTTTATTATTTTTTTATTTAAATTAATAATAAATGCATGTATAACAAACAGAGGTAAATGAAAATTTTTGGTCCATAAAAATAGTTTTTAATTGAAATTAGTCCTGGTCTACAGATGTATTATTTTAAAGAGAGTCCCTATGGACTAATCACTGTTTCCCATAATGTGTTTCCATGCACGAATACACAGAATTCTACTAATTAGCCAATTAACAAAACACCTGTGGATTAGAAGAAGAGAAACATCGAAGTGCGGCATGCAGGAAGCCTTAAGAAAGGCTACCTAGGAGGTTTTAGTCTGTTAAATGAACTTTTATTCACATTGTAGTCCTGAGAGTTTATAGAGTTAAATGTGAATAGATGTGTAGAGTAGCACATGTAGGTTACTAAATATTAATTTTAGAAACTGGATTTTAAATGTGAAATGGCTATAGAACAGCATTTGGTTTATTGCAATTATTTTTGTTATTTATATTTTTTATTTCATTCAATGAGAAGCTTTCTCAATTTTTTTTCAATCCATTTAATTTCATTTTGCCTAATAACTTTTTTTTTTTTCTTTTTTTGCCATCGTAACAAGAGATTAGGTGGTTTCAAGAATATAGCAAAGCGCAGTAAAACCAAATCAAGGACCTGGGACCAGTATCAAAACCAGGATGTTCTATGAAACATACAGCAGATCTCTGGAAACAAGGCTTGGACTAAAATTAAGTAACTGCTTAATAAGACTTTACAATGCGACATAGACAAGCTAATCAGATCTAAACACACAAAACAGGTGAACACAATAGGGTAACAAGATGGGACTAGGCGGTCACTGAACAGAATATAGATAAAACGGATGGAAGCCCTTCCTGACAAATGACATAAACCCTTATAAACTGTTGTTAAGGCTTATCCCAACTGACATCAGTTGTCAATAAGACTCATTTAAGATTTTGATGCAAGGTATAAAAACAGAAACATGGAAAAGATGAATACAGGCAGGTAAAGAACCAATGACAGGATGGGGTGGAAACAAAAATACAAAACACATGGGAACTACAAGAGAAAGGATGAAACTCTGAGAGCGATTTTTGTGACTTCTTAGGGAAAGAAATTCTCATTGAAAACGAAATTTCTTTTTCAAGGATAAATATGTCGCAAGACAGAACAGGGCCTTGATGCCTTTTAAAATGTAGTCCTTCTAAATAAATATCATTCATGATATTTTAGCTCTGCAAACCTTGGTGTGTAGAACAGTTTTCAAGCAATTCACTTCATTTTTCTTAAAATCACCCTTCTTAACATAAAAAAGCAACACTTCCAGCAAAAGCATGGCCTTGATCTTCGATCTTTAGTGCAATAACATACTGCTGAACCGAAGCACAATTAATCCTGGTGATGTATTCTTCTATCTAATTGTCATTTTTGCCAAAGAGAAATTGTGAGCTGATTATAAACATTAAATTTACAAAAAATAAAACGTTCACTCTTTACAGTAGGACTGGACTTTCTTAAAATATCACTATAGCTATCTAACTCTGTGTACAGTTTAAACCCATGTCTCTTCTCCTGGCTCTGGTGTCAGTGCAGCTGTGGAAAAGAAGGGGCGAGTGTGTCATCAATCTGCACCACGGTGCAAGATTGTTGGACACGAAGCTGCGATCAGCAGAAAAGACTAGAGAGATAGAATTGGGGTAGACGTGTGAATTATAACACCTCCCCTTTTTTCCCTCTCTCGCTAATTTTCAGTGATAAAAGGGTAGCAATAATAGTTAATAACTGCAGCTCTTTTCAAAAGTACCAGATTCAGATATATGAGAAAATACAGATACATCTTAAAATGCTCTTATTTCATGTAGGGCTTGTTTCTACACACATATTTCACCGTCTCTGCTCCAGGCTTGCTGTGTCATGGCTGACCATGTGCTCTGACCCCAGGTTTCTTAACAAGCTGGGAAAGGTGAGGATTAGAATTTCACGGACTAAATAAAATGAAATAATGTGACTGTGGACCCTGATTGTTGTGTACAGGAAGACTTCAAGTATCCAGCTGATGCCTGAGGGAATAAACCTAAATGTCCATGTCAGATTATATCACATCATGATAGTTTTATGTAGCTCTATGAACACTGACTTTAAGCCAAAGCCTTCTGTATTGGGAACGTATGCAGCCGGTGACGCAGAAGCTTATCGATGATCTTAAACAACTCTGGGGTCGGTGTGCACACGCCACAAATACGGCAGATTGGCAAGGAATCGATCTGCGAGATTCTGTAGAATGGCTATTGATTAGAGTCTGTGTTGTGTGTGGGGTTGGTTATGTGAGTGGGTGGTTGTTTGGGTGGTCATTTATGTGTATTCCAGAGAAATCGCTCAGAAAGAACAGTTCAATTTCAGCTCATAAATTGCACTGTCGATCTAGTCTCTATTACGATCTTATTACTGAAATATTTTAATTTTTCTCGCAACATTCTTTCGGTCCAGAATTTCTCCGCAAATATGCAAACCGAAGAAGTTTACTACTTCAGGGATACGTAAACATTACATCTTTCTTCTGAGATGCCAGCGTAACCTCGATGAACCTTATATTAATTTTGGCTGCTGAAAATTTGACATCATTTGTAGTAGCTGGAGAAAAAGCACCACATGATCAGCTGAGGTTTTTCCAAAAAAAAAAAGGATAAATAAATAAATAACACTAAATTGATATGACTACATTTGCGTGCTGGCTCACGAAAAGCCTAAATCATAAATCGATTAGCGCTCTTCAGGGCTCTCTTTTTTCTACTTTATATGAATAATTCTGTTCAATGCCCTAAAATCAATGCCCTCATGAGCGCACCATAACTGGAAACCCCGTAAATGATAATTCTCTCTCGCACGCACACACACACACAACACACACACACACACACACACACACACACACACGCACAGAGGGCCAACAATCATTTCCTTTTTCTCTCATATCTCATCTTGACCTGATCGATTTCTGTCTAAAAAATATATGAGCCAAAAAAAAAAACAAAAAAAAACCCTTTTTCGCACATCTCCATTATGATGCAGAGGTCAGGGATCGATCACACTATTTCATTTTAAAGTTCCAAATGCGTTGAACAAAAGTTACTCATCTCCTTTGTCAACTTTTTACCCTTTTTCTTTTTATTAAAGAGACTTTTGAGAATTGTTCAGCAAATTAAAAGCAAAAAACAAAAGTTTCATTTCAGCCGCAGTGAGAACGCAAGGAAGAGATAGGCAGGAATTCCCTCCCAGGTCATTTGTCAATCATAAATGTTTATTGCGCGGGACAGTCGATAAAAACGTCCCGTTTGATCGAAGCTGGAAGGGTGATGGAAGGACGACAGATTTGAAACGCCTGTTTTCTGTCACTAGGTTGAGAAACTTCAACAGCATAAGGTGATATATCAAGCTGTTCAGAATGACAGGTTTAATCTTGGAACGTTCGCCTTACCACTATGATCAAGCGGATGGTTATGGTTTAGAGCACATGTGACAAACAGCTTTGAATAGCTTCTGTCTATTTTTCTATTTTTCTTCCTATAAATATCCTATTCTACTGCCTGAGCCTTGGTTATTAATATTAATTAATTAATTAATTAACAACCTTAGATTATTTAAATCACCAGATTTAAGTTTGGAGTGAAGAAAAAATAAAAATAAAATAGTGTATATGTGTATATATAAGTATATATATATATATATATATATATATATATATATATATATATATATTTTTTTTTTGCATGTTTACATAGAGGATACAAAAGCCACCCGTCATCATTACAAATTAGCGTACTGAAATGCCATTACTGTATTTTTTTTATACATATTTTTTTTATTCATATTTTCTTATACAGTGAGCACTTTGTACTCACTGTATAAGTGACACAGAATGCTTCACAGGAGTGTTATAAATGTAAATTTGATGGACATTTTAATTCAAGGGCATTTAAATCATTTTTTTTGGCTGGCGTATGAGCTACATCAAGAAGATTCTGTACTGAAATGGGGCTGAGAAGTAGAGCTTTGACAATGAATGTTCAAAGCTCTTCTGTATTAAAATGATTATGGGGCCCTATTCCAATACAGCGTCTTGTTCACAAAACCCAAATGGCAGCCTTATGAATGATTTAAATGCCCTTAATGTGAGTCAAATGAATATTCTCTTATGAAGCACTGTGTATAAAACTTTGTAAAAAAAAAACAAAAAAAACAACTCATTTGCATATTCTGAAATAATCATCAATCATCTATTCTCAAGAATTCAAGTAACATACAATATGTATGCAATGCTTATGAATGTGTTAGAAATGCACTATGTAGGTATCCTTCAGGACAACAATCCAAAATAGTTTGGAAAGATTGGGATAAGAATTTAACTTGACCCCTTTTTCTTTATCCCAGTTTGAAACAGTAGTTTTTCTGTGATTCCTGTATTCATAATGCCATTATAGCATGTTATGAAGCATACATTATGATACCTAGATAATTAGCCACCGCTATTAGCCACTGCAAATAGTTAGTTACAGTCATTAGACTTCATAGTGACAGGTTTCATACAACAGCATGTTATAACATCTGTTTGAACTTTGTAAATATTGATGTTATAGTGCTTTATAAAACAGGCTCTGGTTTTTAGAATTTAGTTGTGCCTATATTATAGCACAACATAGTTAAATGTATAGGTATTACCTATATGCTATTATGCACTATAATGCACACACTGTTAGGACTATAGCAGTACATGCATTAGAAATGAAAGGTGTATATTTACTAGTTATTATAATTCAGTTCTACTATATAACACATCATAACATATAGCTAGTATATGTGTAGGTAGTATCTATACACTATGATGTGTTATAACACAGGTTATTATAATTCAGGTCTCCTATAGGTCTACAGTGTCTGTTATAATGCATCATAGTGTATAGCTAGTAAATGTCTAGATATTACCTATATACCATGATGTGTAATAACACAGGTTATTATAACTCAGGTCTACTATAACAGTGTCTATGTTATAACAAATCTTAGTGTATAGCTTGCAAATGTCTAGGTATTACCTACACAATATGATATGTTATAACACAGGTTATTATAATTCAGTTCTACTAAACAGTGTCTACAGTATGGTATAAAGTATCATAGTGTATAGCTAGTAAATGTCTAGGTATTACCTGTACACTATGATGTATTATAGCACAGGATATTATAATTCTGGTCTACTATAATAGTTTCTGTTATAATGCATCATAGTGTATAGCTAGAAAAAGTCTAGGTATTACCTACACACTATGATGTGTTATAACACAGGAAGTGGTTATTATAATTCAGTTTTACTATAACTGTGCCTTCGTTATAACACATTGTAGTGTATAGCTAGTATATGTCTGGGAAGTGCATCTACACTATGATGTGTTATAACACAGGTTATTATAATTCTGGTGTACTATAATAGTGTCTATGTTATAATGCATCATAGTGTATAGCTAGTGAATGTCTAGGTATTACCTACACATTATGATGTGTTATAACACAGAAAGTGGTTATTATAATTCCGTTCTACTATGACGGTGCCTGTGTTATTACGCATCGTAGTGTATAGGTAGTAAATGTGTAAATTTACCACATTCCTAGCGTATGTTATATATGTTATAACATAAATGGTTTAGGAATGGTGCTGAAGCTACTAGATGTCTTTAGACTACATGTAATAGTAGAGACCCACTGGAAAGCAGCGAGTTTATTTTTGTTGTTACAAAGTGTAGAGTTCTGTTATGGAAAACTGATGCCACATGCTTGCGAGTCAATTAGAGGCTGTTAGCTTGAGTGGCCAGTCCAGTGTACTGTCCTTTAGAGAGGATGTGAGAGTCAGTGAGATCAGCAATCACACAAATTGGAGAGAGCGAGTGATGAGATGAACAGACCCTTTTAATCCACACGCTAATAGACTTCAGGTGTTTGATTGATAAATAAATAAATAAATAAATAAATAAATAAATAAATAAATAAATAAATATTATTGGAAATTGTTTATTATTATTATTATTATTATTATTATTATTATTATTATTATTATTATTATTATTATTATTATTATTATTATTATTATTATTATTATTGGGGGCATTGGTGGCTCAGTGGTAGGTTTGTCGCCTATCATGCGGAAGGCCTGGGTTCGATTCCCAGCCAATGCCTCAACCCCAGCCACTGAATGCAGTGCCAGTCCCAAGCCTGGAAAAATGGGAGGGTTGCGTCAGGAAGGGCATCCGGCGTAAAACATTTGCCAAGTTGTTGTGCGGACCGGTTGGTCCGCTGTGGCGACCCCGAACAGGGAGCAGCCGAAAGCAACTTCTTCTTATTACTATTATTATTGTTATTATTTGACATTTAATTGGGATCATTTTTAGATGAACAAAGTCACTGTCCGTCGTTTTAAACACTGTGAATAAGCATACACCATTATAGCAGGCATTATATGACCCCTGGACCACAGATACTGTAGGACAGCAGATTTATGAAAAGATGAAGCTTTCATGTTATGAAAAGGGAAGGATACAGGATTAATAAAATAGCACTTTTCCTATGTCTATATTGTATATAATTTGCTTGTGATCGTGTGTGTGTACTGTATATGACAGCTCGATGGGAGAGCTGCATACTGAATCTCTCTGTATTTGTACACTGATGGCAGTAACGATATACGTATTTGTCATTTTAAACATCTAGTCACGCCTCATGTACCTCAGCTTCTGTTTGTGACTGTTGTCTTATTGAACCCAAACCCTGTCAATGTGCACTTAGAGCATAATGATCTTTTTTTTTTTTCTTTTTTTTTTTTTTTTTTTTATGAAAAAAACAGCAGGTCTTCCTCTTTTATCCAATCTATAAGACAGCACGCTGCTGTTTGTACAATTTGGATCAGTATGAAAACATCCATGCCTCACTGCAACTCAGGACTTGCATTAAATCATAAATCAACACATAACTGTTCCCGGTTCCATACTGAGACTTTTCACTTTTTCCCAACTGATATAGTTATTTTTATTTTTGTGACAAATCTGTTTGTCCAGTTACCCTTGACCTTTGAATTTTCAGTAACACGACTACAACTACTGTGAAGCTCCATAAACTTACAAAGCCTTATAAACACTTCCTATAAAGACCCTATCTATAACAACTTAATAACATTTATGTTATAACGTATTCATAAGGCATTACTCACAATGTATTGCGGTTATTTATGAATGGGCATTATAGTTTGTAGCATTACTTATAACGCAGTTATAAACTGTTAAAGCAGTATTTTGCAAGTACTGCTTATAGCACATTGTCACCATCTTCTCATCATGCGCTATGCATATAATGTAATGTGTTACGAACACTACTTACAGTGCATCGTGTTAACAAATCATAATGCATAATAAAGGCAGTTATAAAGTGTTATGCATTTCTATCAACAATTATAACAATTATGCATACTGCCTTGTAAATGCATTATAACATGCCCGAATGTGTTCATAGTCACATGTGTTCATAGTAACTTGACATCCTGTGTCAAGTTGGCATAACATTATGAATCATAGTTTTTTTTTTTAAGACAACTGACTTAATGGTAATGATGTGACATAGCTTGCCACGTGAGTGAGTAGTAAAACCTGAAGTATTTCCTGTTCTTGGTACTTGGTGGAAACGTTACCATAGAAACCTGCTGTATAACACTACATAGTGTAGATTTTAATACTGTTATGTGGCAGGAAGTCATGTTTTTGTTTCTTTTTTAAGTATATTCCTTCACTTTTGATGGCTTTGTTTAAATCTTGCACTATACGTTGATACATATTTAATTGCTTTTTTTTTCTATTCACTTTACTATATCAATTATGATCCCCTTTCTCTCCCTGTCTACCTTCAGGAGAGCTGTATATAGGTGGTGTGGGGAAGACGATGTATAACAGTCTGCCCAAGCTGATTGCGTCCCGGGACGGCTACCAGGGCTGCCTGGCGTCCGTGGACCTGAACGGGAGGCTGCCAGACCTGATTGCAGATGCCCTCCACAGGGTGGGCCAGGTGGACCGAGGATGCGACGGTGAGCAACTTTTTTAATCTCTTTTCATTCGCATGCATACAGGGTTGTATTTGTTAATCAAGGAGGTATTTGGATAGAATATCAGGGTTGGACAAATTATAAGTTCATTTTCTAGCCCTCCAGGCAAGTCAAAGTCCAGTCCAGTCCAATCTTGTGTGTGTGTATGTGTGTGTGTGTGTGTGTGTGTGTGAATGGAAGTCTAATTAACAGGGCTAAAAAGCTGAGATAAGCATAAAACAAGACTTAACACCATGATGAGCTAATTATTTGGAGTAATACAGACTGTTGACCTTTTCTATATTGCGTTTCATTACATCCCTAATCCTTAGCATCCTGAACTTGCTTTTCCTTCAAGTGACTGTGAATTAAAAAAAAACAAAAAAAAAACATCAATCTGCTCATTTTGGGTTCCCAGGGTAACACTTTTTCCACCCATAACATCAAAATATAGCGGATACAATATACGTGCCACGTCAGAAACATAACACGTACGCAATAAAAGTCCTAATTTTACTGCATTCCACTTTTGCTGACCTTCTTAGTTAACTCTGCAGCAAGTCCAGCAAAGCAAAACTTTAAACAAATACACATCCAGTTATAAGATATGGTATTTGTTTCTCCTCAAAGACCCCTGTGTCAGCAAAAAGCTCCAAACTACACAGAAACGGCTTCCACGCACTTAAAAAAAAACCTTTAGAAGCTCACAATAACCATAAAAGGGCAACCATTATTTTATAACCGTAATGGTAACAGCTCATCTAGAATGTCCTTACCTCAGCTAAAAGTCATCACGCCATCCAACGTTCGGCCCAATCCCGTGGCGTTTGATAATGGACCCAGCCAGCAATATTCTAGGCAAAAATATCAGCTTTGTGCTCAGACTTCATTTGTAACTGTAAGCTCAGCCTAGGCTGAATTGTTTTTATTTATTTATTTTTTTAAGCACAAGAGCTCTAATCTGCTGTGCTGTACTGTGATTTCCCCACGGAGCCGTAGATCGCGTTTCGGCTTTCCCTCTGTCTACCTCTATCAAAACAACCTGATTACCTTACGCATCTTCCCAAAAGCAAGCGTGTAATTTTTGTTTTGGAGAGTATTAAAAGCAGATTGAGTGCTTAAGCTTCACTCACACAGCCTTTTGAAATGGAAACCATTATTGGATTTTATATAGCTTATTTGTTTTGACAGTTATCAGCTCTTGTCTAAAAGTTTAACAGATGTCTTAGAATTATATTGTTGGACTTTATTACCTGATTGCATCTGGCAGTTAAATGCCTTATTTGCTCAGACGTTAAATAGCGTCTATATGATCTAAAATCTGCAAAGCATAATTGTTATGCAGTCACGTCAAGATAAATCCTGCTTTGTATCAATGAACATCAATGGCGAGAGAGGGGGGGGGGTGAAGAGAGAAAAAAGAAATACAGAAGACAAGACAAATCAAGATGCAACAGATGTTATCTGCCTTTGATTGCAGCTAGAGGTGTTACAGGATGTGTAAGATACAGCTAGGATACTGCTTCTCTCTGTCTTCAAATAACACCAAGGTTTATAAAGCCTACATAAGGCCTTTCTGACATCTGACATAAAACTATACAATCAAAAAAGGCCGAGCTCATAAAGATAAAGAAGTCATTTCTGCTGATCAAATAACTGAAGTTTTGTTAATGTAAGGTTGTGTAAGGTATTTTGTGTTATGACACTTTCAAGGCTACATTAGAATGTCATAACAGCTGACCTCATAGCTGTAGCTCATTGTGCTTCCTGTATCTCATCATCACAAAATGATCATGATCAAATATATATCTCGGAGAAAGTAGTGACTGAGAAAATATGTCTCTAATAGGTCATTATGTAACTGTCATTAAGGTGCTATAACAATGGGATATGTTTTTCATAAAAGATCTATACCTAGTACAATGGGTCAGGGTCAATCTACATAGAGGTGTCAAGATGGTGTCCTGGAATAGTTGGAGATATTTATAAAAGAAAGTCTTAGAAATAGCTTAAGAAATTTTAGGCTTCATCTCACTGTGTGACATAGGTGTTCATAACATACTTATAAGCATTCATTTTAGATGTCAGTGCTCAGGATATTCGGAAGATTCAACAAATTATTTTTCCAAAATATAAGCTGTGGCACCTCTACATAGCTCTGACATTACATAAATACACTGAGCTACAAAGTCATTTGTTATAACACACTATGTCATTTCACCTCATGTCATAAAACAACATGATTGACTCGGGTGTTGCGTCACCTTGACATCAAAACAGACAAAATCCATCTGTACGACAGCTTTGATCTGTAGGAATTAATATTTATAAATGTCTGTTTATGTCAGTTGTTATTAAAGACTTATGTAGGTGTCATGTAGTGAAAAGTAATGAGAAAAGTTACCAGTGGTGATAACTTCACTTGACATTAGCATTGACAAAGAATCATTATAATGACAAAGCTGTTTGAATAAGTGATTATAAGTGTACGTTTGTCAGTTGTCATAAAGCACCTATGTAGGTGTTTTTTAGTTACGAGTTTTTTCCGTTGCTATAACTTCATATTATGTCCCTTTACTTGGACATTAAATTTTTCAGTTTATTCTGTATGATAGCTGACAGCTGTTGGGATAATTGATTATAAGTGTACATTTATGTCAGTTGTCATGAAGCGCTTATGGCAGTGTTATGTAGTGACAATTAGTGACAAGTTTTGCCATAACTTCCTATCATGTCCCTTTACTTGGACATCTAAATTGGCAAAATATGAAATAATGACATCTGGCAACTGGTGGAATAAGTGCTCATAAATGTTTATGAAGGTTATCACGAAAGAGTATCATATCACCTTATAAGCCTTACTTATAGATATAGTGTTGTGTTACTACCATGAATACTCTCAAAGCAAATGCAGTCATAGCACACACCCCCCACCCCCAAATGGACTTTGAATGTCATAGAGCTGTAATTATGCTTAAATCGACCTTCTGATATTCCAGAAATAACAGCGTGTTTAACTGATGCTCCACAGAGTCTTCTGATAATTAGCGTATGACTGATGAGCTCTTCAGGCTTGCCGAATATTTTACCAATCAAATTAAACATTTCGTTCAAGCACCCATCCCATTACAGGGCAAAACTAAAATGTTTGGGTGGAGATAAATGACTTTTTCATGAAGTGACTCAGTTTCGTCTTCGCTTTAGCAATACGCTCCAGGCACTGCCGTTTCCTCCTTTGATTTAAATCAAATAAATGCATGCTAAAGTGTTTCAATCTGCCACAATATTTAGTGTATGCTTTGCTGCACAGTTTGTTTACATTTACAACTAGTTACCTTTAATTAATTCATTTAGATGAATTTGTACTGTATTATCATTATGTATCATTATCAGTGAGGAAAAAGCATGCATGTGAAGCATAATTACACATCTTAAGCTTTTTACCATGAAGCACTTTTTATTTATTTATTTATTTATTTATTGTAATAGCACAATGCTGTTGAATGATCCATTCTGATTGGTCAGAAGAAGTTGATTTATTTCCTATAACAGCAGCTCACATGTCCATTTGAACACTAAATAAGGTTTATTTTTAATGTTCTAGTTCCTAATAATCATTTTACAGTAACAGCTTACACAGGGATTGGGTAAGATGTGACATAGGTGCTATGTCATGTTGATATTAACTTGCCTTTGTAGTGTTTATGAAGGTTTATGTCAGTTTTCAAGTGGAGAGAGCAACAATGTCATGTGAAGTAAGTGTTAAGAGAAAAGTTGATTAAAGCAACCTTTAGGACAACTCATGCCTGTAGGAATAAGCAATTGTGTATGAGTTATGAATGTTTATAACTATGCCATGTGACAGCTTTTGTGTCAGCTTGATTGTCAAATTTCACAAAAGCAGCCTCATGACAGTGAACACCTATTGGTACAAGTTCTTGTAATGTTATATAGCTTATGTATAAGTTTATGTCATGAAGGGCATATGTAGGTACTATATAACCCAAACGTCTGATGCTTTACTAAAAAATTATGTCAACTTAAAAGAGGAGTTCTATATGTCAGCTGGCGTGAATTGGATTAAGGTTATATGAATGTTTTATGTGGGTTTATGTCACTTGCTATGAGAGGTTTAAGCAGGTGTTAAGTAGCCTTCTGAATACAGCCCTTCTGTTAGGTTTTACTGCAAAATCTGTCAGTTTATATTCTGTCAGATTATTATATATTATTATTATCTTACAAAGGCATTCTCTGTCATCTGATGTGTATTGGAATAAGCTTATATGAATTTTTATGTTGGTTTATGTCACTTGTTTTGAGAGGTTTATGTAGGTGTTATATATACTTCTAAATATATCCCTTCTGTTATGTTTTACCTCAAAAATCTGATACAAGACTGAAATGTAATGTCAGTTTGTCCGAGCTGTTCCTTACGTCAGCTGGTGTATATTGGAATAAGCTTATATGAATGTTTGTCACTTTTTATGAGAGGTTTATGTAGGTGTTATGTATCTCTATGAACACCTCCCTGAATATTTTTTCACATAATACAAAGCCATTTTTTGCACCTGTTGATGTTCACAGATGCACTGCAACACACTCATCGATGTTCATGGAATGACAAATGCATGTTTGTGTGGCACATTTGTGTAGATGTGGGTTGATACTACCATAGTAATGCTAACATACGACCATATGTGTGTTTGTGTGTGAAGGACCCAGCACCACCTGCACGGAGGACTCCTGCCATAATCAGGGGGTGTGTCTGCAGCAGTGGGAGGGCTTCTCGTGCGACTGTAGCATGACGTCCTATGGTGGCTCGTACTGCAGCGATCGTGAGTTTTCCATTTCCTTTTCCTCTCTGCTGATCAGCTGCTGCCAGTTCGCTTATGTGTAGATTTAATTAGCTTTCAGAAGAGTTTTGGTTTTGTTGCCAGCCTTCACCATACAGATATCAAGATTCGGGTTTCTCATCGTCACATCACTTTCTTTTTTCCTCTTGTTTTGTTGTTTGACTAAGATTTAAAAAAAAAAAAAGAAAGTAGCATCAATGGATTTTCTCTTCCAGACAGACATATTGAAGTGGCACCATTTATTTATTTTTATTCCTTTTTTTTTTCTTCAGTTCAGAAGCATGTTGACATGTTTAGAAATTCCAAAAGCACTCCATCACATCTGATTTGATCATTAAAGGATGACACACTGGGCTTTCATGAGCACTCTGGCCTCTACCAGACATCGTTCCGTGCTAGGACGCATTTGGGCGTCGCTATGGCGAGGCTGTTGCTAAAACCCACAGGAGAGCGAGAGTGCAGGAAAGAGAAGGAGTAAAAGACAGATGAAAGGTTTTGTAGGAAGAGCTACAAGGTTGTGTTTGAAGTGCTCCATGCTACCTGGGCTTAGGTAATCAGTAATGGTGAACCGACTTGAACTCGCTTTGTGCGAGCTACCTGCTGAGCCGCTCGGAAATGTCCTTAAAAAAAGAGTAGGAGGAAAGTCAGCATAAGACTTTCGCCCGACTTCGGCTTGATAATTCTATCGTGCCGGAGTGCGGTGGGAGTTTTGTTGCTAATTCCTTAACGTCTTTTAACCGGCTGATTTATTCCGATGATTAATTGGATCTTAGGCGTCTCCCTTCTGGTATGCCAGACTTAATCTAGAGATAATTGAAAGCCTAGACACACACACACACACATATACATGCACACATACACACACCAATTAAAGTTGTGTGACTTTGTCTATTAGAGAAGGGAATTCTGTTATGTATTTAGATGTGTAAGACGTTGTCCGGCTATTCTTTTTCCTGAGGTGCTGCAGGGCAATTAATATTCAGTGTGCACTAGCACTGAACCTGGGGTTTTTTTTTTTATGTTAGCATGCCTTCTTAGTTTTGCTTAGCATAGCAGTAAAATTACAACTGAGGGGTATTGTGTCAGGCATGTTAATGAACAGAGATTAAAGCATCGCAATCTGTGGGTACAACTGAAGACCATCCTAGTGAATAATGCTTATAAAGACTTGGAAAGGAAAAAGAAAGCACCATGAAACATACATCAGAGAGAAAAGTGCATGGTAATTAGGGGAACCTGTGGTATCGGTGGATAAATCAGTGTCAGAAAGCTGAGGTTTATTAAACTGCCTACAGATTATCAGAGGCTTCGAGATTTGACACATTGGTGCTGCGATAAGGTAAGTTTCAGCTCCAGTTACAATAAAGTCAATATCCAGAGCTATTTAATGTAACTTTAAAGACATACCACGACATTCACGACTTTCTTTTTTTTTTAACACACCTTGATGCTTCAGCCTCACTGTAAAAGCATGTACTTATGTGGTAAGTAAAGCACCATATCTCTGATTACCTACAGAAACCTAATAGACAGCCATTATTGTCTATGGGGGGACAAATACTTATGCACGTGATTTGTGTTATAGAGAGGGACATGTGGTAGTGGGTTATTTGAGTGTCTGATTCATTGACCTGGTTTGTTGGAAAGTCACCTTGATAACCCTGGACCCCGCCCTTAACAGCACATCATTATCCACACACACACACACACACGAACAGCTGTAATATTATTATTCAGTGAATGTCTGGTTTGAGCGACGTGTCAATTTGCTCTGCCACAGTGTGAGACACAAGCTCATCTGCAAATAAATTACACACACACACACACACACACACACACACGCCCACACGGAGACACGTCCAGAGTCATGTGTACAAGTGTGACTTCACACCCACAACCATAACCCAGAAATGGCGTTAAATAAGAATCAGTATTGCTATTCATCCCTTCGCGTTCTTTATCTCTCCATCTATCACTTCACGCTCTGTCCGGTTTTGTCCCCTGTTCCCTCGGAATGTCACATTCGATCCCCTTCGTCTTTCTGTGCTTTTTTCAATTTCATCCTTCCCTTTGTTCAACTCTCTCTTCCCCCGAGGTGTCAGGAGGGATGTGGTCAGGCAGAGCTTTGTGTGGTTGTGTGTGTGTGTGTGTGTGTGTGTGTGTGTGTGAGTGCGCTGAAATAAAAAGCTGCGCTAGTGCTCTCATGCATAACAACACAATGACTGCAGATCTATCCGAGTCTCTGTCTTGCCATTTCAATATATATTTAAAAAAAGTGCGTACACACACACACACACACTTCTTTCATTCCATTCATATGCCACTGCTGTTTGCTTCATTCTCTGTTTCAACACTTTTGTCGAGGCAGAGACCTAGACACATTAGCTGTGGTGCAGACTCGTCTTTTCAGTCCCAGATTTAGCGTCCCCTTTCCCGAGGTTATACCACAGGGAAGTTGGCGATGTTCTCCGTAGTGAAAGCTGATGAGCTCAGACAGCCATGGTGAAAGAGACAGATGAAGAGAGAGGTATTTTAAAGAAGAGGCAGCGGTTTGTGCAGGTGCAGAGCTTTCCCGCTGAACGAATTCAACAGAAGACAAGTTTCCATCTGTATCGTATGCTTGTTTCGGTTTTTGTTTTTTATTTGCTAGCATTGTTAGGACTAGAAAGCGGCTTTGTACTTATTGATAGCTGATAAGTTGCACCTACATTTTAGCACATATAACTGAGTCGATTCCAAAAAAAAAAAGATCTTAAGCAGTTGATTAATATAAGTGACAATCAGAAAGCAATCAAATAAAACGCTGAGTGTTTACTGACTCAGAGTCTTCTATCAAAATTGATGATTTACAAAAAAGTGTCACTTGCATAAGTATTTAATGCTAATAAGAGACTTTTCCACATTTTGTTACACTTGCCACTCACTGCGTTCTAACTTAGTTCTCATAGCAGAAAAGGGGCGGGGCTACCAGTTGCTGATGTTGCATGAGAAATAATTCAAGATGGCTGACGACACGATGTCTTCCAAATTAGTTTACATTGAGCGATTGAATTTTCTTAAAGCTTATGCTTCCTGTTAGTTAAAAAAGTTCCATTTGAGACAGTTCTAAAATTCATACACTAGATTCTAGGGTGCTTAGTGTTAGTGTGTAGCATTTAGGATGCAGCTTTAGATAACGATGGTGTCGGTTTACACAGGTTAAGGTGACAAATGCTGGTGATTGCACTATATTTATAGACACGTGCGGATAATTATATGTTGTCTATTCAGATTTTATTGAAAAGCTGTTGTCAGTATCCATTTTCTGAAAATTATCTAAATGATCAGAAAAGGACGGAGCCATTGATCCGGCCGGCTGTTCACTGAGAGCTACTAATGACATTTAACCAGCTGGAAATCATACACACAGAACATCAGACCATGAGGAAAATGAGCTCTGATTGGCCGAAATCAATTTGTAAAGAGTTTTGTTTCTTCTTCTTCACAGCCAAAAACAGCAAAAAATTATCCTTATTAAATTGTTTTGACGAAGTTCACCATTTTCAAAAAGGGTTGAGATTGGACAGTTCAAACCAGCAAAAAGCTTAAAATTACAAAAATTTAAATAAACATCGTAGTCTTAGTTTGGTTGTTTGTTTTGGTGTGATGTCTGGTTCACTTCAGTAGTCTGACCTAAATTAAAATAAAACAAAATTCCTAGTAAATTTCTATGCAACCTTAAAAAAATTAAAAAAAAATAAATAAATAAATATTTATTTGTATTTAAATTCATCTATAAACAAATTCCATATTTATTTATATAACATTTGTTTTTTTAAATAAACATTTATATTCACAAATAAATACTGATTTTTTGAAATATCTTCTTCTTCTTCGTTTGGCTTCTCCCTTCAGGGGTCGCCACAGCGAATCATCTCTCTCCACCTATCCCTATCTTCTGCATCCTCAACACTTGCACCCACTAGCTTCATATCCTCATTAATTCCATACATATACCTCCTCTTTGGCCTTCCTCTTTGCCTCCTGCCTGGCAGCTTCATGTCCAACATTCTCCTACCAATATACTCACTCTCCCTCCTCTGAACATGTCCAAACCATCTTAATCTGGTCTCCCTAACTTTGTCCCCCAAACGTCCAACATGAGCTGTCCCTCTGATGTACTCATTCCTAATCCTGTCCAATCTTGTCACTCCCAAAGAGAACCTCAACATCTTCAGCTCTGCTACCTCTAGCTCTGACTCCTGTCTCTTCCTCAGTGACACTGTCTCTAAACCATACAGCATGGCCGGTCTCACCACTGTCCTGTACACCTTCCCCTTGATTCTCGCTGATATTTTCCGATCACACAGAACTCCCGACACCTTTCTCCACCCATTCCAACCTGCCTGCACTCGCTTCTTTACCTCTTTCCCACACTCTCCATTACTCTGGACTGTTGACCCCAAGTACTTAAACTCCTGTGCCTTCTTCACCTCTTCACCCTGTAACCTTACTGTACCACTTCCCTCCCTTTCATTCACACACATGTACTCAGTCTTACTACAACTGACTTTCATTCCTCTTCTCTCCAGCGCAAACCTCCACCTCTCCAGGTTTTCCTCCACCTGCTCCCTGCTCTCACTACAGATCACAATGTCATCTGCAAACATCATTGTCCAAGGAGACTCCTGTCTGACCTCCTCTGACAACTGGTCCATCACTATAGCAAACAGGAAGGGGCTCAGAGCCGATCCCTGATGCAGTCCCACCTCCACATTGAACTCCTCTGTCTGACCTACAGCACACCTCACCACTGTCCTGCTCCTCTCATACATGTCCTGCACCACTCTGACATACTTCTCTGCTACTCCTGACTTCCTCATACAGTACCACAGCTCTTCTCTTGGCACCCTGTCATATGCTTTCTCCAAGTCTACAAACACACAGTGCAACTCCCTCTGACCATCCCTATAGTTCTCCATCAAAATTCTCAGAGCAAAAATTGCATCTGTTGTGCTCTTTCTGGGCATGAAGCCATACTGCTGCTCACAAATGTCCACTACCTTCCTTAACCTAGCTTCCACTACTCTTTCCCATAGCTTCATTGTATGGCTCATCAACTTTATCCCCCTATAGTTACTGCAACTCTGCACGTCACCCTTATTCTTAAAGATCGGTACTAACACACTTCTTCTCCATTCCTCAGGCATCCTCTCACTCTCTAAAACCCTGTTGAACAAACTAGCTAAAAATTCCACTGCTGCCTCTCCCAAACACTTCCAGACCTCCACCGGGATGTCGTCAGGACCAACTGCCTTCCCACTTTTCATCCTCTTCAAAGCCTTCCTGACTTCATCCTTTCTAATCTTATCTACTTTCTGTTCCACAGAGTTCACCCCTTCTACTCTTTTTTCCCTCTCATTTTCCTCATTCATCAGCTCCTCAAAGTACTCCTTCCATCTCCTCTGTACACTCTCCTCACTTGTGAGCACCCTTCCATCTCTATCCTTAATAACTCTAACTTGCTGCACATCCTTCCCATCTCGATCCCTCTGCCTAGCTAACCTGTACAAGTCCTTCTCTCCTTCTCTAGTGTCTAACCTAGTGTACAACTCGTCATATGCCTTCTGCTTGGCCTTAGACACCTCCCTCTTCACTCTGCGCTGTAACTCCTTGTATTCCTGTCTATTCTCTTCAGTCCTGTCCATGTCCCACTTCTTCTTGGCTAACCTCTTCTTCTGGATACTATCCTGAACTTCCTCATTCCACCACCAAGTCTCCTTATCTTCTTTCCTCCTTCCAGATGACACACCCAGCACCTTTCTCCCTGTCTCCCTGATCACTTCTGCTGTAGTTTCCCAGTCATCTGGCAGCACTACCTTACCACCCAGAGCCTGCCTCAACTTCTGTCTAAATTCCTCACAACATTCCTCCTTTTTCAGCTTCCACCACTTGGTTTTCTTCTCTATCTCTCTCTTTGACCTCTTCGTTTTACAGACCATCAAAGTCAACCTACACACCACCATCCTATGCTGTCTGGCTACACTCTCTCCCACTACCACTTTACAGTCACTAATCTCTTTCAGATTGCCTCTTCTACATAGGATGTAGTCTACCTGTGTTCTCCTACCTCCACTCTTGTAAGTCACTCTATGCTCCTCCCTCTTCTGAAAATAAGTGTTAACCACAGCCATGTCCATCCTCTTAGCAAAGTCCACTACCATCTGTCCTTCAAGGTTCCTTTCCTTAACTCCAAACTTGCCCATCACCTCCTCATCACCTGTGTTCCCCTCACCAACATGTCCATTAAAATCCGCTCCTATCACCACTCTCTCACCCATGGGAATACTCTCTATCACCTCATCTAATTCACTCCAGAATCTCTCTTTCTCCTCCAACTCACAACCTACCTGTGGGGCATAACCACTAACATTCAACATCACCCCTTCAATCTCTAACTTCAGACTCATCACCCTGTCTGACACTCTCTTCACCTCCAGGACATTCCTCACAAACTCCTCCTTCAGGACCACACCTACCCCATTTCTCTTACTATCCACACCATAATAAAACAGCTTGAATCCTGCTCCTATACTACGAGCCTTGCTACCCTTCCACCTGGTCTACTGTACACACAGTATATCCACCTTCCTTCTCTCCATCACATCAGCCAGCTCTCTACCTTTCCCTGTCATAGTACCAACATTCAGAGTTCCTATTCTCAGTCCTACACTCTTACCTTTCCTCTTCTCTCTCTGTCTGTGCACTCTCCTCCCTCCTCTACTTCTTCGACCAACAGTAGCCCAATTTCCACCGGCGCCCTGTAGGTCAACGGCGCCGATGGCGGTCGTTGTTAACCCGGGCCTCGACCGATCCGGTATGAAATTCGTACTGACGATGCGCATGGTTAAATTTGGCAATGTTTTACGCCGGATGCCCTTCCTGACGCAACCCTCTCTATTTTTCCGGGCTTGGGACCGGCACAGAAGTCACTGGACTGTGACCCCCATGGCTAGATTGATTTTTTGAAATATACATTTGAATAAAGTAAACAAACAATCGTTTATGATCACAAATAAATAAAACATTCGATTGAAAAAAATAAATATAAAAAATGTATATTTATATTTAAATAAATGAATATACATTTATTCATTTATTTAGACAGCCATCATTCCAAATACCTTTCAGACTAAAAGCCAGGAATCTTTGCCGGGATCTTCAAAAATAAACATTTTATTTATTTTAAAAACGTATACACAGGTTTTTAGTAGTTCATTCTTATATTGAACCATGACTATAAAAAAAAACATAAACTGTAAAATACGATAGATCCATTATGTGAAATTTGTAAAATTCGTATCTTTACATTGGACCAACGTAACAAAAGCAAACTCTAACATAAATCAGATGAAATTTATAACTAGGACTCTTTTGGTTATTCTTCAGTAGAAACTTTCTAGAACGTTCCACATATCATCCGGTTGAGACCGGTTATGAACTCGAATTTTTCTACGAGGTTGAGGAACTTTTGTGGTATTTTTCATGTTTTCCATGGATACGCTTGATATTTAACAGGGACCCAAAAACTATAGCCACTTCTGGTTCAAATCTAAACCCAACAAAACAGATACAAATACATTTTGTTTTTTAGATTCCTGCTTTTTCCACTCTATCTTAGCAAATCGAAACCATTTCAGTTGCTCATTTGCTGGTAGCCGGTTAGCATATATTGGTAGCTACCAGCCATCACTAACAAGAGAGCTGCCTGAATCAACGGAGCTGCCAATCTGCATGAACATGATGCATTTGATTGTTTTTGACTCCTGATTATCATGTTGCAGTAACCTCTTCCCAGGATGCCACAGCCATCAGTGACCGCTCCCTCTGGCGTTCTGTTGCCTCAGGCCCAAATCCTCTTTTAAAAATTATTAAAGCGATGGCTCCTTAAGCGTAGCGCATCTTAAAGAGCAATTAATGTCACAAGTAATTGCTTCTGGTCCGCTGACTCCTCCAGCTGTTATCACCAAACGCCGGTTCATTCTGCACCCAAAGCTAGAGAGAAAGAGAAATGGAGAGAGAGAGAGAGAAGGGCAGGAACAATGGAAGAGAGAGAGCAATGAGTGAAAGAAAGAAATGCAGGGAAATAAGAGAAGGAAAGCGATTACATGCACTTTGCTGTCCAGTATTGTGAGGGTAAATTGTGTTGTTGATGGTTTATAAAGAGCGGTTTACAGCATTCCATTAAGCCTCTCTCTCTCTCTTTCTCGCTCTCTCTCGCTCTCTCTCTCTCGCCGTTATATTTTTTGGATGTGCGTATGCAATCACTGCTGACATTTTTTTTGTCCTAATTGAAAGAAACAGCTCCAAATTGTGAATACTGAAAGATTTTGGACTTTTTTTCCCCCCCTCATAGTTCTCCTTCATTTTATTCTTAAACATGTCGAACTTGAAACTTTTTTTTTTTGCTTATTTCTTGAGCAATCTGCAGCTCATCATGAAATTTCTTCATGCATTTTAGCAAAATGTCTTCCTACAAAATAGGTGAGATAAAAAGCAGAAGAAAAAAAACAAGCTGTGGGCAAAAACAGAAAGCGGATAAAATGTCCAGTGAGAGACACATTTTCATAATTATTTGAACTCTCTGTTTTTATTTCGCTCTGCATTTTATTTGAACGACGATGTTAGACTTTGTCTTTAAATACTAAAATAATACAGCTGGCCGATTAGCACCGGAATACACACAAACGCACGTAAAAAGACTCCCAAAAAGCAACATGAGGACATGCAAGATAAGCAGAAAAGACAAGAAAATTGGGTTTTCCTTTCAGTTTAATCAGCAACCACATCCTCCTGAATGAATTTATTACTAAAATAATTGCGATGGTAATAATTGTGACGAGTTGTACAACTTGTTTTGTAGTCGGAATTGCACTTAGCATATTAATTTAATTTCGAAACATGCTTTCCATCTTCGGATTTCAATAGAATTAAAAAAACGTTTTCGTCTAACTTTGTCAAAAACTTTGTCTAACTTTAATGAAACATTCAGTCAAGGTCATAAGTCGAGTTTACGCTGAGAGATGTTAGAAATTTAATCACGCTGCAAAATTCGATCTGTTGAAATGTCGGATTCATTTGAACGCTAAACGTGTCCATGGTTTGAAGGATAAGCTAACCAAGCGCTCTTCTGCAATCTATACAGTATCTAGAAAAATATAATTCAAGATTTTATTTATGTAAAGAATTTATTTTGTCCTTGAGATAAGCTACATCTCTGATTAAAATGCTGTCTCAGATTTTGGGACATTTTTTTTTATTGTTAATTATATAATCGCCTATTTATACTTTTTTACTGAAATGTTTTTTATACTTTCTTGGATCGTGTTTTTGTAAGAAGAACCCTCCGGCTTTTCTTCAGCTTTCAGGCTTGCACGCTTCAGCTCGTTTCGCTGTCTCAGTGTTGATTGCTTTGCACTAATTATCGGAAGTTCTGTCTCTCATTTGCAGCCCAAGAGTGTCGAACATTTGTTTTTGTTTTTGTTTTTCCTTTTTGGTTAATTTACTTTTTTGCTCAAATCCATGGCACGTTTTCTGTATGTTGGACATCTCTGGATGTTCTCTCATTTGCTTCATTACCATCTCTCAAATTTTCGGAAAAAAGAAACGTGTTAGACGGTTACGGCTGTTGTCCGTATCCATTTTCCGAGTTTATCTAAGCAATGAGAGAAGGGACAGAGGCATTGATCCGGCCGGCCGTTCTCTGGGAGCTACTAATGACATTGGACCAGCTGGAAATTATACACACAGAAGATCAGAGCATGCAGAAAATTGCAGAGATTCTGATTGTCCTAAATCAATCTGTAAAGGGTCCTTTATCCTTCTTCATGGACAAATGCAAGTAAAATGGATTCTCTATTTAATTGTGTCAAACTTGTGTGGTGTGATAAAGCAAATTATAATGTTTTTCAAAAGGAATGAGTGAACACAAGTTATAATTTGATTGATACACCACTTTGCTTTGCAGTAATTATTGTCTTGCTCTCTCTCTATCTCTCAGGCTCTCACTTTCTCCGTCTCCATCTCTCTCTCTCTCTCTGTCTCTTCCTTTCTCCGTCTCCATCTCTCTCTCTCTCTCTGTCTCTTCCTTTCTCCGTCTCCATCTCTCTCTTTCTCTCTGTCTCTTCCTTTCTCTGTCTCCATCTCTCTCTTTCTCTCTGTCTCTCTTTTTCTGTCTCAGTCCCTCACTTTCTCTGCCTCCATTACACTCCTTCTCTTTCTGTCTCAGTCTCTCATGTTCTGTCTCCATCTATTTCTCAGTCTCTTCCTTTCTCTGTCTCCATCACTCTGTTTCTCTATCTTTCTGTCTCAGTATCTCACTTTCTCTGCCTCCATCTCTCTCCAGTTCTCTTTCTCTCTCTCTCTCTATTTATCTCTCTCTCCCTCTCTCTCTCTCTCTCTCTCTCTCTCTCTCTCTCTCAGTCAGTCTCTATCTCAGTCTCTATCTCTCTCAGTCTCTTCCTTTCTCTGTCTCCATCTCTCCGTCTCTTCCTTTCCCTGTCTCCATCTCTCTCTTTCTCTCTCTCTCTCTCTTTTTCTGTCTCAGTCTCTCGCTTTCTCTGTCTCCATCTCTTTCTCAGTCTCTTCCTTTCTCTGTGTCCATCTCTCTCTTACTCTCTCTCATTCTCTTTTTCTGTCTCAGTATCTCACTTACTCTGCCTCCATCTCTCTCCAGTTCTCTTTCTCTGTCTCCTTCTCCTTCTCTCTCTCTCTCTCACACACACACACACACATTTCCAAATTCATAATTTCCAAATTTCTTATACATTTTACATGACTCACAATTTGTATTAAAAGGATTAGTCAGGATTAGAATTTATTAACCTAATTCACTGCTTTATTTTTTTTTAACCAACTTATTAAAATGAAAGTTGGTGTAAGGACTAGAATTAAAGTTTGTGCTTCATCTTACTTTACGTGAAATCATTCATGTAATCTACTTTTGTGATCTTAATCTTAAATTCTGCACATTTGCCATCACTTCTTTTTTTTCCTTTTCTTTTTTAGTACTTACTTAGCTATTTCTATGAACACACCAAAGAATTTTATTCATATTTTTCTGACATTTTTAAAGAATAAAAAAACACTTATTTTAATCTATTTACAGTGAGCTCCTGTAACCACTTACATTACAGCACCTATTGTATAATAAACACTCAATCTGTCACCCGACTCATTTTTGTCGCTGTTTTGAAGACAGTAAGACAGAAAAACACAGCTTGTCTTGTTGCCGAGAAACCGCAAAACTTCATCCTTAATTACTGATGTATGTCATAACACATTCCCTGTTTTTTCATAGATTTCTCTTTTTCAGTAGAGTCTGGCAAAGAAATAACCGGTTGCAGCTGCTATAACATAAGTGCTAACATGCAAAAAACTTAGGAATAAACACTACAGGATGTGCTGAGCAGCGACAGAAACATTAACTCGCATCAAGTCCCATCGTTCTATGCTCTTAAAGAAAGCTTCAGTGGGGTTCCATATAGAACGCTGAGGTCCTGAACATGGCCATTAAACCTTTTCTCCAAAAAAAAAGGTTCTGTATAGAATCTTTGGAGAGCAATAAACCTTTTATATTAAACAGCTCTAGAATCCGGGTGCCAATACTTTTGTATCTGTATGTAGATAACGCTGCAAAATGTTTGGAAATGCTTATGAATGACTTTTTAGAAAAAGAGCAAAAAGTTGATTCAGTTTGCGAAATAATTGATATACAAACTGAAATGATAGAAATACAGTTAATTAATAGGGAGGAGTTTTGTAGTTGTCAATACTATAGATGAGTTTTTTGATAACACAGAGCTGTTGGAATACATTTATACTGGTAAAGTTGTATAGAAGAAGAAGAAGAAGAAGAAGAAGAAGAAGAAGAAGAAGAAGAAGAAAGGAGCCCCTGGATTTGAAGAACCTCATTGGGTTCCTTTCAATAAACCCTTCAAAATGGTTCTATATAAAGAGTCATTTTGGGGTTCCATATACAAAGCAAGTGAATGAAACTTTCTGGGTTTATCCATCCATGCTTACTGTTTTCCATCCATCCATCCATCCATCCATCCATCCATCCATCCATCCATCCATCCATCCATCCATCCATCCATCCATCCACCCTTCCTTCTTTCCATCTATCCATCCATCCTTCCATCCTTCATTCTTTCCATCCTTCCTTCTTTTCATACATCCATCCTTCCATCCTACATTCTTTCCATCCTTCCTTTTTTGTCCATCCATCCTTCCCTCTTTCTTCCTTTCCATCTTTCCATCATCCATCCATTCATCCCTTCCTTCCTTACTTCCTTCCTTCCATCCATCTTTTCATCTTTCCATCCATCCATCCATCCTTCCTTCCTTCCTTCCATCCATCCATCTATCCATCCATCTTTCTTCCTTCCATCCATCTTTCCATGCATCCATCCATCCATCCATCCATCCATCCATCTTCCTTCCTTCCTTCCTTCCTTCCTTCCTTCCTTCCTTCCTTTCTTCCTTCCTTCCTTCCATCCATCTTTTCATCTTTCCATCCATCCATACATCCATCTTCCTGCCTTCTTTCCTTCTTTCTTTCTTTCATTTCTTCCATCCTTCCTTCTTTCCATCCATCGCTTCCTTCCTTTCCTCCCTATTTAATCAGAAACTTTGATCTTCTGCTACTGAAATGTACGAGTGGCCATTTTCTCGACACATGAGATGACATGAACAGATGAAGGCATTTCATTTCCGAGGTGGCCGCTGCCTCACCCTGCACCCTGCCTCATCTGTGCGAGTGGAAGCGTAGAGCGCAGGATGAGAAAATGAAGGAGAGTCTGAGAGAGATTCCTTCTGAATGAGGGAGACGGTTTTAGCCCACGGCAGTACTGTACGTCTTCGACAAGATTTATCTCAGTAAAGGTTACCAAATAAAAAAAAAAGGGAAAAAATGAAACTCTACAGTGTAATGCGTTTCATAAGAGCGGATTATCTGAGTGATCCGCGGTGACCTAAGAAAAGGGATATATAACAGAAAACCCTCAGGGGTCTTAGAATCTTTAAATCCCGGTCAACTGTCTGAAATGTGGATGGAGAATGGTCGTAAATCCTTGCTGACCTTTCATTGCGATACCACCAGGGTGGGACAAATCTGGCCTGCTCTCCCATCCACACACACCACCGTCGCCCCCGTTCCCCAACATTTTCCACAATTATGCTGTCAGAGCTAATAACATGTTTCACAGCAGCCCTAAAATCCAGTCTTAAGTGGCTAACGGTGGTCATAAATGTCAAATCTGTCTCTTTTAGCACAAGATTTATAGATGGTGTAGTGGAGGGAGATTCCTAAAAAAAGACATGTCAGATTGGTGTGTTGCTTCTTCCCTATTTGTCTCAGAGCCTCGGGGTATCTCAGCACAGATCTGGCAACCCACAGTGAGCCTGTCCTTTAGTCTTTACTTCATCATTTAAGTTATTTTCATCCTCAGCATCAAAGTCACGCCACTTTCAAAGCCAGTCAGTGGGTCTTGATCACTCTCTCTCCCCCTCTCTCTCTCTCTCTTTGCTTATTTCTTTTCTGTTCCTTTGTCAGTCTCTTTACACATTCTTGCATTCCTTCTTTCCCTTAAGCTTCTTTGTTTATTCACCAATCTGTCTATCTATCTATCTATCTATCTATCTATCTATCTATCTATCTATCTATCTATCTATCTATCTATCTATCTATCTATCTGTTATCTATCTATCTATCTATCTATCTATCTATCTATCTATCTATCCTATCTATCTATCTATCTATCTATCTATCTATCTATCTATCTATCTATCTATCTATCCCCCCCTTTTTTTTTTTTTTACACAGATAGATATTTGTGTATCTATCTATCTATCTATCTATCTATCTATCTATCTATCTATCTATCTATCTATCTATCTATCTACAATAAAACTACAATTACTGTCCTATAGCAGCATGTCCCACATGGTTTTTATTGCTCACACCACAGCAATTTTCCAACCATCGCAAAGTGTTTTCATGTATTAATTATTAACAAACAGCACACTGTACTTTTTATCCATTTATAGTTACATTAAATGATGTGGAACATCTTGAAACAGTCACTTAACTTAGAGCAACTATAAAAAGTGCTTCCTTCACCAGCCTTTTTTTTTTTTTACTTTTAAATGAAGATAAGACAATAGAGACAGCATATCACGTTAGCGACTCTATCCTGAAGCTCTAAAGCTGGAGGAAAAAAGCTAAACCTAAAGGAACAGCTCGATAGTCAGACTAATATTGGAGACTCCTTCCAAAAATGTGGGAAGAAAAATCACTTTACATAAAATCAATACATAATAATTTATATTTGTTTGTTGCACCACAATGGCTTGAGCTTCGATTTGTGATGTAATACTGTTTTTGTTTTTTTTTAATTATGAATAAAATTATTGACCACTTATGATAGACTTTGATGGGCACAGCTGAACAAAAGTAGTTAGTCTGATTTATATTATACATTTCAAAATGCTCATCATGCAGAAATATCTATTGCAGATTTTTATATTCTTATCAAATTTTGAGACTGGCAGAAGCATTGGAACGCATTTAGGTCTGAACTCTGGTCATTTCTGACTTTTTTTTGTTTTCCACAGAGGCTCAGCTGTACTTGTCCTCACGCTGTTACCATAGAAACAATGATGTATTCGAATGAGTCTGAGATTAAACCAAGTAATTAAGCTAAAATTAAACACCACCTTCTGACCATTCCGTATGAAGAATTTAACAGCACTTTTTTTCTTTGACTAAGATTTTGGCTCGTGACAACACTAATGTTTTACCTGACCCTTAAAATAAAACACACAAAAAAAGATGCCGGCTTGTTAATTTTTCTATTACAAACAATTTTGTCACATTTCATTCCCTTTTAAACCCTGCCGGCATTTCAGCTCTAATCTGCACTCACATTAAACCCCTTCATGAGTAATTAACATTAAATGTGTGAAAATATTTCTTCGCCATGGTGATGCCCGGCCACCAGCCAAAAGAAGAAAGAAAGTTCGGTATTCCTTTCTGTTCTTTCTGTAAGTCTGACTATATAAATATAGAAATATGGACTTTCTTGACATTGTAGAGTTTTATACTGAAGTTTTAAAGTAAAAATGCATCGTATGCAGTCAGTTGAACCTTGCAATGGTACTTGGGCCTCTCTCGCTTTTGTTAAGGGTTACGATCCATGTCCTATTATCACAATGATGAGAAAGTTCACATAAACAGACACAATATATAGATACATCTCATCATACTTTCATTCAAGTTGCATTGAATTGCAACACGCAAACACTTCAGTCCGAAATCTGTTGCAGCCGTGTCCCCATTTGCAAAGAATCCCTATATAATAAAGATCTTACTACACTCAAAGTTGTTCATACGCCAATGTAAGTAAATTTTGTGGCTCTGCACGGTCAGCGAGAATCAGTACATCCCTACAGGCGACTGTTTTATTTTTTTTCCTGCTTCCTCTTTCTGATGGCTGCTTATGTTTTGGTGGAAGCTAATTAATGTGACAGGAGTACACCTGCTTGGTAATGTGTTTTATTGATTTATCCTGATGAAGGCAGCAAGCTGTAACATGTTGGTATTTTAGTCTAATTAAAACTTTCATTCTTGCTGTGGAGAGAACTCTCACCACTAATTAGGGTCCTTCACAGTGTATTTGAGTCTCAGTAACAGCGGAACATCTCTATGTGGAAACATATGGTCTCAGATACACTATTCAGCCATTTCTTTGTTTGTTTATGTGCAAGCAAGGACTCAGTTTTACGTAGGGAAAGTTCTCATATTTACATTTGACTTATTTGACTAATTCTGATGGGATTAATGGCCTGGGTGTAGTTCATTCACTTAAGATTACAATATTTTCTTGAAATGACGTACCTAAGATTAAGAATTTCTATAGACAAGCATTCAACTTTAAGCCTAGGAAAAAACAGCGGTATAGAAAATGCTGAATTAAGATATGTATAATAAAAAACAAAAAGATAAATATACTTCAAAACTCTTTTAATATTAATCTACTTTAAACATGAATAGTTCTATTTGAAATAATCACATAATTTGTTTTAATTTAATTCAACACTCATCCTTCTGTCAGGCTTTTGGTATCTAGTGCTCTTTTAGTGCTCCTTATAGGGCTCCTCAGATCCAGAACCTGACAGCTTTATTTGACATTTGAGTGACAGTTTAAAGAATAATCTGACCAAGCACTCATCTGCTTCACTTACACTTTAATTTATGTAAATGAAATGTTTGCTTATCTCAAGAATAATAAAATAAATATCTCTTTTTAAGATGCCGTCTCCTCCAAAGAAATAATTTTATTTATTAAATTATAAATGTAAAAAATTATAATATTATAATTATAATAATAACGATATATAATAAAGAATGAGGGGGGCATGGTGGCTTGGTGGTTAACACGTTTGCCTCACACCTCCAGGGTTGGAGGTTCGATTCCCGCCTCCTGTGGAGTTTGCATGTATTCCCCGTGCCTCTGGGGTTTCCGGTTTCCTCCCCCGGTCCAAAGACATGCATTGTAGATTGATTGGCATCTCTAAATTGTCCGTAGTGTGTGATTGTGCGAGTGAATGAGAGTGTGTGTGTGCCCTGAGATGGGAAGGCACTCCGTCCAGGGTGTATCCTGCCTTGATGCCCAATGACGCCTGAGAGCACAGGCTCCCCGTGACCCGAGAATAGATCGGAGAATAGAAGCGGTAGACAATGAATGAATGAATGAATAAAGAATGATATAATTTGTAATACCCAAGTCTATAAAGGAGACACTTAAGTGTGTTAAGGGTTATTATTATTACTACTACTACATATTAGGTGTGGTTTTTAAATTAGAATAATTAAGTAGCTTCCAGCCATCTTTATTCACTGCATAAAATGACCAAAATATCTACTCTGAATTCCTCCCATACCCACAGCCAAAAATGGTTTTAAAAAACCTCGTTAAAAGGTCACGCTGCCTGCTCTATAGTTCCAGCTTCAAACCTGTGACTCGTATTGACCGAGATGTAACTGTAAGGCTGTAAGTGAGAGATGAAAAATTTATCACAAGCTGATTTTTGCACTTTTTCTACCTCACACCAACAAACAGCCTTCAGTTCTCTGTCTCACTGCCGAGTCTGTCTGAATCATCGTTCCTAATGATTGCATTGTCATGACTAGAAAGTGTATAAATTACTTATATATTGCATAAGGATTTCCTGGAATTAGCTTTCTTGTCAGCCTGACAAAAAAAGGATATGACTCAAACGTCTTTTTTATTGAATCATCCGTTTTGAATGTCAATGGCATCCGAAGAATTTTCATTGCAGACTCGACTAATATCTGCCTCTTCAATTCAAAACCGCTTCCTATTGATGCATGAGGTCTTAAACTGCTGCCGTGAAAGTGTTTCTGTCTTTTCCAGCCATTTTAGAACTGCTTATTGACTTTTACTCGAGGAGAGAACCAAATTATGCTCATGTTTCTGCAGGATATAAATGTTTAATGATGAAATTAGGAGGCAGAAAAAATGAATAGTAGGATCAAGGTTGTAAGAATATAATGACACACTGCATAGTTGATGGACAAAACCACATCTGTCTTAGCTAATGTGGCTCTGGCCACTCGCTTCATTTCACTTCCTGTGTATACTTTTATTTATATGTACATAGGACAGGGGTCTTTTTTTTGGTAATTTGGTAATGAAGGTGTTATGTAGGCCTTATGTCACTCACATCATATCTTATGTTCATAACGCTACATAAAACCCACGTAACAACTTCATTATTTAGACAAGCCTACAAAATACTAAAAGGACAATTTACATAAGCCTACATAAACATCTGTAAAGACTTCCAACAGGTGACAACTGATGTAACAGCTGCTTTGGTAACACATTCTATAAAGGAAATACTAATAATGACTTATGAACACTCATTATATGGTATAATGCATTCCTAAGGGACAAGGTGCATAAATGTACATAAGTGGATATGAGGACTCCAACAGGTGAAAACTGCCATAATAAGCACTTTGGTAACACATTCTATAAAGGCAATAATAATAGTAATAATGACTTATTAACACTCATTGCATGTTATAATGCATATCTAAGGGACAAATTGCATAAATCTATATAAGCATCTATGGGGACTTTCAATAGGTGACAACTGCCATAAAAACTGGCAAAAATATTCTAAATTTTTAGCAGAATACTTCATAAGTAGTGTTTATAACACTTTTTATAGTTTGCTTACTGCATGAGGACAATACACATAAGCCTACATAGACATCTGGAAAGACTTCCAACAGGTGACAACTGACATAACAACTGTTTAGCTAACACACTATATGAAGGCAATATTAATAATGACTTATGAACACTCATTACATGTTATAATGCATTCCTAAGAGACAAAAACCTACATAAGCATCTATGAAAACTTCCAACTGCCATAACAACTGCTTTGATAACACATTCTATAAAGCTGACATTAATATTATTATTATTATTATTTTTATAATAATAATAATAATATAATAATATAATAATAATAATAATAATAATGGTAACGCATTCTATAAAGGCAATAATAATAATAGCAATAATGACTTATGAAATTTCATTACATGTTATAATGCATTCCTAAGTGAGAACATTTAATTACTTATAGTTTACTTAAGTTTCTTCTTCTTCTTCTTCTTCTTCTTCTTCTTCTTCTTCCTCTTCTTCTTCCGGCTTTTCCCTTCAGGGGTCGCCACAGCGAATCATCTCTCTCCACCTATCCCTATCTTCTGCATCCTCAACACTTGCACCCACTAGCTTCATATCCTCATTTATTCCATCCATATACCTCCTCTTTGGCCTTCCTCTTTGCCTCCTGCCTGGCAGCCCCATGCCCAACATTCTCCTACCAATATACTCACTCTCCCTCCTCTGAACATGTCCAAACCATCTTAATCTGGCCTCCCTAACTTTGTCCCCCAAACGTCCAACATGAGCTGTCCCTCTGATGTACTCGTTCCTAATCCTGTCCAATCTTGTCACTCCCAAAGAGCACCTCAACATATTAGTTTACTTAAGTTTACTTTACTATTTAATTACTTACATCATGCATGATGTTTAATCATAGATCCAGTGAGGAGTTATTTCAGTAGGGTTTCTTTGTCTCAAGTGTTATGAACACATCAAATAATTGCATTATGTGGACAACCTAGCTATAAATTGTAGTGCATGTTAATAAATAATTAGAACAACCTGCATAGTCTTATAAATGCCTTATGACTTTTTTAAATACTTTTTTTATACATAATTATAACAATGTGCCTAATGCTCACATTGTGGCTGTTATTTTGTCCTGTGGATGAAATACCCTTTAGACAAGGGTATGAAGTGTAATGAAAGGTGTGGCATTATTGTATATTCAAGTATTTTATATCAATGGCATGTACAATAATACTTCCTTTGTATATGGACCCAAGTACAGCATCAGTGTTATTTGGCATATCAAAGATCAAAACATGACCTTTTTAGTTCATAGTGAAGAGCCAATTTTCTGTGCATGACATACACACTTTTACTGTGACAATAATAACCTTTAACTTGAATTGACATGAGGAACATACCTGGCCCTGGAATCACAGCTGCTTTAACCTGTCCAACTGGGCAGCTCATTAGTAGCTCAGCTTATGACATTGTGTCTCATGGTCCTCCAGGGCTTATTATATACTTTACTGTACATCTAACGTGGACTCATGTGACCAGTCTTACTCACCGGGGGTTACTACAAATTGAAACATCACTTTAAAATGTGCAAAGTGTTAAAACTGAAGCTTTCAGGCAGGGGACGTGAAATCTGGCCTTCTGTTGCTGTTTTCTAAAGTGTACTGTTCATAGAACTACATAAAATCTACATAAGCCCTTCTGGACAACTGATAAATGTTGATCAAATCTTATTCCAGCAGGCTTAAGCTGTCACAAAGACTCATTTAGTAAATTCTGACGTCAAGTTTGGTGACAACACCAGGGTACAGAAAGCATAGTTGACATAAGGTTATTATAACAAATGACATTGGATGTTGTTGTGAAATGTTGTAAGTCGTCATGTTATATAAAAGGATCTAATGAGACATTAAACATTCAAGCATTCAACTTGTTTATATCCTAATATAAGTTTATAAGCATGCCTCAACCAGAAAATGCCAGGGATAATTCAAGAAAGTGTTATAACACAGTAGAAGTTGCTTTCGGCTGCTCCCTGTTCGGGGTCGCCACAGCGGACCGACTGGTCCGCACAACAACTTGGCACAGGTTTTATGCCGGATGCCCTTCCTGCCGCAACCCTCCCATTTTTTCCGGGCTTGGGACCGGCACTGCATCCAGTGGCTGGGGTTGAGGCATTGGCTGGAATCGAACCCGGGCCTTTCGCATGATAGGCGAGAAAGTGTTATAACACAGTAATGTCAGTAAAAGTCAATGCTACTTGAGGTGTTATATGTCAGGTGTTATGAGAGGTTATACCACAGCACTGCTCGATTCTGGTTGGTCAGCAGATGTTTTGTGCTGTTTATATTTTAGAATGTAAATGATAACAGGAAGTTACTGCACTATTAAAAAGTACATGTATTTGAGACTATATTCATGTTTGTGAATGGTGTATGTACTGTATGAGGCATATAATGTAGCCTTAATGACACTTCGTCGACGATGTAAGTATGAATAAAAGAAACTGACAGAAAATCTATACTCTGATATAATTCCACTATCAGACAAATAAGAACACACTGATGAACTGTGGAACCTGAACAGAAATATATTTAGAGGACAGTGCATTTGAGGGAGTAACATCATCATGAGAGCTGGTGGACAGACAGACAGACAGACAGATAGACGAGAGAGAGAGAGAGAGAGAGAGAGAGAGAGAGAGAGAGAGAGAGAGAGAGAGAGAAGAGAGCAAGCAGAAAATGGAAAAGAGAATCGTTAAAAGGTATTGAAACTCCAAATTGCCCCAGGGTGTTTAAAGCGGCTGCTAGTGAGAAAAACAAATCCTGCAAATAATAAAAATGAAGTGAATATTGCACTTTAAATAGCCTCAGATACTCACAAATAGTGACTAGGTGTCTGTATTTATACAGCCATCTGTGCAGAGAGGAAACACATATCTCATTTTTATCAGCATTGAAATAGAGAATAGAGGTCTAAGGTTGCAGATGGACATTTTTAAGCTGGCTATAACTAAAGAAACATCTAGAAGCTTCCCATATCATCAAAACAAGCCGTGATATAAATGTTTTGTCTTAAACGTACATTGTTTATGTCTGATAACATTGCATATAACACAAAATGGCAGAAGTCCATTTTCGATGCGAAACTAACCAGAGCGGCAATTTCAGCAACATTGAAATTGCAACGGCGCAATAAGTGAATTGTGGTTTTCTCAGTTCTAAACAAATTAGGTTCAAAGTGTCAAATTCAAACAGTTGGCTCAATTGATTCATCAGCTTAAGCCTTGTGTAGCCAGATGTTTCATCAGTTCCACACTCACTACTTTACCTGTGATTCATTACCGTTTGCTGTTTTGGCACACAAAATGGAGGAAATATTTATAGTTGTATGTACAGTATATATAAAACCCCACTGGTGGTCCAGCAACAAGGGTAATAGCAAACCCTCAATGGCGTCATAGACAGATCATACTGACTCTGGGTCATAAAATAAATGAAAGAAACCAGACATCAGATTTGTCACTTAGGTCTGAATGTATCGAAATACAGTATACATGGAGGAAATGTTTATACATGTATTTATTGTATATATAAAACCCAACTGGTGGTCCAGCAGCAAGGGTCCTCTGCTCTAACCACTGCGGCCTGGATTCGATTCATGGACAGCGGGAACCCACCCGGCCACTTTGTTGGTGCAAAATCAAAATATGATGGCATTAGGCCTATTAGACAGCATAATATTGAAAATTTTTACCTTATTAGGCCCACAACATTGTGCACGAGCGGAGATATGGTTTTGGATGTGGATTTAACAGTGCAAGCTTAGTAATAACAAACACTGAATAGACAGATCAAACTGACTGAGGGTCATAACATGAATGAAAGAAACCAGACACCAGATTTGTCACTTAGATCTGAATGTATTATAAATATTATACATTTATATTTATACATTTATATATTGTATATATAAAACCCAACTGGTGGTCCAGCAGCAAGGGTCCTGCGCTCTTACCGCTGTGGCCTGGATTCGATTCATGGACAGAGGGAACACACCCGGCCACTGGGTTGGTGCAAAATCAAAATATGCAAACCGGATGATCTGACGTGGCGACCCCAAACAGGAAGGAGCTGAAAGAACAACATAATACTCTAAACATCCCCAGATATACAGATATAACCTTATCATCACTGTAGGCTGTCCACTAGAAACTATTAATGTGATTGAACCTGTTAGCATGTATTCCTACGACACTGTGAACATTGCTAAGACCAGTCTTTACTATCCACATCAGATCATCAAAAGGATAATTTTGTAATATTCATCCATCGAGTCAGTTAGGTCAATTTTGGTACACTGTAGGTAATGCAACCTTTTCTTAAATGTGTATAAAGATCTTGTGAAGGAAAATAAAGCTTGGCATGTAGTAGCAGAGGGAGCTGACATACGGCAGAAAGTAGCACTCTCCTCTGGAGGCTAAGACGGTTAATTTGCTTTGCTAATCTGCCAACAAAGGTTGTAGTACTGAGTGTAATGTGTAAATAAACCCATTTTCACACTGATTCGTTCAATTATTTTATTTGTGTTTAGCTAGTTAGCTTTGAGAGCTGTAGTCAGCTACTACTCTCTCATCTGATTTAACAAAACATAATAAGCTGGACTGTACAAGTTCCTTCAAGCTGCTATAGAGTAAGATATTATTTTTGTTTGTTTTTCGTTTTACTTGTTCCATTTTATTCAGCTTTAACGTTTTGAGACGTGAGAACATGATGTGGCTTTGAAACCATATTTCTGTGCAACCTGTTGAATCAGTACACTCCGTTATGGATTTTGGGCCTTCAAAGCAACAGCTGTAACATTTTGTTGTCTTCTTTTGGAGCTTGTATCTGTGTGTGCAATTATTCTGTTTGTGCGAGACAAGCCCAAGACAGGTGGTAAATGAGCAGCTGGCAGATGGCAGTAGGCCTATTAGACAGCATAATATTGAAAATTCTTACCTTATTAGGCCCACGACAGTGTGCACGAATGGAGATATAGATGTGCATTCAGCAGTGCCAGCTTAGTAATAGCAAACACTCAATGGCGTCATAGACAGATCATACTGACTGAGGGTCATAACATAAATGAAATAAATGAATAACAGACACCAGATTTGTCACTTAGATTTAATGTATCGATATACAGTATACATCTATACTGCTTCTAGAGAAATAATATCATGGATAATGCCAAAATAATAAAGAAAACAATATCACCTTCCTTATTTCACACAATAATGAAAGAATAATACGCCACCTTCCCATTCTTATTACCAATAAAATCAAGCATGACCCCAAAAGTAATGGTACCCCTGCAGAGTCCATGCAGCTATAAATGACCATGATGTCCTAGAAGAAAAGATCTTGTATCTCAGTAAGATATTTTTTTGGACAAAATAAAAAAAAAAAAAATAAAAAAAAATAAAAATTTAAATAAATAAATAAATAAATAAATAAATAAATAAATAAATAAATAAATAAATAAAATAAAATTTAATAAAATAATAAAATAAAATGTAATAAAATAATAAAAAAAAAAATAATAAAATAAAATTTAATAAAATAAATAAAATAAAATAAAACAATTTTATTATATTATAATATATAAAATACATTATTAATATATAAAATGGTCACAAGTCAAGCACAAGCAAGCCCTGAGAACCTTATTTTATTTATTGTTTTGTTTGTTGTTGTTTTTGTCTAGTTATTATCAGATTTGACAGATTGCTTGATTAAATGGATTTAATCCAAACCATAGTAACCAAGTCTAGACATATTATTTTGGGATTAACTTGCTCTTTAAGTGAAAATTTCAGGAATTTAAGATAAGAAAACACTTTAAGGCTCCAATAAATTGCTTGACTATTGGATAATGAGCCTAATATTTGAATAGTCAGATTAAGTTCAGAAAATAAATCTGTACTGAGGGGGGTCTGTGGAATTATTTTCCGGTTAAATAGGTTCCTGGCTTCAAAGCTTCTAAAGAAGCCCTGGTGTAGCATATGCAATAAGAATGTTTCTTCCTCTTTCTCTCTGTATCTCTCTCTCGTCTTTCTTTCGCACTTGTTTTTCTTTCTCTCGTACCCTGTCTGTCTTTCTTGCTGTTCGTGAGTCAAATCCATTACTGTGATGAGAGGAGAACACAAAAGACAAGCAGCAACAAAAGAACGAAGGAGGAAGAGAAAAAAAATACTCCCCTCGCGTTCATGCCTCTTTCACTATGATTGATAGCCTCCATTGTTGGTTGGCTTTTATTCACGGCATGCGTAATTGCTTTTTGATATTACTACAAATGAGAAATTACTCTGTCCCATTACCGCAGGACAATAAACAACGGGTGGCCATCTCTCTCTCTCTCTCTCTCACTCTCTCTCATTCTCTCTCTATCTTACTCTCTCTCATTCTCTTTCTCTCTCTCTCTCTCCTCTCACAAATTTCTCACTTTGGCCTTCCCTTTTGCGAAAGATGAGATGTGAACACGCACAGTTTAATGTCCTCTCTGGTGAACTGGGCTTATACTCGAATAGGCGAGATACAGTGTGTCGGCATGCCGATAATGAGCGTTAGAGGATGAGACACCTTGTCAGCATTTTAGTGTCTGTTAATTACATACTGAGCCGCATCGTGATGGACTCTTCGGGAAATTCGGTGTGGCGTTTGCATCATTAGTCAAATGACAGCGGAGAGCCGTTCGGACTAAAACAGTGTTAACAAGCAGAGTTTCTAAGAAGTTTCTTATACAGGAAGTAGATTTGGATGTCTGCTTATTACAAGCAGAATGCAAGGGAACTATCTTAATATGTTTATGTTAAGCTCTAGGATTGTATTCGGATTTAATACTGATGTGAGCGTGACACAAACCAGAAGAGTTACTTTTCTTTTCTTTTTTTCTATTTTATTCATTCATTTTGTTCATTCATGCAGATCCCTACTGTCAGAAACCCTAGATATACTGCAGGGGGAAAGAAATGAGATAAAAATGTGAATTCTGGCTCCTCATAATTGATCTTGAGAAAAAAAATATGTACAAGACTGAAGCTCAATATTATATGAAAAACAAGATAAGTTGTCTAATTTATACCAAGAACACCTAATTAAGTTCAATTAAATATTAAAACAAAACAAAACAGTTTCATTCAGTACTGAGGCAGGAAACATTATTATTATTATCATTATTATTAGTAGTAATTATTAGTAATAATAAAAACTTGCTTTCGGCTGCTCCCTGTTCGGGGTCGCCACAGCGTACCAACTGGTCCGCACAACAACTTGGCACAGGTTTTACGCCGGATGCCCTTCCTGCCGCAACCCTCCCATTTTCCGGGCTTGGGACCGGCACTGCAACCAGTGGCTGGGGTTGAGGCATTGGCTGGGAATCGAACCCGGGCCTTCCGCATGATAGGCGAGCAACCTACCACTGAGCCACCAATGCCTCAATTATTAGTAATAATAATGATAATAATAATGATGATGATGATGATGATGATGATGATGATGATGATGATGATGATGATGATGATGATGATAGTAATAATAACTGTGCAGTCAGGAACTGCTTGCTGGCAGAAATATCTGTGAACACATAAGATTGGGGGAAGAGATTGGGGCTTTCAGGTGAGTTGAAAACACCTACATAAATGTGAATCATTCTGGTTTAGGGTACTTTATTAATCCCCAACAGGAGATTTGGTTTAATACATAGATTGGTTTATGTCATGTTTTATTGGTTGGTCATTTTTTGAGTGATAACCTATGCTATCGTACTTCTAATGAAGGAAAAATGGCAGGTTTGGTAATATAATATAATATAACTGGAGTAAACATCATTGGATATGTATATAGAGGCAGTGTAATATGCTCTAACATCTTGTCTACATGACAAGAAATAAAAACCCTTGCTCGTCCTCGGCCTGGAATTTTCTAAAACCGAAACATCTTCATTCACCCTTGTGCTGCTAAAATCAAGTGTCTTGTATATGTTTTGAAAATGCAAACTGAAACCCACACCCACAGAACCCCTAACTATACCCTATACTTCTACATATCTGATGTATACTTGTGTGTGTGTGTGTGTGTGTGTGTATGTATATATGTGACCTTCTGAATATAAGATCTGCTTTGGCTTCACTGCACGTGTCAGATCCTCCTCCGTAAAGGTCTGCTTGTGTCCCAGTTGCCCTTGGAGAGCAGCGTGCATCCGCGTTTTGTGTTCTCCGTGTCGTTCCGCCTCCCACACGGATGGGAACTCAAATCTGAAGTCGTGTCAGTTGAGCAAGAAACTTCACACTGGCACACCCACATCACACCGCTATATTTACCCAGTGCCCCCTCCTCCTTCTTCTCCTCCTCCTCCTACTCCTCCTCCTAACATGGCCAGCTGTCAAAGCAGGAACAAACAACTTCAAGGAAATTGCATACAGGTTTTATTTATAATTGTGCTGAAGTAACTGCTATGGACGGAGCTTCTGTGTAGTTTAAAGTAGTGAGGGAGAACACTAAACCATTCCAAAATTTTCAATAGGTTTAACTATATTCAGTAGTATATATTGTATATAGCATAATAGCCTCACACCTCCAGGTTAGGGGTTCAGTCCATGGCTCCTTAAGGGTTTCCTCTGGGTGCTCTGGTTTCCTCTAACAGTCCAAAGACATACATTGTAAGCTGATTGGAATCTCTAAAAGGTCCATAGTGTGTGTCTGGGAGTGTGTGATAGTGGGTCGGCATCCTGTCCAGGGTGTCTATCACTTTGTGTCCTGGAACAGGCTTCAGGTTTCTCACGACCATGTGTAGGATAAGTGATGCAGAAAATGGATGGGTGGACCTATAAACATAGGCATTTAAATAGGAAATACATGCTTAAACAGTTTATTTGGACTTTATTGAGTCAGTGGGCTCATTTTCAAAATTTCAGCTAAGAAAGTTACATGTATTCAGAGTCAGGTTACACACTTGCTTAAGCCACTTTTTGTACTTACCATACAGATAACATGCAGAGTTGTGTGGCTGGATTTTTCTTGAGTACACTTGTAGCATCCAGATGCAAGCAGAATCCGGAAGCTTTAAGTTCATCCAAAAAACAGAGATAAAAAATGCAGACTGAATAAGGAAGTCGTTTTCCCCTTGTAACTGCTAACAGCTAAAATCAATTTGACCTAACGGAATGCATTTTTCCACGCCATAAGCACTATTCTTTCTTTCTTTTTCCTCTTTTAAAGAGTGTGGATTATAGATTTGTTTTGGGTTCTAGCCATCTGGAGGTGGTTGTAATAAGCATGATTGTGTTCGGATGGTGCAGCTAAATGTCCCTGTCCCTCTCTCTCTCTCTCTCTCTCTCTCTCTCTCTCTCTCTCTCTCTCTCTCTCTCTCTCTCTCTCTCTTCTCTCTCTCTCTCTCTCTCTCTCTCTCTCTCTTTCTCTCTCTCTCATATAAATTCCTTCCTGCCAAAGTCATCAAATGTTCAACGATGGAGACCGGAGCGCAAAACTGACCATGGCAACAGCAGTTCAAAGCCACTGCCATGGTCTTTAAGTGGCACAATCCACAGAGGTAACATGTAAGATTTAACATCAATTGTGTCACATGGTGGCCAACGAATATTAATAGAACCCAAAAACAACTGGAAACACAAATACAAACATATATACCGAAGGAAAAAAATCAAGGTGGCATTAACTCAATAGAGAAAGAACAGGTCTTTACTTAACATCACATGCTTGATGCTGATTGGCTACAGCATGCGTCAGTCTAAGAGCCACATAGCAATGATGATGGAAAATGACTGTATGATAATGAAATATAAGATGACTTGTCCCTCAGGAGTGTCGTCAGCCATCTTGATTTTTTTCCCCCTCATCCTGATGATGTGTTGTAGTTAAGTACACAACAGTAGTGTTTCGGAATTTGCTGTTGTCTCACTTGGTGTCATGTTTCTGAATATGTTTTTTAGACATTAGACATTTCAGCTGGATTTCAAAAAAAGAAAAAATCATCGATTTTTATGTTTCACCCAAAATGTCTGGGTTAAAGTTCATCAGCTTTTTTAGACCAGACTGGGATGGAATGTTTGTGTTATCTTGATTCAGTACATCATGTTTTTACAGAAAGAAAACATACAAGTGTTAAAGTAGATAAGGAAATATTAAGGAATCAATATTGCAGTTGTTGAAAACACCATTTTACCCTAATTTCTATTATGGTTCTACAAAAAAAAAAAAAAAAAAAATGGCATAACATAATTCATTTCCATATCATCAACTTCCCTCGGATCATTTAGCATCACCATGTAGAAGGACAACTGTAATTAGGCTTGTGTAGAGTCGCAACAAATCCACCAAGACTTTCCAGGCGGTTTTGAATCTCTTCCAACGAACAAATGATTACATTTGCTACAAATGTAGTGTCTCCTGTCTCCTGTCCAAAGTGCTGCGGAGTGGCCCGGGGACGAGCGCTAACCATGGAGCTAGCGAGTCGTTAGAGACTGTGGGACATCGAGTAGTAGCAGCTGCTAATTCTACACTCCAAAATTTTGATTACAGAAGAGCCTTGATGCTAGTCTAACTGCTGGCAGTAATGCTAGGCTAAGAGCGCGAACAGGCCAAACATTTTCAAACACCCCTCCTCTTTCTTTTGTAGAATCTGAAAGCAGGAAGTGGGGTTTGTAAACACAAAAAAAAAGTGACTCATTCTCATCGAAGCATTAACATGGAAAACAATTGTGCTTGTAATTAAAAGCAGATGGGACCTTAATATAACTGAAGAAGACAGGCAGATGCTCTAGTCCTTTGTAAATGCCTTTTTGATCTTGTTATATAGTATAAATAACTTTATTGTGCTCATTTAAATATTAATATGCCATTGTAACACTTTGTAAAGCATGCTTGTATGACTTTAGAATGAAGCATTATAATGTAAGGGCATAAGTCAAGCAGATGAAACTCATTCAGTCCTGAATCCATGTTCATTTTTTATTCATTTTTATTTTTCTCATTTGGCTGATGCATTTATCCACTTGGGAGTAGCTGAAGATTGTTGCTCAAGAATCCAATCATGGCAGCGTGGTGGTCGCAGGATTTGCCAAATCTCTCTCCTGATTGGTTGCATCTCCTGCCAGTCACCAAGAGAGTCAGCCTTCTGTGATGCGTGAAGTACATGTACGTGAACATGACTCATAGCAGCTCAGCAACATCATATTTTTTTTTCCATGGACTCAACAGTAAGAGGTTGTTTATTCTTATTTTTAACCAAAAAAAAATCAATTGAGTGAATGCAGACTTTTATGTGAAATCTGAGAAGAAAACATTCAAGCTGTTGGCTTTATTATACCCATCGTAACTACTCGATCCTCACAGCAGAAGGTCTGGACTAAAGAGCAGCTTATACTGGCCAAGGAACCATCCAAAAGGGCATCTGACTGACATGTAAAGCAACCAATCGTTGCCATGGAAATGAAAGTCAACAAAAACAGACTGGCGTGCAACCATAGATTGTTCTTTTGAGTTTGCATTTCACATCATTTGTAAGATCCAAGTTTTAGCTGCTCCTCATAAGTGCATACTGTCACAACTGTAAATACAACAGCTTTCCATGAGGGACGTAGACCATGACGGCAGCTTTGGTAAGGTTCCCAGGTTAAAAAAAAAAAAACCAAAACACGCACATCTACCAGAAATCCTGAGGTATCCAACCAATCAGATGACAATGTTGCAATTCCTGAAGTGTATTCGAATTTTTGAGGCATATGCATCAGATATTCAGCCAGCTCTTTGTGGACATGGTTGGCATGATGGAGCTTGAGCATATTCAGGGCATCAGTCAGGAAGCCTTAATTGCACACAAACAGGACTGGGAGCTCAATAGTGGCCTTCATTGCTAAGAGTGACAAGGTGATAATGGATAAAGAGCAGTCTAGTTGAGTCTGGCGAGAAGAAAGCAGTGGTGGTGTATTAACTAGCATTGCTGGGATGATGAGATGGTATGGATTATAGAAGAAGACTTTTCCCGACTTTGGAGGTTGGGGTCAGAGTGCAGGTTCAGCCATGATACAGCACCCCTGGAGCACAGACCGGTTAAGGGCCTTGCTCAGGGGCCAAACAGTGGCAACTTAGTGGTGCTGGTGTTTGAACCCTGATCTTACGATCAACAACCCAGAACCTTTCACCACTAACAAGGCTAATAATGAATCCTTAATATATATTAGATATTCATTGTAACAAACCATTTACCTCATAGCCCAAGACTAAAGGTCACATATCAATAATTCTAGGGTGCATTTTAGTTCCATTACATCAAAAAACATCTTGTACCAATGTCTTGCTTGGAAAGTGAAAGCCTATAAGCATCCAAAAAGCTCTAGAGTGTCACCAGTCCAGCCCTTGGGACCCCTTTTCCTCTGTATGTTTTGCTTCTGAAGCTACATTCACACATCTAGAGATTTTATCGCTGTCACCAGACTATGTTCTATAAATTCACCAGTACTGTAGGCACCCCTTCTACTGGTTGCCATAGTAATAATGTTTGTCAAAGCATTCTACTTGAAAACAAATCAATTTTAAAGTGTGACCCTGTAACCATCCAAAGAGCTCTAGACTGTCACCGTTGCAGCCCTCGGGACCTCCTTCATGTTTTGCCTCTAAACCTACATTCACACATGCAGAAATTTTATCGTTGAAAGTCAGCATTTGCTGTATTTGAAGTCCAGTACAGCAAGTTTTCCTACTACTGGTTGTGATGGTAATAACGTTTATCAGTGGTTGGCGCAACTAGCATTCATCATGACCACACGTCAGATTTCTTGCCTCTGAAATGAAACATGGTGGAGGGAGATTCAACCTAAGCATGCCCTCCCTTATGAATTTTCGCCTTAAGAATTGAAATTCTGCAAGAAATTTGCATCAGCATACGAAGCATTTTCGGCATACGAGTGAACTGAACCGAACCCCGGCTAAATTGCGAATACATCTTGGGAGCCGTGCAAAACCTGTTTGCATCAGTGGAAAGCCAAGTGTAGCGAGTTTACGATTTTTTTTTTTTCAGTCAGCAAAAGCTGTTTCAAATGAGTCAAGCCACGATACCAACATTGCCTTCAGCATGCGTTCAAAAGCTATGTGATTTTTTGGCCGTTTTTATGTTTACAGCTTGGTGGCATGCGTGGTCTGTTCTATTTTTAGCTTAGTGGCACAACTTCCTGTGGGGAGCCTCGACGTGGAATGCTTGGCTTGGGACAGTTCTTTGTAAGCAGCCATACAGTTTACATACGCTTCGTATTGGTCATATTGGTAATATTTTTGGGTGGCTGGAAGGGATTTTTTGCATTTACATTATTTCTTATGGGAAAATTCATTTCGCAATAAACATTTTTGCCTTAAGAACTCGCCTCCAGAATGAATTAAATCCATATGCCAAGGTTCCACCGTATATAAAATTTAGCAACGTATATCTGCATATTATTTCATATACGAGATGAAGGAGAAGCAGTGCATCTTCTACTCCCTGCGCTCCCGTTAGTGCACCAAGTTGCACCATATTTGCATCATGTGAAACTTTGTCGCATCACTGGACACGCCCACACCTGGTAGCCAGAAATCAGCAGCTCATATCTCATTTAAAATAAATGATCTCTGGTCACACTGTTGTTGCGAGTCTTCGCATGCGTGAGACTTTAATCACTTCTGATAAAGTAGATAAAGTAGTTCGCTGTTCATTGTAAAAAGGGTGCATTTAATTAAGGCTAACTACCACTTCCCCAGGTGTCACTGACCCGGGCTAACCATTGTTTGCTCTCAGTGTATTTGATCCTCTTTTTTTTTTTTTTTTTTGCATGAATTAACTTGCACAGTGGGACTGACTTTTGTTTGACCCCCCTTTAATTAACATATAAACTCTGACAGTGGAGGCAACTGGGACATCACCGGTGAGGCTTTGCACTGTCTGTTAGTGTTGGGTGGCCTTTCACTTTACACAGATAGCATCACCTCAAAGCAGCTTTTATCTTTTATTGAGTTACTTTAAAAAAAAAAAGAGGGGGGGAGAGTGAGAGTATGTCTCTAATGGATCAGACAGGTCTTTTGAATAAGGTTCATTAGAATTATTAGTGTGTGTGTAGGCATTGGTGGCTCAGTGGTAGGTTTCTCGCCTATCGTGTGGAAGGCCCGGGTTCGATTCCCAGCCAATGCCTCAATCCCACCCACTGGATGCAGTGCCGGTCCCAAGCCTGGAAAAATGGGAGGGTTGCGTCAGGAAGGGCATCCGGTGTAAAACATATTGGTGGCTCAGTGGTAGGTTTCTCGCCTATCATGCGGAAGGCCCGGGTTCGATTCCCAGCCAATGCCTCAACCCCAGCCACTGGATGCAGTGCCGGTCCCAAGCCCGGAAAAATGGGAGGGTTGCGGCGGGAAGGGCATCCGGCGTAAAAAACCTGTGCCAAGTTGTTGTGCGGACTAGTTGGTCCACTGTGGCGACCCCGAACAGGGAGCAGCCGAAAGCAACTTCTAGAATTATTAGTGTGTGTGTGAAAGTGGGAGTTTAAGTGGACAGACACACAGACAGACACAGACAGATAGATACCTGTTCTAGCATGGGAATTTAAGTGGATGGATGGATGGATGGATTCTGTATCTGCATCTGCCTTAGGATTTAGCACATGGTGAAATGCTTGTCAGCTCACCATGGCTGTAAATAGTGAATTTCCAAACATTGAACTGTTTCAAATTAAAAAAAAATAAAATAAATTCACTATTAACAATTCCACGACTTTGAGTAAACAATCAAATATTTCTCTCTTTTTCACTTCCATAAGATAGAACCTAAAAAAGACAGACATCAATACAGTAGATTTGCTTAATCCCCTCCAGATAGTCATCAATACAGCAATAAATGTTGTTTGTATTCTGTAAACGTAGCACTTAAAATCCTGACATAACATGTAGTATGAATCTATGAATCACATCTCTCTCTCTCTCTCTCTCTCTCTCTCGGTCTCTCTGTCTCTCTCCCTCTCTCTCTCTCTCTCTCTTTCTCCATGATGTGAATCCATCTCCATGGATTCACATGTCCTTAAGCTCAGGAGCCAGGGGAACCATCTTCCTTATTTCTTTCCCTTTATTCTTTCTCATATCCCAGTTTCTTTTCTGCCTTTCATCTCTCTACATCCTCGAGCACTTCACCTGTCCTTAATCTGGGGTACTCTCTGTGGTGCTCTTGAGTTTAAAAAAAAAAAAAAAGAGAACACCTTCATCATATATCTTCTATACACACATCCTTTACTCGCTGCTCCCTCTTCACACTTTTCTTGTTGTCTTTACAAACAAATAAATCTCATAGGCACCTAAGTCTCGCTCCTTTTTCTTTCTATCTTTCTTCCTTTTGCACTCTGCTCTTCATTGCCCTCTGCTCTTCATTTTTTTTCTTCTGCAGTAGTTGTACAGGAGCAGAGCCGGCACCTCTCTCTCTCTCTCTCTCTCTCTCTCTCTCTCTCTCTCTCTCTCTCTCTCTCTCTCTCTCTCTCTCTCTCTCTCTCTCTCTCTCTCTCTCTCTCTCTCTCTCTGTTTTCCTGCAGTCCTCCCCAAGGGCTTTCTCTCTCACTGCCTCTGCTTTGTGTTTCCTTTGGAGGACAAGCAAGTTTGGTGTGTGCATTTGTGTGTGTTTTTGAGGGTGGGCATGAATCTGGCAATTCTGACGACTGCTTAAATAATTTATAGCAGGTCACAGATATTTGTATCTGTCAGGACTGGCTCTAGCCTGACTGCATGCACAATTTAGTGCAGGCATTCAAAGCATGAGTTTTTTTTGTTGGTGGTGTTTAGTTTTGTTTTTTTTAAAGCCGGCAATTTAGAGCAATGCTTTGGGGATCCATTGTTATTGCTTTTTTTGGTGTATTTTAAATAAAGTATGCCAGTTAGGGAGCGTAGATCAATTTGTCAACAAATTAAAACAAACAAAAAGTAAAAACAGTGGCCAGCTATCCAGCTTATGGTCTTATGGCCATTTTGGTTATGGTAGCTTATGCTAAAGTGAATCAGCTCTGGTAAGAGAGGATGGTGAAACGGTGAAGTGGAAGTACAGGAGAAACTTGTCAAGTCTCGGTAATTACATAGTCATATCTATGTCTGTCATACGAATCCAAAGCAATAATTACTGAGGAAATGGATAAAACCTTTAAAGTTTCTGTATTACATTCCACCTAGAAATGTACTCTAATATCATTCTGCCCTATTCACAACTCTGTAATGCTACTGTAGGCTGTAGCGTAACTTCTGAGACTGCACCAGCAGCTATTGCTGTGTCCTAAGACATATCTCGCTCTCTATAATCCTGTTGGATTTTGAAAAGGCATTAATCCTGAATGCTGTGAGTATCAGGTAAATAACGACATGAGCTGCCTCGATAATAATTTAGTGACTCAGAGAACCATGTTTATTCTCGATGACTCGATCTGATCGTGATTCATATGAGCTTTAGCACGACAAATCCTCTGCATTTGGAATACAGTCTTGTCTTTACTCGAACCCATCCTCTACTCGAAAGATCTGATGATGCCAATCAGCTGCCAAACTAATGAATCCTTTCAGCATTGCTGTCCAAGAAGAAAGGCTAAAACCTAAAGGTCAGCACGGGAAACGAGCCGTCATTGACCGGGCAGTGTGTCAGCCAGCAGGTTAAATTCATTAGTGTAAAGATTTCAGGTCAGACGGATGAGCAGCGGTAACACAGTTCATGTAACACAGAATGTCAATAAACAAGTGCATTCTAATGTAGGTGATAATGGTGTTGAAAAGTTTTCACAAGGTTCACTATCAGGGCTCAGAAGACTTTAATCAATACACAATTAATTTCCTTAATTATATCTAAGTATTGGAGTTTATACCCTATCACCAATATAGATGTTGATGGCTCAGACGTGCTTCTTCCAAGATGTGCTACCAAATTGACCCAGTTGTGAATGTGTGTGTGTGTGTGTGCTTGTGTGTACTCTCTCATCTAGGGCGTATTTTCACCTTATACCCAATGGATCCACCATTACTCTGACCAGGCTTCCTTGTTACCAGATAAAACACAGGTCAACACTCATGGTCTGAAAATACCCAAAGAGTTCTGGATTATTTTTCTGAATGCCAGGGATGGCTTAGGAAATCCTTGACTACAGAAAAAGGGTCTGAAAGAGAGATAGAGAGAGAGAGAGAGAGAGGGAAAGAGAGAGAGAGAGATAGAGAGAGAGAGAGAGAGAGAGATGAATATCCATGAAGACAGCAGAATCAGCAGTACGATGGATAGCGCATGGTAATAGTCTCTTGGTACACTGTGACATTTCAAAAAAAGACACAATAATGCTCTGAAATTGAGAAAGCTTCACTTTGTGTGAGCACGCCGTGGATCCAAAACGCAGAGTGCATAACCTCAAAGGACTTCTGAATCTTTAAAATTGGTAGGTGGGATCATATGAATATTACAATATCAGTAATGCAAATCAAATCACGTAAACAAGCAGCCTAAAAACTTTACCGAGGTACCGAATCCGGTCACGTTGACACCACTGCTACTTTTCTTCGCGTAGAAACGTCGACTCTGCATCATTCTTATGTCTGTCAGGAAGCTATGATGAAATGAAATCCGTGGTTTTCAATTAGCTGAGCAATTATAAAAGATGTATCATCCTCTGCTCTCTATTCAGTTCAGTAGATTTAAGAGCGTAGGGCGACAGTTGCTCAGCATTACAATTAAACAGTAATTAAATTATACTTATCGGCCCACTTTCCTGTTACCTGCAGCTATACCGACCAGCAGATGTGTGGAATTACTGCAAGATGCAGCACGATTTCTTATCAGCACGCAGTGAAAAGGGAAAGAACGGACCCCGACATGCACCTCCTGCCGTTCCTGCACAGGAGCTCATCCATTTCGTCTGTCTTATTTCTCAGCGTGTCAGCAATTAGCATACAGGTAGACTGTGTGAGCATGGGGTTTGTTGCTCGTAGGTATTCTCCTGAAAATCTATGGTCAAGTGAGAGGTAGTGTATATACTGCCAAAGTGCATGTGCTTTAACGATATTCAGGGCAAAACTCTCAGGTTTAACCCCAGTGCATTCCCAGTGGCAGTATACAGAGAAATTTGTCTTTTCAAAATCTTGCCAAACAAAAAAGGACTTTTAAAGCTCATATGTGTACTTGGTTTAGATGTCATACTGTACGTCCTGTGTTATTTTATTTATTTTTGAGATTTTTGTCAGAACCTGTATATAGAAGGTCAGCAGTGCCTCGTTTTGTTTGTTACATCTCTTTCCCAAGAGAATCCCATTGGAATTTTGTAGTGGACAATTGTTGGAATCCTATAGTGAACTGTCTATCATCTATCTATCTATCGGTCTGTGTGCCTGTGTCTCTCTCTATCTGCCTGTTTGTCTGTCTATCTATCTGTCTATCTATCATCTGTCTATCTGTCTATCTATCTGTCTATCTATCTGTCTCTCTGTCTGTCTGCCTGCCTGTGTCTCTCTCTATCTGCCTGTCTGCCTGTCTGTCTGTCTCTGTCTGTCTGTCTGTCTGTCTGTCTATCTATCTATCTATCTATCTATCTATCTTTCTATCTATCTATCCATCTGCCTGTCTGTCTGTCTGTCTCTCTATCTGTCTGCCTGCCTGCCTGTGTCTCTCTTTATCTGTCTGTGTGTGTGTGTGTGTGTGTCTGTCTGTCTGTCTGTCTCTCTATCTGTCTCTCTGTCTGTCTGCCTGCCTGTGTCTCTCTCTGTCTGTCTGTCTGTCTGTCTGTCTGTCTATCTATCTATCTATCTATCTATCTATCTATCTATCTATCTATCTATCTATCTATCTGCCTCTCTATCTATCTGTCTGTCTGTCTATCTGTCTCTGTCTGTATGTCTGCCTGTGTCTCTATCTATCTATCTATCTATCTATCTATCTATCTATCTATCTATCTATCTATCTATCTATCTATCTATCTATCTATCTGTCCGTCTCTCATTATTTTTGAGTAAATACCAGAATATGGCCCAATTTTTGTTAGAGTTCTATTAAACTTTTATAGATCACAAATCATAATGTAGTGTGATTCTGATGATGAGTATAGTCTAACTGGATGGGATATAACTTCATACAGAATACAGTTTACATTTCCATTCAAAGAGTTAACCATTGCGATCGGAGCCCATTAAGGTAATTTTTCTAATTGGATTTTTATTGGGTTCCTTTCAATTTTTTATAACTTAGCTGCTGGAATGTGGCCCAATTTCTTTGGGGATCCGACTGAATTTTTACAGTTACTCACTGCACTATGGTGCAATATATCTGTGAAGTTCCTATTGATTTGTTTTTACGAGTTACCCAGTGGGACATGGTATGAGGTTCTAATTTAAAATTTACCCACTGGAATATTTTCCAACTGATTTCTTATGAGTTACACACTAGAATATGGTCCAAAGTGATTCTCTGTGGGTTGCTGTTTAAAATATGGTCCGATTTGTGTGAAGTTCATATAGAATTTTTGTGTCGCTCACAGAATTATGGTCTGAATTCTACTGGATTGTTATCTATATGAATATGATTCATATTCATTGGGCTTCCTATAGAATTTTTAGGAGTTATTACCCACTGGATTGTGGTTCAATTTCTATGTAGTTCATCTTGACTTTTTATCCACTGGGACCTGTTATGATTTCTATTGGGTTCTATTCAGATTTTACACACTGGTCCAGCTGATTTCTTATTTGTTACCCATTGGGATGAAATTATGGAATTATTATAAGCTACTCATTGGAAAATATTTCCTATTTCTATTTGGATTCACTTGTGGAAAGACATGATGTACTGTCTAATACAGAGCAACATGAGTCTCATGAGTAGAGTTTTTAGAATGCAGATAGTCTTTCTACTTTCTTGACACCATCTATCCATCCATCCATCCTGTATCTATCCATCCATCCATCCTGTATCTATCCATCCATCCTGTATCTATCTCTCTTGTATCTCTCTCTCCATCCATCTCTCTTGTATCCCTTTATCCATCCTGTATCTGTCCACCTATCTATACATCTGTCCATCCATCCAACCGCCCATCCATCCATCCATCGGCTATCCTGCACCCTTTTATGTATCCATCTCTATATCCATCTTTCTTGTATCTCTCTACCCACCTCTCTTGTATCTCTTGAGTATCTCTCTATCCATCTTTCTTGTATTTTGCCATCCATCTTTCTTGTATCTCTCTAGTATCTCTATATCCATCTCTCTTATATCTCTCGAGTATCTCTCCATCCATCTCTCTTGTATCTCGCCATCCATCTTTCTTGTATCTCTCCATCCATCTCTCTTGTATTTCTCTGTCCATCTCTCTATCCATCTCTCTTGTATGTATCCATCTCTCTAGCCATCTCTCTTGTATCTCTCTTGTATCTCTCTATCCATCTTTCTTATATTTCTCCATCCATCTTTCTTGTATCTCTCCATCCATCATGTATATGTCCACCTATCTATCCATCCATCCCTCCATCCATCCATCCATCTATCCATCCACAGCCTATCCATTTATCTTGTATGTATCCATCTCTCTATCCATCTCCCTAGTATCTCTCTATCCATCTTTCTCGTATTTCTTCATCCATCTTTCTTGTATCTCTCTATTCATCTCTCTTGTATCTGTCCACCTATCTACACATCTGCCCATCCATCCTATATCTATCCATCTCTCTTGTATATATCCATCTCTCTATCCATCATCTCTTGTATCTCTTGCATCTCTCTATCCATCTCTTTTGCATCTCTCCATCCATCTCTCGTGTATGTATCCAGTTCTCTATCCATCTTTCTTGTATCTCTCTATCCATCTCCCTTGTATCTCTCTAGTATCGCTCTATCCAACTCCCTTGTATCTCTCTACCCATCTTGCTTGTGTCTGTTAACTTATTTACACATTTGTCCATCCATCCTATATCTATCCATCTTTCTTATATATGTCCATCTCTCTTGTATCTCTCTATCCATCTATCTTGTATCTCTCTATCCATCTTTCTTATATTTCTCCATCCATCTTTCTTGTATCTCTCCATCCATCTCTCTTGTATCCCTCTATCCATTTCTCTTGTCTTTCTCTATCCATCATGTATCTGTCCACCTATCTATCCATCCATCCATCCAGTCTATCCATTTATCTTGTATGTATCCATCTCTCTATCCATCTCTCTAGTATCTCTCTATCCATCTTTCTCGTATTTCTTCATCCATCTTTATTGTATCTCTCTATTCATCTCTCTTGTATCTGTCCACCTATCTACACATCTGCCCATCCATCCTATATCTATCCATCTCTCTTGTATGTATCCATCTCTCTATCCATCATCTCTTGCATCTCTCTATCCATCTCTCTTGCATCTCTCTATCCATCTCTTTCGCATCTCTCCATCCATCTCTCGTGTATGTATCGAGTTATCTATCCATCTCTCTTGTATCTCTCTATCCATCTCACTTGTATCTTTCTAGTATCGCTCTATCCATCTCCCTTGTATCTCTCTAGTATCACTCTATCCAACTCCCTTGTATCTCTCTACCCATCTTGCTTGTATGTGTTACCTTATTTACACATTTGTCCATCCATCCATCCTATATCTATCCATCTTTCTTGTATATGTCCATCTCTCTTGTATCTCTCTATCCATCTATCTTGTATCTGTCCACCTATCTGTATATCTGTCTATCCATCCATCAATCTGTCCATCTATCCATGTCTCTATCCATCTTGCAGAAAGTCTTTCCACGTTCTTGCTTCCACGTTCTTCCACGTATTCCTATATGTATGGTATTCCTATATCCCATATTCTTGACACAATATTCTAAGGATTTTTAGCCCAGTTCTCAGGAAGCCCAGCAGGAATACCATTAAAATATTCCCTAAGGGCAGTGACACCAGGAAAGTAAGATGATATCATCTGATTTCTCACATCCTGGATAAGTGAGACTCAACTAGGGGTCAACATCCTGGATTAGGGGTCAGGGTACTTGCTGTGTGCATGTTCAAGTTGCTAGATTGGGATGCTGTGTGGTTGGTGTGACAGGCGTGCAAATAAATTGTCTGGAAAAAAACGTGGTGAACCCAGGAATCCCATGAGACCCTCAGTGGAAGCAATAGGTTGTGGTCTATAAATCACTTGGCGATCTCCCATAGGTTATTCCTATATGGATGAATCATGTTATATGTTGCTAACATAAAGAGATTTGTAATTATATCACTATACAAATCTTTGTGTAAGCTGCGCTGACTATCCATAGAGCTGCAGTGCGGGAAAAAAAAAAAAAAAAAACAGGGAGGGTTGCAGCGTGTAGTAACTACAGTAATACCTTACAACTCCCTGTCTGTTTAATTAAAAATTATTTACTAAAACGTGACCACAGATGTTGTGTTTCTCTTCTCTTTTTTCCTTTTTAATTCCGGAGGCCAGCCTGGCCCTGCTGCCACCTTTTTGTTTTCCTCCTGGAAGCCTTATAAAATGAAATCCACCTCAAATGAGAGGAATGAATAGGCTCGTGTTGTCCTCGCATCTCCCCTCGTATTACTAAGCCTCCTATGAAATTTAAATTCTAATAGAATTTAGCCAAGTGCTAGCGTATATGCCGTAGAGCTATTTGGACAACAGATGGAATTGGTCTGTGGTTCAAGAAATTACCTTTCCGTCGTTTCGCCGACACACCGGTGGTAGAAAACTGAGAACAGGCAACGAGTTTAAACTGTCAGTGTTTGATGCAGAAACAAATGAGTTATTTAATGATCCCTCTCTGTTGCTTTATTTTTATTTATTTATTGCTATTCCTCATTCAGGCATAATGATGGTTATAGAGCAACATGAACAAGATGAGATTCTGAGATTTAGTGACAGTCATTTTTATGAGTCATGGCCTTCAAAAAGCACAGTTCTCACATTCAAATGAATTATGTCTATCTAGCTATCCATCTATTTATACATATGTCCATCCATCCACCCTGTATCTATCCATCTCTTTTGTATGTATCCATCTCTCTATACATCCTGTATCTCTCTAGCCATCTAGCAATCCTGTATCTATCTATACATCTGCGCATCCATCCATCTAGCTATACATCTAGATAGATGTATAGCTAGATGGATGGATGCGCAGATCCATCTATCCATCTCTGTCCACCTATCTATACATTCATCAATCCATCCATCTCTCTATCCATCTCATATCTATCTATCCATCTAAATATCCATCTCTCTATCTATCCATTGATCCATCAATCAATAATTCTGTCCATCTATTCATCCTGTGTTCTATCCATCGCTCTTGTATGTATCCATCTCTCTATCCATCTATTTGGTATCTTGTATCTATCTAGTATCTATCTAGTATCTATACATCTGTCCATCCATCCATCTCTCTATCCATATTGTATCTCTCTCTCTCTCTATCTATCTATCTATCTATCTATCTATCTATCTATCTATCTATCTATCTATCTATCTATCTAGCCATTTAAATATCCATCCTATTATCCATCCTGTATCTATCCATCTCTCTTGTATGTATCCATTTCTCTAACCATCTATCTGTCCACATATCGATACATCTCTCCATCCATCCATCCATCCATCCATTCAGTATCACTCTATCCTATATCTATATCCTATCTTGTATCCCTCCATCTATCTATCCATCCATTTATCCAACCTGTATCCATCAGTCCACCTATCCATACATCTGTCCATCCATCCTGTATCTCTCTATCTCTCTTGTATGTATCCATCCATCTATCCATCTATCCATCTATCTATCTATCTATCTATCTATCTATCTATCTATCTATCCATCTATCCATCTATCTATCATGAAGGATATCACTGAGTGATTTGAGTTAGCAGTGAGGATGAGTCATGAGATAAAACTCAAGTGTCTACTATTTAATTCATATTCCTCTTTTGTCCTATTCTCCTTTTCACCATATCATCTGTTCAACATTTAAAGCCATACTCCTTTGTTCATAACTGAATATATATCTGTGCTGTCTGTAGCCTGTCTGTAGCCAGTGGGCGTTTCACAGTGTCGAGAATATGTGGTGATTTTACTGTATTGATGCAGTGTTGGAAATTCTGAGAAATGCTCTAATAACAAACACACCCTATTGCATATTATTGGGGTTTAAAAGTCGAGTCAGGCCATAGAAATGGATATTTTCTCATAAAACACTGGCTAACATGTTTTATTCTTTTTATACTACAGCGAATCCACACCATCTATCACGGTCAGGACATAAGAATCTGCATAACAACAGTTTGAAGAGAAACCTGAGCATTCCACAAGCATAGTAACAATGCAGCTGGCTGAGGATCCATTATATAAATCACTGCATTAGCATGCAGGCCAGTGCGAGTGCTAGCTGTCCTTCATTAATCAGGGGACAGTTAGCATCACAACTAACTTTGCAAGATTAATAGGCCTTCTGAGAGTGCAGTGGCTAGAGCTAACGGCTTGTTATTGGTGTTTCCTGTGGAGTTGGGTTCAATCAGGGCTTGAAGTATCCGAGTGCACTTGATTGACGGCTTTATCGCCTGGCATGCTAGCACGTACTCACCTCTTTAGTCATTCAGGGATATATAAGGGTTCAATAAAATGCCAGCTACCTGTTACTACTGTAAGATCTCTGATTTATCTTACAGATATTGTGTGACATCTACATTTAGTTATAAGAGTGAATGGAAGGCATTAAGTCTTTTATTCATTATTAAATACACACATTTTCTTTAATACACTAGTTTTATGTCGACATTTAAACCATGCACTTAATTGTGTGAGGATTTAAGCATTTTTTCTGGATACAAAATTTGGATTAAAAATGCCTCAAAGTGAGTAGTTTATTTTTTTGTGAATGTAATAAATAAATAAATAAATAAATAAATAAATAAATAAATAAATAAAAACAAGGCACAAATTTTGAATTAAAAATCAGTAGTTTATTTGTTTGTAAATGGTGCTGTTTTGTTACCACACAAGGTAGCGATACTTGATCCAAGTCTGCGGTCAGTCAGCCTCTCATAACTCCCCCATCACACACACACACACACACACACAAAAACGCACACAAACACACGCACACCCCGAGAGTGACAGAAGAGCAATAACAGCTTCCACTTCATAACAGTCAAAGGAGCAGTTTAGCAGCCTTTTGTTACGCTACAGCTTCATTACAGTCAAAGTTTCCGTTAAGACCAGCAGACCCTTTTCACAACTGCTTCTGAGAATAGAGAAAGAGTGATAGCACCTTTGATTTCTACTGAATGTGGAGGCATACGATATGGTCCTAAGATGCTGAAATATCACAGCAGCACTGACTGTTCTGACAGTTCAAATCACTTAAATTAAGTTAAGTAGCCATTCTTTCTTCACATATCTCATCCTTTGAGGGTTAGGGTCAGAGTGCAGGGTCAGCCATGGTGCAGCACCCCTGGAGTAGGGAGGGTTAAGGGCCTTGCTCAGGGGCCCAACAATGGCAGCTTGCTGGTGCTGGGGCTTGAACCCCGAACTATGGCTAATAATTTCCTTTTTTTAATTTTTAATTATTTGTTAGTTACAGCTACTGTTCTGGAAGAGCCGTGAAACAAATTAGGTCCTGCTTTTATTTAATTAAATCAACTGCATGTTGCATTTCTTAATAAGTAAATATTTATTATTATAAATAAATATTATCTTAATAAATAAATAAATAAATACACACAAATTAAAAAAATAAAAAATAAATACATAAATACTACAGCTTGTTACAAAGACAAGGCAGAAAACTGTTATTGGAGACGCTTTCAATAAATGTTAGAAATATGTTGATTTCAGAAAGTTTTATCTATGTTAAATAACATCAAATTTAGTTGGATTAAGCTGATCACCTGCCATTCAATCCCCTGTGAATGAGCCATTACTATAGCAGCGATAACATTTTAACCCTTTAATGTCTGCAACAAGAAAACTTTTTTTTCTTTAAAAGATTTTTTAACAGAACCCATAATTAATTAAATATTGGCCTCCACCAAACAGTTGAGAAGTCCCTTCGTGACTCAAAATTAGGGCTACCAAAATATTGCCCAGAACATTAAAGGGTTAAGAATGAGCTATTTTATTTTTTTTTTAACCTCAAACCTGTGTTAAATTACAGCCAGAACTACTGACCTATTTGACGCCTTCCATCCAATCAGAATAGAGAATTCGAGTGTGTGTGGTTTTTAACCCGTTAGGTCCACTCCACTCGGTCACATTCGGCTAATTTGTCACATACCTTCTGTTTGTCCTTCTCCCCTAAGAGCAGAACCAAACATGATTCCCACTCTTCCTTCTTTCAGCCTAATGAGGAATTACACGTGCTCACCTTTTTAAATTTGGCATTTACCAGGCCATGCAGATGTCAGCAGCTGCTCGTTTCGCACGACTATCAGCACGCCGGATGAATTATACATGAACCGCAAACAACTGTTCTGCTGGATCTCTGCCGGTTATTACCAAGTCGTCCATGTGTTCTTCTCTGCTCTGCATTATGGGTAGAATAATGGGTATGCTAAATTATTCATGATTTAGATGTATGAGGCGGAGCTTGGGCTTTTTTTTTTTTTTGGTTTCCGTTTAGTTAACAAAAAAGGTTGCAATGGACAGTTTTTCCCAATTGTGTTGACTTTTAAAGTGAACTTCAGCAGCATGCGTAGGAGAGGATGGTCACTCGTGTGGTAGGGTGCAGAGGACGATGCCCTTGAGATGCATATTCATATCCGCATATATCCCCTCGCTCTCCCCACACACACACGCACACACAAACACACACACATACACTCATAATCTCCGCCAACAAGTCCATTATTCACACTGTGCCTGCAGACAACATTCTCCCCCTCGACAGATATACTGAGTCAGCGAAAACGTCCTATCCGTATAAGAACAAGGTGGGAGGAACAAAAAAAAAAATTTTTTTAAAAAGATGCTAAAATAGCACACTGTATAGATTTGAGGTGAGCAAGCTATACTCACGAATGATATGAGCATGAACACAACATGATGTGTAGTGTTAGTAGAGACTATATGACACCTGAATAAGCACTTTAAATTTCTACTGTCAATAAATAAAATGATGTTAAGTGACACAATGTGTAGTGTTCATAGGGATACGTAATGCCTACTTAAGGTAAGTTGTCATAAAGGGCTCGTGTGTGTTGCTCGTTGTCAGTCATTATGAAGCGTTTGTCATGTGGTCATAGGAAGACAAGTGATGCCAGAGATTAAGGAATGAATGGTGAGAGAGAAAAAAAGAGGGCTGAAGGAAGGAGAGAGCGAGAGAGAGCGAGAGAGAGCGAGCGAGAGAGAGAGAGAGAGAGAGAGAGAGAGAGAGAGGAGAGCGAGAGCGAGAGCGAGCGAGCGAGCGAGAGAGAGAGAGAGAGAGGAGAGAGAGAGAGAGAGAGAATGAGGGAGAAAAGAGAGGGAGCAAAAGGAGAAAGAAAGAGGGGGGGAGAAAAGAGAGAGAGCAAAATGAGAGAGAGAGAGAGCGAGAGAGAGAGAGAGAGAGAGATGGAGATGGAGGAGAAGAAAAGAGCTAGGAGGGGGGTAAGAGTGTGTGTGTGTGTCTGCACTGCATCCCTCTATCCTCACTGGAATCCTGGAAGAAATCTTTGGTCAGCAAGTGTGGGGCGGATGAAGAGAAATATGAAGATGATGGACTGCAGAATGGAAAGAGAGACGGATGATGTGAACAGAAAGGCAGTAGGAGGTGTAGCAGGCGCGACAGATCAATGAGTGAAAGGATAGACGCAAGCAGGCAGACGGACGAGACTGGAATGTGACAAAAAGTTCATTATAGAGCAGGAGAATGTGAGCACAGTACATTCACACAAAGAAAGGTCGAGAGAAATGAACGCAAAGGGAGACGACTAAAAAGATTTCTGCGAAGGTTATACGTATAATGACTTATGGATACATTCATAGCATGTTATAATGCAGTCCTAATTCAGACAATTATTTATAATTATTAACAGTTTGGAATTAAATGCTGTTCACAGAATGCATTATACTGTATGTAGTGTTTATAACATATCAACATTATACTGTATGTAAAGAGGTAAAGAAGCGAGTGCAGGCAGGTTGGAATGGGTGGAGAAAGGTGTCGGGAGTTCTGTGTGATCAGAAAATATCAGCGAGTATCAAGGGGAAGGTGTACAGGACAGTGGTGAGACCGGCCATGCTGTATGGTTTAGAGACAGTGTCACTGAAGAAGAGACAGGAGTCAGAGCTAGAGGTAGCAGAGCTGAAGATGTTGAGGTTCTCTTTGGGAGTGACAAGATTGGACAGGATTAGGAACGAGTACATCAGAGGGACAGCTCATGTTGGACGTTTGGGGGACAAAGTTAGGGAGGCCAGATTAAGATGGTTTGGACATGTTCAGAGGAGGGAGAGTGAGTATATTGGTAGGAGAATGTTGGACATGGAGCTGCCAGGCAGGAGGCAAAGAGGAAGGCCAAAGAGGAGGTATATGGATGTAATTAATGAGGATATGAAGCTAGTGGGTGCAAGGGTTGAGGATGCAGAAGATAGGGATAGGTGGAGAGAGATGATTCGCTGTGGAGACCCCTGAAGGGAGAAGCCGAAAGAAGAAGAAGAAGAACATTATACTGTATGTAGTGTTTATAACATATCAACATTATACTGTATGTAGAGCTTATAACACATTATCTCCATTATACTTTGTGTAGTGTTTATAGCGCATTATATCACCATTATACTGTATGTAGTGTTTATAACATATCACCATTATACTGTATGTAGAACTCATAACAAATTATCTCCATTATACTGTATGTAGAGCTTAACACATTATATCACCATTATACTTTGTGTAGTGTTTATAGCGCATTATATCACTATTATACTGTACGTAGTGTTTATAACATATCACCGTTATACTGTATGTAGAGCTTATAACATATTATATCATCATTATACTTTGAGTAGTGTTTATAGCACATTATATCACTATTATACTGTATGTAGAGCTTATAACACATATCTCCATTATACTGTATGTAGAGCTTATAACAAATTATATCACCATTATACTGCATGTAGTGTTTATAACACATTATATCACGTTTATACTGTACGTAGTGCTGAGACCACATTATATCATCATTATACTGTACGTAGAGTTTATAACACGCATCACCATTATACTGTATGTAGAGTTTATAACACATTATATCACCATTTTTTGTATGTTTTTAAAAGGAACTGCAAGTCAAGGTTGGTGATATAATGTGTAATCAACACTTCTTATAACGCATCATAAAGTTTCATAATCTGTCATAACGGTGTGTATAATGAATTATAGCTATGACCTTCATAGAAATTACATTATTAAACTTGACCAGCAGAACCACAGTATGATGAAGAATGAACTAAAAATGCTCATAAACAAAAACTATCAAATAAGGGAGGAAAAAAGGTATTTGTGTGTATGTGTGGGGGTTTTTTTGTATTTGGATATATTTCTATTTATTTATTTATTTATTTATTTATTTAAGTTTTTTATTTTCTTGATTCATTTTTGTTTGTTACTTTTATTTATGGTTTTTTAGTTAGTATTTTATTATTCTTGTTTTTAAAATACATTTTTACATTATTATTTTTTCTTTTTAAATATTTTTGCTTTGTTCATCTTTTTTATTTAATTTTTTTTATTTTTTGTTTGTTTTGTTTGTGTGTGTGTGTGTGTGTGTGTGTGTGTGTGTGTGTGTGTGTGTGTGTGTGTCTACTGCTCAGCATGTGTCATCATTGTGCTAGCTAGTGTAGCATGTCTGTGCACATCATTTCATTTCCGTATTATAATTTATTTTTTTATGTTTACAAATTTTACAAAAATAAATAAATAAATAAATAAAATATTAAATTTGTACCAAGTAAAACTACTCGATCAGTCTCTAAGCTAAAAGTAATGATTAAGAGTTATGAAGCCAGGAGAGAATTATGCACTTTAAACACGTTGGCATGAATGCTGCTTCCTGTTTATCTTCGTGTGTGTGTGTGTGTGTGTGTGTGTGTGTGTGTGTGTGTGTGTGTGTGTGTGTGTGTGTGGGAGAGAGAGAGAGAGAGAGAGAGAGAGAGAGAGAGAGAGAGAGAGAATTTACCCCATATCATGTCTTATGTCATCACTGAAATCCTGTGATACAATCAATCGCTCAACAGTTTCCTTGATGAGATATTGACTGACATTAGATTTCAGCCAGTTATCATCAGTAAGAGACAAATAATACAATAAAATACGTGTGAATTGGCGACTCTGTAAGATGTTAAAACATGAAACTATGGCATTTTCGTGTGTTTTCTTTTCAAATTGTTTCTATCAACCATTTTGTTGCCATTTTGTTCAGGCCCTTGACATTTCTGACAGAGTAATAATCCAAAATGTCTCCAGCCAAGTGTGTGAGCGGAGATGGGGAGAATGCTGGAATGTGTCTGTCTGATTAGCGATAGGAGAGGTCGGGTGGGTGGGTGGTTGTGTGTGTGTGTGTGTGTGTGTGTGTGTGTGTGTGTGTGTGTGTGTGTGTGTGTGTGTGTGTGTGTGTGTGTGGGGTGGGGGGGATGGGGTTGTGTGTGGTGGTGGTGGTGGGGTATATGGTTCGATCGATCAGAGCGAAAGAGAGCAAGATGCAGACGGTTTGACGCTATGACAACCATCCGTCTCTCCAAACTGGTTATGGAGCTGTTCTAGCTGTAATGACTGCCTCAGGAAAAGCGTGTGTGCGTCTGTGTGTGTGTGTAGGAGAGAGATTGAGAGAGTTCATCAGAGTGTAACTGTGAATGATAAAATATCATTGCATACTCATACTCCTATCACACACACACACACACACACACACACACACACACACACACACACACACACACACACACACACACACACACACAAAACATATGCCACCAGAGATAAGAGGTCGGGGAGATGACAGGTGGAACAGTTTGCTAAATTTTCTTTAATGATGCATGTCTACACATCCACATACACACACACACTTCATATATCATCTTCAGACAGTTTTTTTCCCTCTCTGAAGTGTTTTCTACCACAGTGAATACACGTAGTGAATACATACACACCTAGCATGATGTGTATGATTATTGGTGTAGAGGTTGAGGTGGGCGTGGCTTAGTTTGATAGGTTGCTATGCAACATATGCTTGGGAGAAGACTAGAAGGTTCTGCAGACGTGTAGCATGGTAATGTTTTGTCTGTGAGACTGGGTTGTTGTTTTTTACTTCACTTAATGAAGAACAGTAAAGTGTAGCTCACTGCCTTGTGTATAAATAACACTGAAACTCTATCCTGTGATCTCTGCTCTTTTTCTTCCTCTGTCAGATTTTCACCTCTACAGCTTTCTCTCGCTGCCATCCAAACACACACATACACTCTGCTTTGCTCCTGAGCTGAATGTGAGGAGTGTGTTAGTGGGAGGAGTGTGTTCATACACGCTTTAGCAAAAACACTCAATACATACATCATATACACCTTCACACTCTCTAGACACACACACACACCATATACACCTTCACACTCTCTATATACATACACACACACCATATACACCTTCACACTCTCTATATACATACACACACACCATATACACCTTCACACTCTCTATATACATACACACACACCATATACACCTTCACACTCTCTATATACATGTACATGTACACACACACCATATACACCTTCACACTCTCTATATACATACACACACACCATATACACCTTCACACTCTCTATATACATACACACACACCATATACACCTTCACACTCTCTATATACATGTACATGTACACACACACCATATACACCTTCACACTCTCTATATACATACACACACACCATATACACCTTCACACTCTCTATATACATGTACATGTACACACACACACACCATATACACCTTCACACTCTCTATATACATACACACACACCATATACACCTTTACACTCTCTATATACATATAAACACACCATATACACCTTCACACTCTCTATATACATACACACACACCATATACATGTACACACACACCATATACACCTTCACACTCTCTATATACATGTACATGTACCCACACACATCATATACACCTTTACACTCTCTATATATACACACACACACATCATATACACCTTCACACTCTCTATATACATACACACACACCATATCCACCTTCACACTCTCTATATACATACACACACACCATATACGCCTTCACACTCTATATACATGTACATGTACACACACACCATATACACCTTCACACTATCTATATACATATACACACACCATATACACCTTCACACTCTATATACATGTACATGTACACACACACCATATACACCTTCACACTCTCTATATACATACACACACACCATATACACCTTCACACTCTATATACATGTACATGTACACACACACCATATACACCTTCACACTCTCTATATACATACACACACACCATATACACCTTCACACTCTATATACATGTACATGTACACACACACCATATACACCTTCACACTCTCTATATACATATATGCACACCATATACACCTTCACACTCTCTATATACATACACACACACCATATACACCTTCACACTCTTTATACATGTACATGTACACACACACCATATACACCTTCACACTATCTATATACATACACACACACCATATACACCTTCACACTCTATATACATGTACATGTACACACACACCATATACACCTTCACACTCTATATACATGTACATGTACACACACACCATATACACCTTCACACTATCTATATACATACACACACACCATATACACCTTCACACTCTATATACATGTACATGTACACACACACCATATACACCTTCACACTATCTATATACATATACACACACCATATACACCTTCACACTCTCTATATACATACACACACACCATACACACTCACTATACACATGTACACACATATACAGACCATTTAATGTTCAGCTTTGTCTAAAGGAGTGTTTGTGTGTGTGTGTGTGTGCCCAGTCCAAATTGGTTCCAGTGTAAATGAACAAATAAATTAAAAGCGAGACTTGTCCCATGACAAGGACATTAACACGTTTAATTTTTAAAATCGTAACACTATTAAAATCCCGATTATGAAAACAGAACTTCCTTTACTCACTCAAATGATCAAACTCAGAATATTAAATTCAATTAAAAATTAAATTCAATTAAACACACACACACACACACACTCTCTCTCTCTCTCTCTCTCTCTCTCTCTCTCTCTCTCTCTCACACACACACACACGGCACTAACTTTATCTGTAAGTTCTCTAAATGTAAAGGGTAAAGTTTCATTCTTACCATCAGTCTTTCTTTCTGCCTGACAGTTTTTCTTTTCTTCTTTTTTTTTTACTTTACTGCCTGTCTATCACACACACACACACACACACACACACACACACACACACACACACACACGCCTACCTCTAATCTTACCCTTAAATATTTACAGATGAAGTTTAATTCTTTCTGTCTCTCTTTCTGGCTAAAGGACAGTCTTTCGTTCTTACTTTCGTCTGACAGTTTTTACAAAAACACACACACACACACACACACACACACACACACACACACACATAGTGATGCATTAGTATACTTTGTGCTGGTGCCCAGCAAACAGCCCTCCATTAGTCTGGGATAAAGGCCATGGGCCGAATATTGGACTCTCTAGATCACACACTCACTCTCACTCACACACTCACACACACACACACACACACACACACACACACACACACACACACACACACACACACACACACACACACACACACAGTGTTAGAGTTAGAGAACAGTATTGCTGATCTTAGATCAGCTCCATGTAGACATGATTACAGTGAAATCAGAGCAGCGTGTCATGGCGGGTCTCCTTCCTGTGTGAGACAGAGACACCCAAGCTGAAATGGCCTCTTATTATAAATGGAGCGGCCTTTAGGTCGGGTGTAAAAGCCATTAGCTAATGCCCTAGGTAGTGCACTTCATCTCCAATGTGGAGCCATTTCTGATTCAGCATGTAGACCATAATTTATGAAAGAATATATGCAACAAAAAAAAAACACACTGTACATTTTATTTGTATAAACGTACCTTCATGCTGTTGATCTCAAATCTGATTGGACGAGAGGCGGGGATTAATTTTCCATACCTGCATGTTAGCGACATGCTATCCTGTCTGTAGAAACAGATTGTGAAGAGACTTTAATGATGAATGTGAAACAGTCTCCAGTGCCAGTGAGTTAATAAGCTAATTAACACCAAATTAATTAACTCTCTCTCTCCTTAACACCATTTTTTAAATGCACAATTGAATTTTCTTTCCTTCTTTTTTCCTTTCCTTTTTTCATCCTACTTTCTCATTTCCACATTTGTTTCCCTCTTTCCCTTGTTCCTTCCTCTGACTGTCAAATACTATCTATCTGTCTTATTTGCTACCTTCCTTCCTGTCTCCCTTCCTTCCTTTTTCTTTCTTTTCTTCATTTCTTCCTTCCTTCATTTGTATCTGTCTCTCTCTTCATCTCAATTTCCATTATTCCCATTTGTTTCCCTCTTTCCCTTCTTCCTTCCCCTGACTGTCTTATATCTTCCTTCCTTCCTTCCAGTCTCCCTCCCTCCCTCCCTTCCTTCCTCCCTTCCTTCCTTCCTCCCTTCCTTCCTTCCTTCCTTCCTTCCTTCCTTCCTTCATCCCATTTCCTTGTTCTCATCCTCATCCTAGTCATCATCATTGTCTTTATATCTCATCTTCTCTTATAGATGAAGTGTGTGAACCAGGTTCGTTCGAGGCCCGAGTTCTCACTGCCCCCTCACACACACTTCATATCATCAAACCAATGAAAGTGCGAGTTATCGACCCCGTAACCTGTAATGAGCTCAAAGACAACAGCGATAAGAGACAACAGTGAGTGTTTACCCCCATTTTAGAAACAATACATGGTCATAGATGACGGAACAGACATTACTTCTCGCCTCACTACGAGATCGTATCGTTTGGAAGAGCCCGCCATCATGGTTCTTGCAAAGCAGGAAATGAAGAAGGATCCTATCGAGCTCTGAAGATGATGCTCTTTCTTTTGTTTTCTACCCACATCATTTATATCACTTTATTCCAAATCCTGAAGCTGTAAATTAGTCCAAACATCTAAACAAGACTAAAACTGAACAAATAGCAGTAATCAGTAATGACGAGTTGGAAAAGTTGCAAAGGTGTCTTATAAATAACGACTTGTGGATGCAAGTCACATTCTTCCATGTCAATCTGATGACATTAGACTGACAGGAAATCATTAACTTTCAGCGAAAAATAATCGAAGCAGCCATTTGGGAAATGACGTGAGGTCAAGTTGAACTTTATGCAAGTGAAAAAGAACATAAACAAGCGGGTTTTTTTTTCTTCTTTCGTTATTGTCCAGGTCCAGTCACAAATTTGAAACACTGTTATAGGAAAATCATCAACATTCAGGTGATGAGAGTGATTCTGTGTCGCGTTTGGTCACATCATGGTCAGTGATTAATTCCATATAAGGTCATGTTGATATGCTGAAGGAAGGAGTGTCCAGTGTCAGTGTGTTTTCTAACAGTCAATACATTTTCCAGCCTCACTCACTCACGCACTCACTCACTCACTCACTCACTCACTCACTCCCCCCCCCCCCCCCACCACACACACACATCTTGTAATACCTTAATCCAGTTCTTTTAACCACAGTTGAATTTTCCATTTTTCCTTCCTTTCCTTCCCTTCCTGGTCTTTCTTTCCTTCTTTCTTCCTGTCTCTGATTAACTCCCTATAAAGTAATGTCATGTTGTATTTTATTTTTAAAAAAGTTAAATAAAGTTAGTAAATGCACGGAAACTGACAAATTTTGAATAAGGAATGACATGAGGTTGTAAATGCAAGGTAATATACAGTAATAGCCATATACGATTCTTTAGCTCTAGTCATGTGAGATCATCTTGACGAAAAATGGAAAGACGACTTTTTATTTTTTTTATTAAGATTTGTGCAAAATTTCACCAGAAAGCATTTTCTCCCATTTGGTTAATAGGCGTACAGTGTAAGATGGGAAATCTGAGTGAAATTCAGTCATGCTTTTGAGAAGGATGAGACGACGGCAACAAGGAGTGGAGTGTGAGCCGAACACTGAGCATCTCTCTCTCTTTCTCTCTTTATCTCTCTCTCTGATAAACTTTAACTTCCCGTAGAGAGAAGTCAGACGGCTGCAGGAAGCTCGCTAGTCTTGCGTTATTACATGCGCTTTAATCACACATGGCATGCTGAGTGAGATCTCGGCAGTGTTCTAAATTTAAAACACCGCAGAAGCTTTAACGATGGGTCCAAGTTAGGGAACTGAGCTGTGTGCTCTAACATTAGCACCTCAGACAGGCACCCGGTGCTGTGAGAAGTCTTAGCATCTGACCAATCCTTCTGTCTAAACCTAAGGAATATTATCTCTTCAGTTCAAGTGCTTGCGATCTTCAACAAACAGCTGCAAAGAGCTCGATATAGACAGGGATATAGAAAAAAATCCATAACTTTTTTGTCCTCTGTGCTGACAGAAGAAGGGTAGGATTTGGAGAGAATAATTGCCAGCAATCCTTTTCATAAAAGCAGAGGAATCAGGTCTCCTTGGGGAAGTAAAGCAATTAGAGAGAATCTATGTACGAGTGTGGAGTAAGGGATGAGATGCGTGACAGGATGCACCGTGAGAAGAAAATAATCAGTGATACGGTGGTGAAAGTTGCTCTTATTAACAGGAGAGATTTCCCAGCAGCAGTATATCTGGAAGTGTTTTATTCCTCTTATAGCACAACAATTATAGTATAGTGTAAGCTGAGTTGACCTTTTTATAGCTATTTAATGCATGCTTGCATGGAGTGTTGTTAAATTTCTAGAATAAATTAGTTCCTGTTATACGTAACATTTCATTTCAGCGACAGTATAGCAGTCATTCCCTCACCAGCCTCTGTCTTTTTTTCCTCTTCAAGTGAACGACTAAATAAATAAATAAATAAATAAATAGATAGATAGCTAAATAAATAAATAAGTAAATAAATAAATAAATAAATAAATAAATAAAGCTTATAAAATAAATAAACAAATAAAAAAAAGTCCTGCTATGGAGTAAAAGCAAAGCTGGCTCTAAAGTTAGACGTAATAAAGAGCACTGACACTGCAGACTCCTTATAAAAATTTCCCCTCTTTAAAAAAAAAAAAAAAAAAAGAATTTAAATTATATACTTCAAAGCTTATTTTAATATTAAAATATAAATTTAAAAAAATGAAAAAGTATATGTAATATTTGAAATATTTTTATGTAAAATATGCAGAATATTTGTTTCTTAAATCTGACTGAACATGGTTTTTTTTTTGTTGGTTAATTTTTGTGTGTGTGTGTTTGTAAAAAAGTAATAAATTATTATTGATTGCCCCATCCCCTATATATATGAAAGCTCACACAAACATAATATATCCATACATTTCTGCTCCTGACAAATTTCCTGCTACAAATGGCATTGTATGTGTATATATATATATATATATATATCTCAATGGAAAAAAATCTTTACAAAAAAAAAAAATTATCAAATCGAGTTTTGAATATCTACTCAGAAGCTTTCAATAATCCAAATTTCTAAAGCATCCCAGTGTGATAGAAGCTCACGGACACACATGAAGTACTTTGCCTTTGCTAGGGAGAAAGCTAAAAAGCCAAAGGGGACTTTGTTATAAACTGTTAAATGAACTGTGACATATTGGTAGAGAATAAGTTTATTGCTTGCACTTCCAGCACTTCCAGCATTCCAGCAGTTAAGGTTCCTGCATTAAGTCAGTGTTGTCATTCTAATACGAAGTGTATCCTGGGGTTTTCCTTGTATAGCCCTGATCTAAATCTATTCACCATTATTATTACTTCATTTAATTGAAATGCTGTGCCCTTCTCCAGATATATATTTTTTCCAGTCCAATATATTATACCAGCTCATCTACGGCTAATTTAGATAAAAAGCTTCAGGCCGTCCCATTAAATGTGCCCTCACTGCCCTCACAAAGAAATCTAAGCAAAGAATTCAGTCACAGCTCTTTACTGTAAAGCAAAATGTAATTCCTGCAAAGTCAATCCAACTCGCTTTTTTTTTTCTTCTTCTTTACCAGGCAAAGCAAAGCACAGTGTGCCTAATGAGTTTTCTCCAGCTTCTATCCACCATGCATTGTTCTCTCCGATGGAAAGTTCTGTGGCATTTAATTGCAGATATGTTTTGCTGCAGGCTCTGTGAAATTTCCATTGATCTAAAACCTCATTAGGTGTATTTTTGCACTTCTACTTTCTGATTAGACTGCAAAACTGCAACTGGGAAAATTACAAAGAGGACGGAAAAAAAAAACAAAGGTACGTGTTAATATTCATCCTGGACCTAGTGCTTTTTCACACTCGGATCCACTCTCCTGGTACGAATCGGATAGCGAGTTTTTACTTTAAGCAAAGTGTATTTTGTAGATTTGAATTGAAACCACTAGGGATTTGATTCAAGAAGACTAAAGTTTGTATTTTAGAAAGATTTTGAAAGTACTCTTGGGATCAACTGGGGAAAAATAAGAAAAAGGAAGGAGGAAATTCTTAGTGAGAAAAAAGAAAGAAGGAAACAAACAAACAAACAAAGATACATAGTTAAGCAAGTAAGTAGGTAAGATTTAAGTATGAATTACTAAAGTAAGTAAGTAAGAAGGAACTATGCGAATAATCAACAGGTAAAATTAGTGGCAAGGCCAATTATGCCCCCCCACAATACCCTATTTAGTGGCAAGGCCAGTTATGCCACTGCCACAATACCCTAATTAGTGGCAAGGTCAATTACCCCCCCCCCACACACACACACACACTACCCCAATTAGTAGTAAGGCCAATGATCCCCCCCACAATACCCCAATTAGTAGCAAGGCCAATTATCCTGCCCACCACAATACCCCCAATTAGTTGCAAGGCCAATTTTTCCCAGCCACCACAATACCCCCAATTAGTTGCAAGGTCAATTTTCCCACCCACAATACCCAAATAAGTTGCAAGGTCAATTATTCCCCCCACGATACCCCAATGTGAGCTACTTCAAGTCTGAAAAGTCCTAATGAAGGCTTTTGGGTTTCAATTTTAAGAGTTTAGCTTTCCTAACATTTCCAGCTAGACATGCTCAACCTCTTTGGGTTCGAACCCCAACATTTTTTGAGGTGATCAAAAATATCGGAACACACCACTGACATAAGTTACTTGTAGCCCAGGTGTGGCCTGTTTGATTGACTGTTCAAAACAGAGTAGCTCTGAATAACTACTCTTGGTTTAAGCTCTGGGTTTCACTGTGAAAACTGCATTTGTGGTTTAAAAAAAAGATAAACCAACATGTAGACCAGAGAGCTGTCTATAGGGAAAAAAACAAGCCATATTGAAGCTGAGAAAAGAGAAAGAAATATCGCACATTAGGTTGAATTCATAAGAAGGTTGCATTTTAACCAGAAATAGTGTTTAATAAAGCTTTGATACAGCTGTAAAAGTCTTATGCATAAATGTCTTATGCACAGTTACCCGACATTTTAAGGAATTTCTGCACTCTTTATAACTACAGCTACTTATAAGCAGTTATAAAAGCTTTAGAACTTCCTATAAGGTGTGATGTGGTATGTGACACAATATGCTTATAATGCATCATTACTATTACACGAACTTGCCACATTTAAGTGGATTTTAACAGAGAATTCGTGTGGACTAAATGAAATCCACAGAGTATATTCTGCATATTTGTGCATTTCCTAATTTTTTTTTTTCTACTTATTAAAAACACCATAACCTCCCATGAGAAATAATCAGAAGGCTTTAAATAAAAGCACAAAGTAGCAGGACCTGATAATCACAAACACATATTCGCATCAACAGAACAGCTTCTACACTAACGGTAAATCGATCCAGAGATTTGAAATGGAGGGACGCAGAGACCAATATTCTGCAGACATCAACGATGAAGGCACCCTTCGTCTCTTCCCTCGCTTTCACTTCGCTTCTACGTTATTTGAATATCTGTGCATTGCTGTTCGTGTTAAATCATTTTTCCTTAAAAAGAGACTGAGCAGATACTCCTTTCATAATATAACACTACTACAGGAGGACAGAACACCACACACACTCGATTATTAAGAGTTATTTAGCTGTATGGACAGCTTTCAATTAAAAACATCATAAACCTTTAAAGGCGCAGATACTCACAAGTGTTTAATATTTCAGTTCTGCATAAGGAATAGGTGCGGTTCTGGCAAAACTCACCAGATACTACTTAGAAATAGAATCAGGTCAATAATAAATTGAATTGAATATTGCATCATGGGATGGTCTAAGGGTGAGCTCATTTTAATGATTGATAAAACTCTGATACATTTACAGAACTGGTCTAAATGGTGGTGTTTCTTGAGGTATAACCTTTATTAAAAACATAAAACTCTGGAGCCTTCAGAAAAAAAATACATTTACATCGAGACAGCACACAGATGAACCACCTTCGAATGTGACCGAATCTTTGGTGAAATTAATTTTACAGCAACGGGGGGGGGAATACTTATGCAACTTTTCCATTATTTATTCAGGTTTTTTTTTTTTACAAAGTATACTGATTTTTCTACCTAATCAATTATTACAGCATATCTCATGCAGATTTCTGCTTAAGCATCCCAGTAATTATTTCTAGAAAATCATGGGGGGGGTCAATATTTATAGTTCCAAAGTATGTGAAGAGTTTTGCAGTAGTGCAGTTCAGGATGATTCACTGGTTGTTTGAGAATTGTTCGAGATGGGAATGAGAAAGAGACCCAGGAAAAGGTTATGAGAGAGAGAGAGAGAGAGAGAGAGAGAGAGAGAGAGAGAGAGAGAGAGAGAGAGAGAGAGAGAGAGAGAGAGAGAGAAGAGAGCAAAAGGAGAGGAAAAACAGCAAATTTGTATGCATGGGTGTGAGTGGATAGTTGACATGCAGGGCTCATTTGTGCACACTATAATTCCTTCATTCCTGACACAATGTTCTGGCACTGCTACCTTCAAAATGTCAACCTATCCTTCTTCCTCTTTTTTTCCTTGCCTTGTTGTTTTTCAGGTCTTTAGTTTTAGTCAAAAGGGCACTTCTCCGCTCTCTTTTCAAGGGCTGGAAAATCAATGGAGAAATACTACAAATAGAGATGGGGGGGAGTTGGGGGGAACTAGCTTGTTGCCTTAATGAAACCATTTGTTCTAGGTTTTGATAGTCTGTAAGAGGCAGAGACCACGTCGTCGCTTTATTAAAATGCCACGCACTAATGACAGCAAAGGTGACGTTATTGGCATTTGTACATTACAATGTCATAAGTTGAGCAGTATTTTTTTTTTTGTTTGTTTTTAATGGGATTCAGGTCAATAGAGGCGTTTTCAAGAACATTTTTGTCACAAGTGTTTGTTCATCCTGATGGGGTTTAACATGTGCATAACAATTGACTGAGAATATATTTACTGATGTATATATAGAGTCCTGTGCATCAGTGAATGGTAAATAAATAAGTTTGGGCTGAAAAAAATTGTTCAGTTTCGACACTGAGAAGAGAAATACGTGAGATTTGAGAGAATATTTTACATACAGTTTACGTGAAAATATTACGTTTCTCCAAAAAAAACCCGTTATTTTATTGCTTACTTTACAAACTTACTTTAAATCACTTACTTCAAAACACTCAGCGCGTTATAAATTTGTAGTTTTTGCTAAGTATTTGCTTTTCCCTAACCTACTAGAGGCAATATTTTTATAGAAAGGTTCCAAAAAAAAACCCCAAAAAAAGCATGTTTTCTTCATAAGCATCTAAAATTAAAAAATTAAAAAAAAAAACAACAACTCACACTGAAAGCCAACATTGTCCTGACTCATTGTATATCAGACATCCAACTATAAAATAATTCATTTCCTTACACCGACTAAAAATGTCCGACGAGACAAATTCTATTCCGCCGGCAGAATGAAATCTTTAAGAGTTTTCCCTGACTGACAAGCCGAGAAGTTCTAAACTTCACTTTTTTTTTTTGGTAACACTTTACTTGAAGGGTACCTACATAGAGTCTTTATAACATATTCATGAGCATAAATCATTTACAAAGCAAATGCTGGAGAATTTCGGTCAAAATTATATAAGGTGACAGTGAAGCATTTATGTGCAAAGGGAGAATACTAAGACTCCAGTTACGGGTTGAGTCATCATGATGTGTCATTATTTTATCCCTATTTTAAATGCTACAATTTAAATAAAGCTGCGAAAGGTGTACATCAGTGGATTTAATTAAAATATGATTCAAATATGGGGGGCATAGTGGCTTGGTGGTTAGCATGTTTGCCTCACACCTCCAGGGTTGGGGGTTCAATTCCCGCCTCCGCCGTGTGTGTGTGGAGTTTGCATGTTCTCCCCGTGCCTCGGGGGTTTCCTCTGGGTACTCCGGTTTCCTCCCCCGGTCCAAAGACATGCATTGTAAGTTGATTGGCATCTCTAATCTCACCGTAGTGTGAATGAGAGTGTGTGTGTGCCCTGCGATGGGTTGGCACTCCGTCCAGGGTGTATCCTGCCTTGATGCCCAATGATGCCTGAGATAGGCACAGACTCCCTGTGACCCGAGAATAGATTGGATAAGTGGTAGACAATGAATGAATGATTCAAATATATTTTCGTTTGAGGGCATTAAAAGTGCTCACATGGCTGGAATATGGACTTCCTAAATATGCAATACTAATGTTGTTGTTGTTGTTTTTTTAAAACGTGCAAAAGTCTCAGTCAACCATGGTTATTTTTCTTTCATAGTTCAAGTTATCCTTCATAAGAACTTTTATGCCACAGGTTTTGACATAAGCCTTACAGAAAATCCTGCAGTATTGCTTTCATAAAACATTTATTCACTTCTTACGAATGTTCTACTTCTTTTTTTTCTCTCTCTCTATACAATTTTTAAAGCTTTACAAATTTCAAAGCTTTGCTTCATCTGGAATTTCGATTTCTACACCTATGGTTTAAGTAGAACCGCTTTAGGAAGCTGTTTAGGGACTTTTGCTCATGCCAAAGTTTTATCTGGTGAGTAAAAGTGCTGTTTCTTCTTATTATTATGTTCTACATTTCATGTTCAACTCACTGAAAGAAAAGGCTATATCCTTATACTTTATTTAAAGGCTTCTTTTCATTGTTCATCTGATGGAAACCTTTCTGAGGGTTATACGAGGAAGTTCTACACATCAGAAACGGTTTGGAGTGCAACCTCTCTAGGAATCAAAAAACATTTAACTATGTGAACAAGTCCATTTATTTATTTATTTATTTTTTTAAATAACAGTGTAGGAGGGGGGGCACGGTGGCTTAGTGGTTAGCACGTTTGCCTCACACCTCCAGGGTTGGGGGTTCGATTCCCGCCTCCGCCGTGTGTGTGTGTGTGTGGAGTTTGCATGTTCTCCCCGTGCCTCGGGGGTTTCCTCCGGGTACTCCGGTTTCCTCCCCCGGTCCAAAGACATGCATTGTAGGTTGATTGGCATCTCTAAATTGTCTGTAGTGTGTGATTGCGTGAGTGAATGAGAGTGTGTGTGTGCCCTGCGATGGGTTGGCACTCTGTCCAGGGTGTATCCTGCCTTGATGCCCAATGACACCTGAGATAGGCACAGGCTCCCCGTGACCCGAGTGTAGATCGGATAAGCGGTAGACAATGAATGAATGAATGAACAGTGTAGGACAGAGGGGAAAGGATGATGTAGAGTTTGCGTAGCTGATAATTGAGGTCGCTTGAATATAACAGGAATTTTCAGTCCTGGTTTGTGTGTGCGTATGTACGTTCATTAGATAATGAGTTGTGTGTGTGTGTCGTACTCCGTCTCCAGTGATTCAGTGAGGTGAAGTCTGTCTCTCGCTGCTGATTTAATTAAATCAAACTGTTATTTGCTCTCCTGGTCATTAGAGAGAGGAAAGCAGGGCTTAGCAGTAATTATAGCTATGCTGTCATTCTGCCACTCAATAACCCACCTCTCTGAGACACGTGAACGTGTGCGTACATGCGTACCGACGTGCTGGAATCCCTACAAACGTATTCAGATTTTCGAAACCAAGCCAAACCAAACAAACGTACCTGGGAGTCTGACTCGATAAGAGGCAGCCGACGTGCTGGAAGATACAAGCATGCGCGTAAACAAGACACGATCGAGAAGTCTTCAAGTTATTACAAAGAACAACACGCATATATCATATTATGCGCTGACACTTTTAGCAGAATCTCCAGCAGCTCGTATAGCATCTGCTGCTTTCAGAAACAAATATGGAAAGCTTTCGACGCTATTTTCTGCCTTTCCTGTATTCGGGATTCTGACATTCTGCTCATGAAACTACAAAAAGTGATAGAGGGCAGCCGTACTTCCCAACTCCCAAAGACAATTTTAAATATTTCAGTTCCATTGATTGGCATAGAAAGAGTATAAGGCTAATTAAGAAGTTAAGAAGGAATAACGCTTCTGGAAATGTTGGTAAAGGGAAAGCAGTCAGTGACAGGATGGGGTTTAGTGGCCTGATGTGAAGCGGAGATACTGTGTCCACTCTGAAGATTATTTTCCAATAACAGCACATCCCAATGTGCTTTGTTCCTCTTGTACCATAGAAAAGAACACCACATGACTTTTCTATCTGTTTCGTTATGTTCAAGATTCACAAAATAAATTTCTGGTTTTCTTGCTAAAAAATAATATCTAGAATCAGTCGCTTAAGTATTTTGGTAGTTTTGCGATCACAAGCATTAAGAAGAATCAAGCAAACTTCACAATATTTGGAAAAGCTTGCAATTTTTCATCAAAATCACCAGCTGATTTTCAGCAGATTTGGTTGTCCTCTTCCATTCATGTGCATCTATCAAGAGTACAGCTATTTGTTCTATAGAGTTCTATAATAGAATTCTGAAGTGAAAAAGTGGCTGCAAAGATCAAGCATTTTTTTCCCCCATCTCTCTTGAACTTAATGAGACCAGAAAACACATCTTGCCTTGTTGCCAAGAAACTGTTAGGTCCTTTCCAGTGATGTAAAGCTTTAACTGTAGTTTTTCCATCTGACCACGACACTGGAGACTCCTTCGGAAAAATGCTCACAGAAACCATTCCATTACCCATGAATATATAAACGATAACATGTTCGAAGTTATCTCTGAGGCTTTTCCCAGATTGTCAAGCACCTCACCCTATCAGCAACCCAGCGAAGGATACTCAGTACTGCCGTCTGTTCATGTGACCTTGCTTGATAGATACAGATAGGGAGCTCCTGGTTCACCATCAAAGATCAGTTCAGTGATAGTAACACTGCAGCCGGTGACCCAGTCTGTCAATCTTGTTTAAAAGTGCACCTGATATATAAGCATGGACTGTGAGCTAGTCTCTCCGTCTTGTAGATAGGATCAGCATTGTTGTAAATCCACATAAATGAGCTTGATGGATGAGTCACTGGAAGAGCGTTCATGCTTATCAAGGGGTAGAAAGTTCAAGCTTTTGAAATGAATAACACTTGGTCATAAAAGTCAGCGATATTCCCACTGATGAGTTGGAAAGGAATGACATGGCAGACTGCAACTTTCGGATGAGTATGAGGTCAAGGTGTTTAAGGAAATGATGGAACAATGTAATGGCCTCAACTAAAGCAATTGAGCACCAGTGGATGGCTTATGGGTCGTCTCAATCAGTTCAGATCAGATAGTCATCCGTTTTAATGCCTGTCTCTATCTCAAGATCTTTTTCCTGCATTGGAACGTTCGCTCACTAAAAATCCCACAATGCACAAATGCTCACCATGTACCATTCTTGGAAATTATATTTTCTGAAGCCTCTTAGCTTGAAAACTTGGCGCACGTTAGCAATTTTTAACTTTATTTGATGTTCTCTATGCGGTTTGTTTGAGTCTAATGGCCTTTAAGTCTATTCATTCATTGTCTACTACTTATCCGATCTATACTCGGGCATCAAGGCAGGATACACCCTGGACAGAGTGCCGACCCATCGCAGGGCACACACACACTCTCACTCTCAGGAAACCAGAGTACCCGGAGGAAACCCCCGAGGCACAGGGAGAACATGCAAACTACACACACGGCAGAGGCAGGAATCGAACCCCCAACCCTGAAGGTGTGAGGCAAACGTGCTAACCACTAAGCCACTAAGCCACCATGCCCCCCCATGGCCCCCCATGGCCCCCATGGCTTTTAAGTGTTTAATGATTTTTAAAAATGTATTAGCTTAGCCTATAATCCTGGCTGAAGTACCATAACAAAAATGCCTGTGATGAAACAAAAGAATTTCAGAAAGATATAAAGTCCTGCATGTTATCAGAAATGCCAGTGGTAAGGTATTACAATGTGAACATGTTGTCATGCCACAAAAAAAAAGTCATCAGTGTCACAATCAGTTTGTGTGCCAGGGTCCTTAGTAGTGCCCCATACTATACTGATTCACAACTTAGAGACCAGACTGAGATGGACATGATGGACATTTGGGGATATGCAGGATAGCTGATATACTAGCAGGATAGCTGTACATACCGGAAATTGCTATGAATATATCATACACGAAGCAGTATCATCAGAACCAAAATAAGATCTAGCTGTTTTCCTTACGCTCTGTCTTGTAAAGACTTTATGCAGGTTAACAAGGACAGACAGCGAAGGTGACTTGCAGCCCAAAGTAAATATCACTCCAGATTACAGTAGCAAGAGAACCAAGGACAGGACAAGGGCATTGATGAAAACAGCAGTACGCCGGTTTAGCTGATTGCACCTAAGTACAGCATCATGTGATATTGCATTTGATTATAATACATTATGCATCATTTTGCTCCATTCAGTCCCTTAGCCCTCACAATTACACCTGCATCTGCATCTTCTCAAGGTCTCTCTGCAATCCTGGTGAAGGCGATGCAGCGTTCCTCTCAGTGCCACTTAACGTCAATCAATAAATAAATACAAAGCATCATTTAAGCATTCAGTACAGGCTCATAATTCCATACAGAGAGCCACATTTGTTACACTTTTAACCTCTTTACTTGGCAGTAGAGATAAGCAAAGCATTCAGTGTCATGGGCTGGCTTTGTAGTAATGAGCCAGGCAGATGCAGTTAACTCTTTCATGCAATAAAATATGAGGAAGAATATAGTGGTAGATTTTTTTTTTCATTTTTATGCAGATTCTGTTCCGTCTTTCGTCCTTTCACGTCCAGCAACCTTCCTCCTGTTTTTGTATGTTTTCCTCTCTTATTTATTTCTTTTTCTCCGTCTTCCTTGAGTTTGACATTTTCATACCTTTGCAATTTTTTAAATCTCATTTAGGCCAGATAACTCCTCTCCGAGTATGCTTGCCTTTCCATGTAATTAAAGCCTTTTTTTTTTTTTTGAAACTTACACACTCCTTTACTGTATCTTATATACTACTATCAGAACCGCTGTTATAAAACACTAATCAAGAGAATTCAAGAGCGCTGCGGTGTAATTGATTGTAAAGCAAGCACGGTGATATCTGCTCCCAATGTTCCGTTTCCTTTGTGGTTTGTGCTTTCATGTTGTATCAGTATCAGGTGAGACTGAGATCCTGTTCACAGAAAGGAAAGTCAGAGCAAATTATAAAAAGGCCTAATCTTTCTAATCTTAGCAGAGTTCAGGCAGATATCTAGTCTTTTTTTTTCTTCTTTCAAGCTGTATTATGGGCTCCAAAACTCCTTTACAAGCTTGGTAATATATTTTAGGCAGATGACATTCAGAGTAATAGAATGATGGCTGTATAATACGATAGAAATGATTGCTTTCTCTTATTCATTAATGAACACAAATGCGTGAGTGCAAGATAGCTAGACTTTGATAGAAGAGATATTTGTAGCAATGTAGACATAATATTAGGATTAACGTGCACTATTACAACTCTTACTTTAATTAATAAACTTCATTTTTGTTTTGTTTTTTTAAACAAAAACAGATTCTCACCACATAAATCCTACTAACAACCCACTCGGCTTAGAAGCCATGCAACCACTGCCACGGCAAGCAGTGGGTAGGCATCCGGCTAATGAGCATGAAACCGAGCCTGACAATCGTGAAAAGGCAGCCATCAACACACCCGTGACTCCTTAAGTGGCCATTTCGGTTTCATTTTATTTTACACTCATCACTTCATGACTTGGACAAACACCAAACAAACAAGGATGGCCAAGTCTGGTGTATAGACCTTCATCAAATTCATTACGGGGATATGGGAGGGACGTGAAGATAAATATGGTGTAATATATAAAAGTTCTATCGATATAATTCTGTATATATGACAGCTGAAAATGCATTGATAAGACAGTAAAATAAAAGCAGGACAACTGAATGCACTGATGACATTATCATTGGCGAAGGCAAACTGTCAGGCCATTAAGGTGATAAGGTCATCAGATATCATGAATACAAAGCTGTACAATGAGCAAATGGTAGTGTAAAATTCTCAAAAAAAAAAAAAAAAAAAAGCTATAAAGTAGGCAGTGGAGCTTTGTAGCCACGTTCTCAATATGTGTTAGTGTCCTCGAGTCAGTGACTGCGAGACCCGGCCATGGCGTCAGACGAATTGATTCATTCAGAGATCACCCTGGAACTATTCTGCCTCAATGGGAACAGGTTACAGCCACTGAGCTGTAATCCAGACATTTTCAAAACTGTGATTTTTTTGAAATGAAAACCTGAATAGAGTTTGGAGAGTTTAGAATTTTCCGCTCAGTATTTGATGATCAGAGATTATAGAGTGATATTAAGCTTGCTAGCAATGTTTGTAGGAACGTTTCGCTACAGTACACACACGCACACCATCATTTATCAACATTTTAAAGTTGCATGTAGATGTTTGTGTATGCATTAGTAGCCAAACTAAGTTTTTTTCATACTTACAAATGTTTGTTCATCACTCAAATTGTATAGCGCATTCCTGACACAGCTCTGGAGTTTTATCTGCATCACTATATGATTTGCATGTAGTGACGCCCACAAAATTCCATATAAGGTCAAGAGCACAAATAGCTAGGAGTACGAAATGAACAATCAAGGTAAATGCTGAAAGGCAGAAGTAGATGTTATTGTGATTCACTTCTATACCAATGAACTGTTTAAATGGTATGCAATAATAACAATAAGCAAATGCTATAGATTGGAAATCTTAAAATTGGTTTGGAATTAAAATTTTACACTCCATTCATTTGGAACATTGTTATTTCAAGGTCTTTTTCAGGTCTCCAACGAAAGCGCTGTTTAACAACTTCATTTGGTTTTCCTATTGCGTTTATTTACCTCTTTTATTTTTATGTATAGTCACTTAACTCCAGAGAGAGAGAGGAGGGTTTTTTTGCCTCAAGGGGGAAAAAGGGAAGAGGAGAGCTTAGACATTTTCCACAGGTCCACTTACTCAGTAAGCGTTATTCAAGTCTCTGAGGACATATAGAGAGCAAAAACAAGATTAAGACTGAACAGAGTTAAAAAAGAAAAATGGTAAGTTATAAACAGGATGCTCTTAAAGAACAATTTAGTGGTCTCAGGTTAAAACTGCAAAAGCGTCGGGTAAAATACTTGAGTAAGTGTAAGCGTGCTTTTAAAGAGCCTGAATGTACTTCCAAAGCTAGGAGAGCGAACAAGCTCTTTGAGTTAAATTACGTAAGAGTTTTCTTTTTTTTTTTTTCCAGCCATGATGCTTTGACATTAATGTACACTACAGTGAGTAAGAAAAATATATATCGACCAACTCTGCAGAGATGCCACAATTTCTCCTTCTTTTGCCCTAATTAACTAGCTCTTCATCAGAGGTCATGCACTAATCCAGAGTCAGCATATGCTTCTTTCTGGACACGTAAAGCCACTGAATCTTTCTTTAAAAAAAAAAAAAAAAAAAGAAGTGCAGTGTAGATGGGAATGCGAAGTGGACCATTTTGTATACATGAGCTAGCAGATTCAAATGGTTGTCTAGTGCCGCAGTAATTGATGGGGGGTAAACAATGCAATTCTTCACATTCAGAGAGCAGAATTGGCAATGTTTCAACTCCCAGCTATAGTCTAACGGCATCACTGGAATTTTAACTCTCAGATAATACTCAAGGGCCCAGAGACACAGCTTTACAGGCTAAGGTAGCCTTGGTTTAGGCTGCTCATCATTCGTCCATATACTAGTCAGGGTACTGGTGGACCCGGAGTATATCCTGGGTGTTAAGCAGGAATACATACAAACCCAGTTCATTCATCCATTCACAGCTTGGGCTAATTTAGCATGGCCAATCTACCTTCCAGTTTTTTTGGGGGAGGTTGGAGGAACATGAAGAATCTGAAAGAATATGGAAAAATCAAACCTTTGACTCTGTAACAGGTTCACCCTGATCAAATAATATTGCTAATAATATTGCCCTGTCATTGTGTATCACTTTTTATCTCCATATTTTTCACAAGCAAGTCCTCCTCAGCTCTACAATTACTATCTGATTTAACTTTTATTCGATCTATTCTATAATTTTAGTCTACTTTTATTCTGCTTACTGGTAATCTGCTTTCCAATGTCTTGATGGTTTTATTGAGAGCAGCTAACATACTTTTTTTTAATCTTCCTATAGAAGTCTGTATTGCTGTTCAACTGAATAGGCTTTTATGAATCAAACCGCAGAAGTATGCTTATTCCCTATTGGTGGCATTATTTAAGAAGCAGTAAAATGGACTGCTGTCTCAACAGCCACTGAGCTTAGTAAAGGCCGCCATTTCAGGAGATTCCCAAAGACACGATCATTACACGGGGAGTTAGTGCCGCTAATATGTATATTAATTTATCTCCACGTACCATTGTGCTCACATCTGTTCACAGACATAGAATGCTTAAGCTTGCCAAGGAACCACTGTGCCATCACAATCTGCTGCAATAGCAAAAATAATAGCAATACAAAATGTAGTATTTCAAACACTTATTGTATTCCTTTAGTAGATATATTTATCCTTATAATTGGGACAGGATATCGTGTAAATACAGCTAAGAAGATTAAATGTAAGGGCAATAATTAAGGGTACAACACTGTTTCTCTGGGATTTGACCTGGCAAGTCTTAGCTTAGGCTTAGCCCTTAGCTGCTGGGCCATATTATTATTATTATTATTATTATTATTATTATTTTTAAATTTTTAAATTTTTAATAATAATAATAATAATAATAATAATAATAATAATAATAATAATAATAATAATAATAATAATAATAATAATATTTTCACCTTTATATTTTCTTTTCAGAAACATACCTAAAGGGGGGGCTTGGTGGTTAGCACGTTTGCCTCACACCTCCAGGGTTGGGGGTTCGATTCCTGCCTCCGCCATGTGTGTGTGGAGTTTGCATGTTCTCCCTGTGCCTCGGGGGTTTCCTCCGGGTACTCTGGTTTCCTCCCCTGGTCCAAAGATATGCATTGTAGGTTGATTGGCGTCTCTAAATTGTCCATAGTGTGTGAGTGAATGAGAGTGTGTGTGTGTGTGTGTGTGTGGGGGGTTTTGCCCTGCGATGGGTTGGCACTGCGTCCAGGGTGTATCCTGCCTTGATGCCCAATGATGCCTGAGGGCACCAGGCACCCCCTGTGACCCGAGAATAGATCGGATAAGCGGTAGACAATGAAACATACCTAAAATTAGCAAAGATTAGCTAAGTCCTTAGAGTACAATTTAAAAGATTATGTCCCCTTGGTAATTTCTCCATGTAAGATGTTACTGCTACAGCAAACCAGTTTATTTACTCCTGTAAATAATTAGATTTTTTTTTTAAAGACAAATAGCCATTTTCTGAATTTCAGCTGTGACTGATCAAGAATCAGTGTGGGTTTTTTTTTTTTTTTTTGAGTCAAATTCACAATTTTAAACACATCCAGCAGCGATAGAATCTATTGCCGCCGATCCTCGAACAAAACTGTTGGAATTAGTGGTGCAGTCTGTGCTATAGGCAATAGTAAACACTAAAATATTGATTTAAAGTAGCTGTGGAGCATCCAAGCCAAATTCATTGCTGACATGATTGTTTTGTATCAGCAGTCTGTGAAGCGGTCTGAAATTCTAAACCACTGTCTGTCACTTTTGTAACTGCAGCAATTCGGTGTTAAGAATATGTTTGAGGCAATATCAACACAATAAATTATGGAATACATAATTAAGCAGAATTTCTAAATAATTAGCTGCGTGTAATCCTTCCTGGTGAGGCCAAGGAAAGATAAGAGACTTCCTGTTATCTGCACAAAACTGAAATATTGTCAACCCATTCAAAAGCCTGAAACAAGGCTAAATATGTTGTGGACCACGCAGCCGCTGTGCAACTCATCATTGGTAATAAATGACTTCTAGCTGATCATTTGTTATTTATTGTATCAGACTCAGTGAGAAGTGGCCATTAGGACATTGGAACTTGTGCATTTTTGAGTAAATTGACAGCACTCAATCATGCCTTGTAGCTCAATATGAATCGGTGACCTATTTCCCAGTGCATCAGGGAAAGAGGTTTTCTCTGATCCGCTTGTCCTGACATCTGCTGCAGATACTTGGGACGGAGGAGTTTAGATCCAAGTTGATGGACGACAGATGAGTAGATATACATCGATGCCAACGTTTACAGTTTAGCTGTAGAATTTGCAATGATTGACGCCTTGCTATGGTAAGACACATGGAAGAAAAATGTGAACCTGACAGTAGTGGTCAGACCAAACATGGACAAAATGGTCTCCCAGTAGGAATGCAGTTTCACTGGAAAGGACATGGAATGTAAAAGATGACTTATAAAAAGACTTAGTTTTGTGAACCAATGGAAAATGAACATAGGGTTATTTATAATCTCTGGTCTATAAAAGCAGTGTAGAATGTGCGATCTATAATGCATGTTAGCATGAAAGCTAGGTTTTATTGACGAATTCCGCCTGCTAGGATTTTCTTCTTAGCCATGTCAAGGAATAGATGTCTCATGCTAAATTTCTGAAGTGTGTGATACTCTTAGCACTTTAAGCACAAATTTCTTTTCTAGCCATTCTCACTTCTAAAATGAAAATGTTGCAAAAAAGGCTAGGGAAAAGAAGGGTAATTGAATAAAATCATACAGGGATTAAAGAATCCCATTCTCAAGCTAGGAAAGCATCGTATTGTTGGGACATCAAGTCTGGCAGTATGATTAATACAGGACTTAATCCCCACTGCTGTCTTTTCTGTTGGGCATAGTATTATCATCGTTCTCGGTTAAGACATGAGAGACGAATGAGGAAGACACAAAATGTCCCACCTGGAAGCCAAGTAACGCCTGGGTCCCTATGGCGAGCTTCATACCTGATGTTACAGCACAGATGTAGCTGCAAATGCCTTTGTCTCTGTACCTTGCAGTTCTCTTGCAGTTCTCGTGATTATCTGGCCATTCTCTCTGCAGATAAAGCTTGTTTGTGGAACAGCATATTTCTTTGCTTTCACAAACATAATAGATGATAATAGTTCATTGCAAAATTTCCATTAAGCTGAATGAAGTAATTACTAAATGAATAGTGCATAATGCTGATAAAAATACAATCACTGTACTTATTTGCTTCATTGGTTCAATGTGTCTATGATTTAATAGCCCCTTCAGATCCTTTCGAAGCTACTTTCCATAAACTTGTGCCCTGTGTAGGCTCAGATTCCTGTTCTCAGCTGATAAGGATGGCTTTCTGCTTTTGGGATCTTCTGCTTTTGTAGCTTGTATGGCTCAAGGTTTGAGGTGGTGTGCATTTTGAACTGCTTTTCTGCTCAACACGGTGGTACAGAGTGGCTATTATGTACAGAGTTCAGTTCAAACTACTAAACCATCAGTTGATAACTTCAACAAAATAGACTTCCTGTTAAAACTAGAATGAGTTTCCTGGTCATTTAATTACACTTCTGGGCCATATAGTACACAGATATAGAAGGGAAATTATTTTATATAATCTCATTATCAAGTGTCACTCGGATGAGGATGGGTTCCCATTGGAGTCTGGTTCCTGTCAAGACTTCTTCCTCATATCGTCTCGGGGAGGTTTTCCTCACCACTCTTCCATCTGGCTTAATCATTAGGGATCAACTGATAAGTTTATGATTTATGTTGTCAATTTAAAAGTTCTCTAAAATGCAAATTCCGTTATTAAAGCCGAATTTCATTCTTCACATGTTTTAACCACTCTCATCAACAAGACATTTCTGATTGCACATATTGTCCTCAGGGGATTTTTTTTGTTTGTTTGTTTTTATTACCAGTACACATAAGCCCTAGAGACCGTGGCAGTAAAAATCCCAGGAGATCAGCAGTTTCTGAAATGCTTAAATGAATACGCCTGGGACCACCAACCACGTCACGGTCAATGTCACGGAGATCAGAATTTTTCTGAAAGGTCAATGTGAACATTAACTGAAGCTCTTGACCTGTACTTGCAGGATTTTATGCATTCCACAGCAGCCACATGATTGGCTGATCGGATATTTCCATGAGCAGGTGTTCACGTTTTCCTTTTATATATACTTTTACAATTTATATTTTTGTGTGTTGTTTCTTGTAACTGTCTAAGCTGCTGTAACACAAGAATTTCCCTCATGGGATCAATCTAAGTTCTATCTATCCATCCATCCATCCACCCACGTATCCATCCATCCATCCACCCACGTATCCATCCATCCATCCACCCACGTATCCATCCATCCATCCATCCACGTATCCATCCATCCATCCATCCATCCACCCACCCACGTATCCATCCATCCATCCACCCACCCACGTATCCATCCATCCATCCACCCACGTATCCATCCATCCATCCACCCACGTATCCATCCATCCATCCATCCACGTATCCATCCATCCATCCATCCATCCACCCACCCACGTATCCATCCATCCATCCACCCACCCACGTATCCATCCATCCATCCATCCATCCACCCACGTATCCATCCATCCATCCATCCACCCACGTATCCATCCATCCATCCATCCACCCACGTATCCATCCATCCATCCACCCACGTATCCATCCATCCACCCACCCACGTATCCATCCATCCATCCACCCACCCACGTATCCATCCATCCATCCACCCACCCACGTATCCATCCATCCATCCCCCCAAATTCCATCCATCCACCCCACCCACCCAAAATCCATCCATCCATCCATCCATCCACCCCCCCCGTATCCATCCATCCATCCATCCATCCATCTATCCATCCATCTATCTATCTAAAGCAGCTGTATATGATAGACCTTCACAAAAAGTGTTAAAAAGATCTTCCTTTTATATTTACCATTCCCTTCAACCCCAAATCTTGCTCCCTTCTCATTTTTTTCCTTCACTCCGCCTACCTACTCTGTTCATTTTCCTACCTAATATGAAGGAAAGGCATAACATCAAAAAGGAAAGGGAATTAAGCAGATAAAAGATCTGTGCACTGCAAAAAAAAAACTTAATATACTGAGAGGGATGAAAGAAAAGTCGGGAAGAGGGGGAAAAAAGAAGGAAATACAAAAGCGGTCTAAATATAGGCACTCACACTGATGAAGGGGGGGAAAGTTGCTCATTTCTTGGAGACAAAATTATTTATTTTGTCAAGGAACCAGTCATGTGTAAATAAGTGTGTGTATGTGTGACAGTTAGCAAGCAGGAGAATAAAAGTGAGACCTCAACCTGTATGTTTTGTATTTTATTGACAGCATTTGTGGTAATGTGTATGGAAGACCATTCAGCATTGCAGTCTAAGAAATCAGGAGATATTTAATTGCCTTTTTTTTTCTTTTTATAAATCTGTGGTTTGTGTGTTCGTCTTTATATGTGTATGCAAGCAAGTCTGCATGCCAGTCACCCCCTCCTCTCTGCCTCCTTCTCAGTTTCTCTCTCTCCCACACCCTCCCTCTCTCTCTCTCTCTCTCTCTCTCTCTCTCTCTCTCTCTCTCTCTCTGTCTGCATTGCTCTATCTTTCAGTCTGAGACCGAGGCTGTGGAGCACGGAGCAACAAACCTACACACACACATCCACACACACACAATCTCACACACACGCACATACATACTGGTCACGTCCATAGCACTGCCATGCTCTTTCTCTTTTCCTCTCTCGTGTCCTTTCACTGCCGTTGCCTTTTGCTCGCGCTCGCAGATGTTTTCAAGCCAGCATCCCAGGACGGATTTTTCTCTCTCCTCTCATGAATCTGTGATCGCCTCGAAGCCGCACGCACAACAGCAGCCTCCTGCGCTCAAAGTCCCACTACACCATCGCAGCTTTTGCTGAGCAACGAAAAAACCTCAACATTGGAGGTGTGGAAAAATAGAGAGAGATCAGGAGGGAGAAGGGCTTCTGGGAGAGAAGGTTGTTTTCCTCTTGTGTTGTGATGCAAAGCAGTCAGAGAGGAGACACCCGGCTGTCTTCGTCTTTTCATCCTTGATGGCACTCGTTCAGATGCACATCTCTCAGGAAAAGTATACAGGATCTGTCTTAGAGTTAGTCTGTGTTGGCTTGTATTGTTTTGTATTTTTTCCCTTTTTTCTCGCTTTTACGGCTGTTCCGTCCTCCTGCTCTTCCCTGCTGCAGACTTTGCCGTGTTCAGCGTACCTCTGAGGATCGGAAACTGTATTCGGCTGCTCTTCAGTCATCTCAGATTTGATCTTTATTTTATTGTAGATCTTTTTTATTTTTTTCATCGATATATTTCTATGTATGTATATTGTTTCTTTGATGTCATGTATCTGGTCATGAAATAATTAATGTATTATGGAGACATTTGCTTGATAATGGATCGGAATGTTAATTGGAAGTCCCGTTAACATGATATCAAGCTCGAGGATCAGCGAGACAAGTGTCGCAGCCACACCGAGGGCTTTAAAATACTACCTTTAAAGACAGATGGCTGATGTTTGAAAGATAATTACGAGTTCATTCAATTTTCCATGGCTGTCAGTTTTGGATGAACGAACACCTCATTGTAGGTCCTGTCTTCCAATCATTGTTTATTTTTGGTCGTCATCTCTTTTCCAGTTGTTTTGGACTTTTTTGGAAAGGATCTTTTTTTTTGTCGAGCTTCAGAACATTCCGGAGGAATAAGGAATTGTGTCGTCGTCGGAATACACAGCTGCAACCCCTGGAGCAGGATTCATCTTGTGTTTTTGATTGGATATTTTATCCTGAACGTGTATTTGTAAATATTTTTTGAGGAATTTATTTTCCTCTTTTTTTTGCTGCCGATCTCTTAAGTATCCCCCTCTCACAGGGAATCTAGGAATTATGGATCCTTCATTGGTTTGATATGTCTTTCTGTTTCTATCATATGAGGAGGCAGGGCATGGAAGTCCCACTCCCCTCTCCATTCCCTCTTGGGGCAGTTGTTTTGCTTAGCGGATTAGTACTCACCCCGCATACCCCGCCCTCAGCCCCACCCAGAGTGTTCTGGGCCAGTTTATGGAGGCTAGTTCTGTCATTGTCCTTACTAGCTTTCCCTGGTCCTGCTGTTTCAGCTAGAGTCTCGTCCAGCCTTAGCACAACTCACCATGTCCACCATTTTCACAACAAACATGGCACTGTGCCTATTGCCATCAACAGGATGCCCTTCCTTACACGTGGGGGCCATGGTAGGTCACGTTTTCTTATTATTATATTTACACGCTATTGATTAAGTCTTTTGTCCTAAATAATGACTTGTGTGTGCGTGCCCATTTTCGGGTGTTGTGTATAGTTAAATGGAAATCTTGCTTTCAGTTGTGAATCCATTATGTTTGAGAAACAATCATTGTTCAAATGTGTCCTTGCCTGTAGTCCTACAAAGCAAGGTGTCTTGACCCCATAAAAGTCTTATTTAAAGCTGGAGACAGCATATTTTTTAAGTATTTCACTAAGCAATATTAACAATAATAAAGGTCAAGAAAGTGGCACAAAGTACCTAGGCAGGATCCACTGTCAGATCTTTTTAACTCAATATCCAAAATGTGCCGCCTTAAACCAGCATCTCATGTTTATATGATGTGAGAAGCACAACTGAAATGGACCTAATATTGAGCCTTGAGTAACTCCTGAAAGTTTACTGCCATGGGACAATCAATTAGTACTGAGATTTCAAGCTTTTCATCAGAGAGAAGGAAGCAGAAAGGTTCCAAGACTTTTTCAAGTAGTAGGATCAGGTGCAACACTGCAGATCTCAGTGAATCAAGTCACTTGTCATTAAAGGGCTTTTTAATACAATTGTAGCTTTTTAAACTCAGATGACTGAAATTAAGAATCACTCAATGCTACTGTGGACAAAGCAGTGTAATTATGATATTATTAAGCTCAGTGGGCTGCCCACTCAAGCAGCGTTTTAGGTCAGGTTCATTTTTTTCTTCTTTAGAAAACTAAATCCCTTCATATCTTGAGAAACAATAAAAGCTGCGTACTGATGTCCATATGCATGTAGATATTTGCTTGTTAAAAAGATATCCTATTTTGACAGCCCGTGTAGAGATAAATAGAAATTATGGACTGTTCAATTGCAACAGTGCAATTGTAGTGAAAGCAGCTATTACATTGCAAGCTGTTATTACAGTGCAATCTACATTAGAAAGTGGAAAGGGGAATTGTTAGATGTAGGAGACTGCTGGGCAACTTACTGAAGAATATATTGTAGAGTTCATTATGTTGTGATTGGTAAACGGTGGGTGTTAGAGTTGTTCTCAGTTTGTGCGTAAAAACTTGAATTGATGAATCTTGATTCCAGATACCAAATATACTGTTTACAAACTGTTTGCAGGATTGCTAACAGGATATGTTGAATATTTGGGTGGGTTAGGTTTGACCTTTTGACATGAGGACATTTAGCTTGGCTGGCCAGATCATTTCCAGTAACATTCACTGGTGCTCTCTTTTGTAGTCAACATTGTTTTTAGGAAGTATAGCCACGGCTGTCACCAGCAAGTTGAGGTTGCTCACCCTCCTTACCTCACAATCATTGATTTACAGTTCGTTAGTCAACTTCCTCCATTTGGATCTGTTATTCTTCTAGCATTTCCGTAGATCTGTCACATTTGTAGGCTATGGCATCACCTTTTGTGATCAATCCTATCAAATTTGATGACAACCCTACCATTACCCAGGCCTTGTGAACTGTCCTTAAAACAGGACTCTGACTAAGAACAAGTCCTTGAGTGGTTCCAGTGTTTAGGATCACTAAGGTGTAGTTCTTTGGTCCACTGTTCTCAGTTTTGATCAATTTTCCATCGAACCAGTCGATCCATCACCTCTATCAAAACAAATAAATGTATATGAATTTATAGGAAAATTATCTAGAGCAGGGGCAAGTCCTTGATCAGTTTGTTAGAAGAGACCTTCCCTAATCCAACTATCTGGACCAGACTTTGAGAACATCAGCCAAGGTTGTGTTGTGTGTGAGGAGAGAATTGTGATAATTGCTGAGAATTCTCACTATCATTCTTCTTCAATTGGAATTGGGCTGTTTGTATGGCAGCCAGGATTGCCTCTATGGAACTGTTAGGGATAGAAGCAAATTCCAGGGGGTCTAGTATATTGGCCATGTTGTGCTGGATGTTGGCCATAATAACCATAGTTCCAAAACATTCTGTGATTAAATGGAGAATTAACCATTTGCATGTAGTCATTGAGGTGCATCACCTCTTTTATCTGGGACTGAGGTTGTAGCAGTTATTTTGAAGTAAGCACTGGGAATTTCTGCCTCATTGGTTAGTGCAATGTACTACTAATTAGAAGGATGTAAATTCGAATCCTGGTACTGTCAAGGCCCTGCTCAGATCAGTTGTATTGTAACTTGCTTTGGACAAAAATAACAAAAAAAAAAGCATCTGCCATATGAGTAAATGAAGTGAACTGATTTATGTGTAGACCCTAAAAATGTACACTTCTCAAATTTATGCCCAAATCTCACCTTTGCTTCAGTGGATAATCTCACCTGGATACTGTATACTTGTACCAAAGAACTACTGGTATAATAATAAAAAACTATCCTGTGCTCATCCCAGGACCCCTATTCACAGTATGTTTGACAATGATTTATGATCTCACCATATGCCATCACCCAGAAAAGTTCGCTTTTGAGTTCAGTTCCTCTCAAGGTGCCTTCCACATGTCCTCTCAGGGAGTTTTTCCTTGCCACTGTGGCCAGTGGATTGCTCATTAGGAATATAAATCTACGCCCAGGTTTCTGTAAAGCTGCATCATGGCAACGTTTATTCGTGAGTTGGACATTGGCCAGTTCCTTGACCCCTACCCCTAAAGAAATGACCAGTGATCCTGCAACCTTCTTCTGTGCCTTACACTTCACTGCTTTTCAGTCAAGACTAGATGTTAAGCTGGCAATGAAACCTTTTAATTTCCCCCACTAGCCCTGTCTTTTGTTCCTGTCTTCATGCTTTAATGTTTCTCACTATACTTCTTTTTTTTTTTTTTTAACATTCTCTTGCCACCTTCTGGTGCTCCTCTCATCCATATCCCCATTTATTGCTCACTCATTTCATCCTCTCGCTCAGTACAGCTTTTAGCCATAATCTGTATCAATCAAGCATCTGTGTCTGCCAAACAGGCACGCACATTGCAGTCAATTGCCTTCAGCGTGGTCTGTATTGACGTTATTGGCTCTTGGCATCCCTTAGTGCTCATCCATGAATTAAATTTATAATGCCTACCATTCGCCAAGGAACTTAGTCACAATTTATATGCCTAGCTCTGAAGCATCATTTCTCCAAAGAGAGAGAAAATATAGTTCCTACCTTTTCTGCCAGCACCAGTAAATAGACACTCAAATTGTGACCTAGAGAAACTGATCCTGAGTTTAAGTACTGAGAAGTGAACTGAGATTCTTGATGTACTGAAATGGCAGCCTAAATCCAATAGACGGTCCTCTTTCTCCCTTTAAATAGCAATGTCCCTTTTACCGTCTCTGCTTTCTTCCTTCCTTTCTTTTTCTTCCTCTGCTGGATCATATAATTGGATTGCAGCTCCCTTGCATCTCAAGTTGCTAAGCTGTTTAAATTTACATAATTAACATGGAAATGTTTGGCATATCCCTCTACGGATTTGAGACTGTCAGCCGCTACAGATGAAAAAGTGGTAGTAAAGAAAAGTGCAGTCTTGAGCCTGAATGAAAGCAAAAAAAAGAAAAAGTGAGTAGTCTCTCATCACCTTTCTACCAATGTGGTTACTTAACTTATATTTACTTATTATTATTATTATTTTTATTATCATTGAAAGACATTTCTGCAAAGGTACCTGATGCCATTTCTGTTCCGCATTTCTGTGGGCCAATATTTCATCATCCTCTGCTACTGTGTCAATAGCTGAACATTTGCCGACTTTGCACTGTTTTGAGAAGCCTTATTCTGAGCTCTGAAAATAAGCCTGGAAATAATTGACTTCTTTCTTTAATCTTCATGCTGTGAAGCCATTTAGACAAGTCTGAATTTATTCAGTCTGAATAGTTTTGTTGGCAACAAACAAAAAAGTGAAGAATGGCTTAGAGCTTTCAACATGAAATTACTTTAATCTTGCACGTTAGCATAGCTAGAGCCTGTAGGCTTTGACTCCTGGCACAAGTACTTATCTCTCTTTCATACAGAGTCAACCGATGGGATCCGCCAGTCCTCTTTTCTAGCTTGGAGGATAAGTGAAAGGGGCTTAAGTTCTGAATGCTTGCTTATAAGACAGATTGGGATTCACATCACAATAATAATCGCTCTATTTAACATGCAGCATTCAGGTGAACTCTCATTTTTCGAGCATCTCAGATGTTATTCAAATGATTGGCTCGGAACTGATTGGCAAAGTGTGATTGCCTCAAACGCGTGTGGAAGAGAGATACGAGTACGAACAAGGGCTGTATATGACCCTCTTCAAATCCTGTGCGAGAGGAGTGTCTAGTTATTGCTGGTGATTAATAGACAGCTCTCTAGTTGATGGATGCGGGGTGCGTGTATGGTCACGAGTCCCTGAGCCGCAATTCTGCTCACTCTGTGCAGATGTGTGTACTACAATTCATTATCCCCCATTGAACAGCCCGCTTGTCGCATCCCTCAGCCAGTGGATTTTGATTGGCAGTGCCAAATTAGTCTCTGCATTCTCATTCTGTAGAATCCTTGTTGTTTTTTGCTGCTCTCCAAAGTTCAAAAGACGGAGGGGAAAAACCAAAATCACTGTGTTCTTCTTCTTCTTCTTCTTTCGGCTTTTCCCTTCAGGGGTCTCCACAGCGAATCATCTCTCTCCACCTATCCCTATCTTCTGCATCCTCAACACTTGCACCCACTAGCTTCATATCCTTATTAATTCCATCCATATACCTCCTCTTTGGCCTTCCTCTTTGCCTCCTGCCTGGCAGCTCCATGTCCAACATTCTCCTACCAATATACTCACTCTCCCTCCTCTGAACATGTCCAAACCATCTTAATCTGGCCTCCCTAACTTTGTCCCCCATATGTCCAACATGAGCTGTCCCTCTGATGTACTCATTCCTAATCCTGTCCAACCTTGTCACTCCCAAAGAGAACCTCAACATCTTCAGCTCTGCTACCTCTAGCTCTGACTCCTGTCTCTTCCTCGACACCGTCTCTAAACCATACAGCATGGCCGGTCTCACCACTGTCCTGTACACCTTCCCCTTGATTCTTGCTGATATTTTCCCATCACACAAAATCACTGTGTTCTATTCTGCATTATTCTGTTGACTTTTTGCAATGAGTCACCCTGCCACTGGCATCAATTGTGTCTAAATATTGGAGAACGGCATCTATGGGTTGTCAGCTGTCCAATATAGCATCGCTACAATAGCTTTCTGCTACTTTTATTTCTGGATATAGTATAAATGTGGCCATTTTAGTCCAGGACATTCATATATATATATAAAAAATAGTATATATAAAATAAGTGGGGCACGGTGGCTAGCACGTTTGCCTCACACCTCCAGGGTTGGGGGTTCGATTCCCACCTCCGCTGTGTGTGTAGTTTGCATGTTCTCCCCGTGCTTCGGGGGTTTCCTCCCCCGGTCCAAAGACGTGCATTGTAGGTTGATTGGCATCTCTAAATTGTCCGTATTGTGTGAGTGAATGAGAGTGTGTGTGCGCGCCCTGCGATGGCAGAGTGGTTCTGGATGGTCCAGAGTGTATCCGTCCTTGATGCCCAATGATGCCTGAGAGGCTCCCCGTGACCCGAGAATAGATCGGATAAGTGGTAGACAATGAATGAATGAATAAATAAAAAACAATTTTAAAATATTAGACAATATATTTGCAATAGGAACTCTGCAAGTGAAGTTTTTTCAAAAAGAATTTTTTTTTTTGACAGACAGACACTTCCCTAAGCCAGTGGATATTTTAGTAAAATAAACAATGTGATGTCATCAATGTGCTTAGTGGTTAGCACGTTTGCCTCACACCTCCAGGGTTGGGGGTTCGATCCCCGCCTCCGCCATGTGTGTGTGGAGTTTGCATGTTCTCCCCGTGCCTCGGGGGTTTCCTCCGGGTACTCCGGTTTCCTCCCCCAGTCCAAAGACATGCATTGTAGGTTGTAGGCATCTCTAAATTGTCTGTAGTGTGTGATTGTGTGAGTGAATGAGAGAGTGTGTGTGCCCTGCGATGGGTTGGCACTCCGTCCAGGGTGTATCCTGCCTTGATGCCCAATGACGCCTGAGATAGGCACAGGCTCCCCGTGACCCGAGTGTAGATCGGATAAGTGGTAGACAATGAATGAATGAATGTCATCAATGTATAGACAGTGAATTAATAGTTCCATACATATGGGGGGGGAAAGTATAAAGTATATGTTTTTTAATCGGTCAGCAGGGATATAATTCCAATCCATTTGTCTCTGCATGGTGGATCAGAAACAAAGCTTGTTTGACTCTTGGTGGCGATTAAATCCGAATCATCTCCCATTCAAGAGTGCCAGAGACCAGCTTTTTTCTCAAAAGGGTTGTGGATACTGGGTTGTACGAAATCGCTGAAATGCCTGAGCAAATAGCCAGATTGCTAGATCGAAACCAATATTGATAGAGGATCAGAGTCATTGATGTGAAAGTTTGTTGAGCTCACGTTTGACTAAGTGCCAGGATTTCTTGCGAAAGTCAAAAGCTGCTAGGTTTCATTTTTGAAAGTGTTCTGTGTCTCAGTGACAAAAAAACCTGGTGTCTGTTCGCAAGACTGTCAGAGAAAAAAAATCAGATCAAAATTTGATGTATAACATAAAAGCTCAAAGCATTGTGATGCAGTGAAAAACATTCTTTCTCAGTTGGTTTTTGTTTTGTTTTTCACTCATACCGCGTCAAGTGTATGATGCACAGACTAATATGTTGTGTATGAACAGCCTATGAATCATATGTACATTGTCATAATAAACTATAATTATACAGTTATACATATAGCTTACATAATACCTTAGAACGTTAGCGATAAGCCTATATTAATTGATCATACAGTTACACTCTATTAAGAATTAGTATATGAATTCATAATATCTGGATACGTAACATATATAATACAGAATAACAACATTGTAGATACTAATGTTATAATGCACTATAACCTAGGACCTGGCATATTATTCGTGGTAACACTTTCTTTTAAAGTTATAATGAACGATAAACACATTTCAAGTCAAGCTGCTTTTATAGGTCAAGAAGCATTTATATCGCATTATAAGATGCAGTTATAAGGCGTTAAATAGATCCTTTTGATTATTTATTAACATGTTTTGCACTTCATAGCCGTCTTCATTATGCATTATGAACTGTTAACAGGACAGCAGGAAGTCATAGGACAAAAAAAAGTTGCCACTGAATCCAGAACGTAGCGTAATTCAATATCCTTTTTACACAAACCTCCTAAAAATGTATATAATGCCTTATGAATGCCTTGTGACAGGTTATGAATGCATTCATAAGTTATTATGCATGTGAACTTCATAGAAAGTGTGGAATTTGTATACACAGTTTTGATATTCATATACATAATGATATTCATAACATACATAACACAGTCATAACATTTGATAATGCATTAACAAAGCTTGTTATAGCTGTTTATGAAAATGCATTGCCTTTAATCCAGGAACAAATTGTTAACAGAATGCATTATAAATAGTCTTTATATATACACATTATATCACCAAGCCCTAACTTGCGTCATGAGTGTGTTATGAGGATATAATAGTGATATGATGCATTATAAGCACTTTGTTAAACAATTTATGTATGCATTATAAACGATTCTACAAACTGTAATCTCTCTTCTTAAATAGTTATAAAACGGTGTATAATGGCTTAGAAATGCATTCTGACATGTTACGTCATGAACATCGTTATTCATATGGCCTTCATAGAACAGGTTATGTAGTGCAAGATAATGCAGTCTTCTAGTCATGTTCAATCAATTAATATATGTCATGAGTGTAAGTGTAATTAACAGCTATTATGATCATGTGTTATAAAGCATTTTGTATGCTATAAAACATTCGTAATGCATTATAGGTTCTAGGAATAGAATTACATGATATGAACAGGGGGCACGGTGGCTTAGTGGTTAGCACGTTTTCTTCACACCTCCAGGCTTGGGGGTTCGATTCCCGCTTCCGCCGTGTGTGTGGAGTTTGCATGTTCTCCCCGTGCCTCGGGGGTTTCCTCCCCCAATCCAAAGACACGCATTACAGGTTGATTGGCATCTCTAAATTGTCCTGTAGTGTGTGACTGTGTGAGTGAATGAGAGTGTGTGTGTGCCCTGCGATGGGTTGGCACTCCATCCAGGGTGTATCCTGCCTTGATGCCCAATGACGCCTGAGATAGGCACAGGCTCCCCGTGACCCGAGAGTAGATCGGATAAGCGGTAGACGATGAATGAATGATATGAACAGATTTTTTTTTTTTTTTTTTAAATATCCACAAGAGAGAAAGGCGAGTCCTGATTCTGTAGATGCCAAAGACGACACAGAGAGCTGTGGGATTGCCCATAATCGTGTTTATGTATTCTCTCATTTAAAAGACGAACCTGGTCTGTTTTCAATAGATATTATTAGGGTCTCTTGTGTTTGTCGACGCTCTGTGTCCAAACATGGTGAATGGAACAGGAGGTGGCTTGTGTCACTTCACACATTTAGCTATATTAATTATTGCGACAGCTCCAGTAATTACATGTCTAAGATGTCTCACGTCCTTGAATAGATGATAGACGTGGACACGTGTGTGTAAGAGAGGCAGAGTGGTAACAGATTATTCATGTAGTCAAGCCTTATTGCTATGCTGTTTGTGAAGTGTACATGTTCTGTTGATGTCAGTGTACACAGACACACACACTCATACACACACTATTACAAATTCCTTCACCTTTCTCAGAAATCCAAACTGTACATATCCACCTACATGCTCACACACACACACACACACACACACATATATACCTCTACCCTGGTTGCCCATGGCAACCATCCTCCAGGTGTCCTTGTGTGGTGCAGAGTCTCGGAACCGAGCATGCTCCGTGGTTCAGGGCCATGGGGCTTCCTGAACCCACCATCAAAGCTGCGCCTCTGTAGGTCTTCCCACATGACTGCTATCCTCCTTCCCTTCCTGCAGAAACTTTATTGGCATCTTTCTGCCTCCATTTCTGTAAACATTATTTCTTTGTATTTCACCTTCAAGTCACTTCTGCTTTGCCTTCTCTCATATTTTAGTCCAGGTCTTTATCTGCATGTTTGTACTTCTGCACTCTTTTTTCCTCGCTTTGATTGATTCCTTTGGCATCATCCATTGCATAAGTGCTTTGTTGGCAATACTGCAGCTATTCTAAAACTACTAATAAATATTGCACTAATCATTCTGGCTATAATGCACATACACAGCTGGCAAAGCTTGGAGGTCAAGCAACTTCCTGGGTGAAATGATGCCAATAAATTGTTTAAATAGATAAAAACCTGCCTAATAATAAGATAAAGGGTTTCCTAAAAGGGGTAGCTAAGGATCTTAGAGGAAACATTAACCATGCATGAATTGCATAACGTTCATGATTAAAGATGGGATCTTCAGTCAGGTCCGTGGTTTATTTTTGCACTGACTTGAATCATCGCTGTAGAAAATATTAGCCACCATGTTGTTCGACTACCTGCTTGTAGTGGCGCCAGTGGGAATTTATCTCTACTTAAAGAGAGTGATGCAGCAGAGCTTTAATTAGAGCTTTCAGTCTGGTCAGTTCTCGCACTTCCTCATCTTTACACTGGCTCAAATAGATCAGATTTGAAAGCTTCAACTTTAACGGTAATAATTCGATAAACTTCATTGTGCTTGACATCATGTAGATCGTCTGGAATTTTGAGTTTTCCATTTACATTACTTCTTTGTTAGGTTTCTCACTGAACCTTGTTGGAGAATGCTGAGCGAGAAAGCAGTAAACCGCTGCTCACAGAAAAATGTAACCATCATCGGTAATCGAGATCGTTCAATTTTTTTTCCTCCCAATAAATTCAAATGCAACTTTATTAGCAATATCCCTGCTCTGATGAGAATAACGAAAATACAGCATACAATCCAGAATATCTCAAGTATTTCAATATAAAGTTTCTATTTCTAAATCCATAGCACCTTTAAAGGCTGACAAACCTTCAAATCTTCTCTATCCAAAAAACGAAAAAAGGAAAATGGAGCCTTTTCACAGGCATTCTTTAATTTAATGACTTTATTACAGCTACAACTGGTGAAAACCCTACGGTCGCAGTCACTCGTGTTGATTAGACTAACCTATCAAACAGTACCACAGTCAAGCTCTGAGAATTGCTCATTATGTTTTCTCTCTCTCTGTCCCCAAGATAGCCCAGCTCCCGTGAGGACTGATAATGAGCCGTGTTTCTGAACAGCCCTTGTGTAGCATCAGCGATATGAGAGTCCAGGTTGCTCTCACCCAGGGGACCATTGACTAGCCTTGGCCAATACATGAGGCTATAATTAGCATGCAGAAATTAGCCTTGCCATGTATCAGAGACCGAAATCACCTGCCGTCTTGTTCTCACCGTTCGAACGTTCTGTATAACCTCCTGCCCCTCGTCTCTGTCCCACTCCATCACTACTGACTTAACTGCCATGTTCTTCCACCCCAAAGGTAATGCTGTCTAATGTTTTTTCTGAGGAGCGAGAAAGCAGTTTATGCAGTCAGACTAGGGATCGAAGGAAGGCAGAGACGCCACTTTGTGCGATTCCGCAGTGCAGGAAGATTTGCCGGTGGTTTCCGGTGAACATCTTATTGATCTTTTAAAGAGAAACTGCACGGTATCAACTCTTAAAGGCGGCAAAGCGAGGAAAAAGATGAGCTGCGGGTGCAAGTAGTAATCAATGGTGAAACTAAACAAATAGTTTTAATAGATTTAATATTTAATAAGTCTAGTACATAAAGAAAAGTCAGATTAAATTTGCAGTTTTGTTTGGAGAGTGACAGTGGGAAAGAAAAACTCCCTGAGAATACATGAGGAAAAAGAAAAGGTAAAAAAATAAAAAAATCCTTGACAGGAAGCAAAGCCGCTACTTGTTTCTGTAATCGGATTTAAAGCTGTAGCGGGCGTGTCCCAAAACACAAAAAAGGTTACATCCCTAGAATTCATCCTCTTCCAGGTGACAGCAGATAGCAGGATTATAAATCATTACAGTACACAGCTGTAAAAGACTACAGATGTGTAGGAGGGAGAATATTGTGAATAAGAGTCCTGAGACTGTCTTTGTAATTACAGTTTTTAGGTACAAATCTACAGTTTCCAGATGAGCTTATCCCCTAAAGCATGAGAGAGAGAGAGAGAGAGAGAGAGAGAGAGAGAGAGAGAGAGAGAGAGAGACTGATCTGTTTTAAGTTTGCAGGAAGTATATTGCATTCATACGCAGAAGCTCCGAGTAGTAACATCTGCACAGTATCTTGGTCATCAAAGAAGTAGCAAGCTGATTAATATTTTCTGAGTAACACATTAGTCTTTCCGCCCCGGCTTTCTGCTCGAAGGTACATTTCTCTGAATGAGTGTGTGACATCAGTCAAATACCACACACACACACACAATCTGCTATGAAAATATTATAATGGCCTGCTCCATCAATAGGCAGTGTGAGTGATGTGTAAAAGACGGGGTGGCATATTGAAATAGACTGAATCATTACTCAAACCATGTTTGCCAATGCCTTCCACTGCATCCCCTAGCTTTATCAAATGATAATTATAGCAGTGTCAAGGATCCATCACTTCCTCATCATCATCCTCCCAGGCTGTGTGGCAGAATGTGCCGCAAAAATCACCATCTCTCAAATTGCTACCCCTTTTCGGCCCGGAGTCGGTCTAACGCACAGGTAATGGATTGGTATGTAGGCTTGTAGATTATACAGAGACGTGAATAGTTCAGATACTTCATCAAAAGTAAAAGGTGAATATTTTCTTTTCTCACAAAATGTGAAACTCCGAGCTAGTCATAAAATGTTGTGGTTCTGTTTCAGCTACTAATCTGAACATGCTTGAGACTTATGAGGGAATATTTTGGAGAACATTCATGAAATAATAAAAAAATTGCATCTAATGGAACAGTTACTTTATGGAACGAGTGTAACATGACAAACTACATTTTTTTGTATTATTAACTTGGGGGTGGGGGTGGGGGTGGGGGGCTGGTGACAGAACAGCTGTTTACAGCTGTTATAACAAAAGAAGTAAAGTAACTTAAAATAGCATAAGTAACTATTAATGGATAAAATGTACAGCATGTCATTCTGTAAGTAACATAAAAATGGTTAGCAAATTGCTGTTAAGAGAAATAAAGCGCTTCAATGTGTGTTAATAAGGAAAAATATCTCGGAAAGAAAAATTACACATGGGTTTCCCCATTGTGTGTTAAATTCTTACATAGAGGATTAAACTATAAGCATAATAAATGAAATGTATATGGCATTATTCATTTGATTAGTTTGTACATTTAAATAAGCTACATTATGAACTAAAATGTTCAAAAAAATATGTTGCTACTCGCTTCTAGCATGCATGGAATTATATGTTATAGAGCATATATAATATCTTCTAAGCATTATGAGACATCTATATAAATGTCCTACACTTATATAGTTAGTAGTTATATAGTTACAGTTACATCCACAACCATTTAAATGCATTTTGTGACTTCTTAATTTTTGGACATAATGTTCACGAGAACATTGTAATAGTTACGAATCTGAATCGAGAGGTAGGATGCAAAAACAAGGGCTTTACTATGAAAATGTCTGAATTAATGGAACATGCCCGAGAAAGAAAGACAGAAAGAAAGACAGAAAGACAGAAAGAAAGACAGAAAGACAGAAAAAAACAGAAAGACAGAAAGACAGAAAGACAGAAAGAAAAAGAAAGACAGAAAGAAAGAAAGAAAGACAGAAAGAAAGACAGAAAGAAAGCAAGAAGTATTGTTGTTGTCATCTCTGTGCACTGGAGCTTGTGACACTAAAACAAATTCCTTGTATGCGCAAACATACTTGGCAATAAAGCTCTTTCTGATTCTGATTGTGTGTGTGTGTGGGTGTGTGTGTGTGGGTGTGTGAGTGAGTGAAAGAAAAAAAGAAAGAAAGAAAGAAAGACAGAAAGAAAGAAAGACAGAAAGAAAGAAAGAAAGACAGAAAGAAAGAAAGACAGAAAGAAAGAAAGACAGAAAGACAGACAGACAGACAGAAAGAAAGAAAGAAAGACAGAAAGAAAGAAAGACAGAAAGACAGAAAGAAAGACAGAAAGACAGAAAGAAAGACAGAAAGACAGAAAGAAAGAAAGAAGTATTGTTGTTGTCATCTCTGTGCACTGGAGCTTGTGACACTAAAACAAATTCCTTGTATGTGCAAACACTTGGCAATAAAGCTCTTTCTGATTCTGATAGTGAGTGAGTGAGTGAGTGAGTGAGTGAGTGAGTGAAAGAAAGAGAGAGAGAGAGAGAGAGAGAGAAAAAGAAAGAAAGAAAGAAGAGGAACATGGCAAAAATATTAGAACATATGGAAAATCCAAAACAGGGCAAAAATATTGGAACGCATGGGAAAATCAGGATTAAGTCCAAAAAAAATAAGTAAAAAAAAAAGGCAAAGAACAACAAAAAGCAATATGTCCACCAGGGCTAGACAGATTCATAGTCGGGAGATGAAATGAAGTTTAAAAAAAAAAATCATAGAAAAATATACAAGCAGGTTTCGTACCATCACGGATCAAAGGCATAGAGTGTATACCTTGCATCATGCAAAAACCAAACATACATAATTGAACACGGTGAACATAATTAAAAGGATTCGTGACTGCAGGTGTGGGATTGCTGGTGGTTGCTAGGAGTTGGAGTCCATGTCAGTCATGTTTGTTGGCTGCGGTGAAACAGTCACATGCACTCACCCTCTTTAAAGTGTTATATGCTACATATAATCATATTCATGTCAGCAGGTATGTATTATAAGTATTATGTATGCTACATAACATTAGAAATGTGTAGAAATATTGCATCGTAAATATGGTATTCCAAGAATAGAAATAGCCGCTCGGTTGAAATCGAGAGAAATGCTAGATTTCGCTAAAATGTGTCCACGATCTGATCGGACGTTCTGATTTCCTGTGTATCTACTGAACAAATTTGTACGTTCAGCAAACTTATTCAGCTAGAGATTGTTCATTCATTCATTGTCTACCGCTTATCCGATCTATTCTCGGGTCACGGGGAGCCTGTGTATCTCAGGCATCAAGGCAGGATACACCCTGGATGGAGTGCCAACCCATCACAGGGCACACACACACACACACACACTCTCATTCACTCACACACTACGGACAATTTAGAGATGCCGAGGAAGCCGGAGTGCCCGGAGGAAACCCCCAGGGCACAGGGAGAACATGCAAACTCCACACACACACGGCGGAGGCGGGAATCAAACCCCCAACCCTGGAAGTGTGAGGCAAACGTGCTAACCACCAAGCGACCATGACCGCCCACCCACCCACCTAGAGATTGTTGATTTGGTGATTTCCTCCGAGACTGCAGACACTTCTGCAAAGACAGACCTTTGTCCTCTCTGGTTTTTTTCTCCTTCCTGTGTTGAAAGATGAGTCGGCGTGACAGCTCAGGAGACTTCCACAGCTTCAGAGTGACTGAGAGTAGGGCTGATGCAAGCTCGGTGTTAATTATTAATTAGGGTTGATATTAAAGTGCTGCTATGCGGGGCTGCACACTGATTCCTGCTGCTACTGGAAGCTTCACACATTAATAAACAAGACCTCTTAGATTATGCATGGGTGTAGCACTGTCTTAAGAAGAAAAAAAAATAAATAAATTTTTTGCCTCTGAATATGCATGCTTCAGTTTGTTTTGTTCTGGGATTTTGAGAAGTTTTAGCAGTAAGAATCTCTGAAGCTGTTTGAGTTTACATTGGTGTCTCTTATGAGCATGGGTCAACTGGTGAAACGTGTCTCTGTCCCACTGGCTGTCGCCATTTAGGAAAGCATTTAGTCTCAGTGGGATGATTCAGCGCGTCGGGTACATCAGCACCCTAACAGGCAGATAAGAAAAATAACGATGTCGTCTGCAGTGCACATGGGTCGGCTAATGACCTTTGGGCTCGGGGCAAACTGGTCAGCATTTGTTAAGTGGTTGAGGAAACAAAGCATGAAGAAAGTTTAGCGTGTAACTAAATAGTGTTTCACACAATCTGCCTACACATTGAAAAAGGCTCTAATTAAAATGCATTATGAATTTATTCCTATAACACGACTTGTGATTAAAAGAGTAATAATATTTTTTCATAAGTTTATAAATTCACTCCTTCGTGTACAACTGAAAAGTTTACAGACAGTGCCTAGTGCAAATATCTGTTTGCTTTTGGCTTTCGTTGACACGGCTATAGCCTTTGTGTCGATCGGAGCTGGAAGCGGGTGCAGAGTATTTTCAGTGTGATTCACATTCTCAGCTGGAGAGCATGGACTAGATTACAGGCTACATATAACTGCAAAATCGCACAATTGTCCAAACTACATTTCTTGGCTGCTCTGCTTTGATGTGAGGTATAGCAAGATGGTGGGAACGAGCTAGACAATATATGCTTCATGTCTTAGATCCTGTACAGTGGGCTTGTGTGAATACAGACGTTTAAAAAAAATTTTTTTTAAAAAAAAAACGTAGTTTTTAAACTCGTCTTTGATAGATGCGACATGTCTGGACAATTTTTAGCACTTAGCGATGCAGTTTGCTAAATTAGCCAAGTCTACATAGTGTAATTGTTGTAGTTATATGTTCAAGGATTCTCTGAAGAAGTCACTGTGCATCATTTTCTTTTTGTGTGCGCGCCCGTCTTTGTATATTCGCACACATCTAAATCCGAGCCATTACATTTTCTGTGATGAGTCTGCACCAGGATTTCTGTTGACACGTCTGAAAAGAGCTCCTCTAACACACTGTCTTTCGCTCTCATTTTCCTCTACAGCATTATCCCGAGCTCGTCACATCAAATCTCCTAAATTCAAGACAGGATGATTCTTTCTCTTTCTTTCATAACAACCAATTACTGAGTTACGGACTCGCTAAAGACGGCTGTGTTTCAGACAAGCACTCTGAAGCTAGCGAACACACTTTTACGTCCAGTTCTGGGTTTAGTTCTAATTCTAGTAAACTGCTAGTTCTAGGAAACATAAAACTTATCCTTACAGACTCCTTAGAAGTCTGATATAGTAATGATGGAAAACTAGCTGTCATCAAATAGCTTTGACCTGAGCAGACACTTAAATTTTCCCCGTACGTTCAATGACTGGCTCGCTGGCCTTTGACTACAACTATTACGTAGGAAATTGCTGCATAGTGTACCCGTCTTCTTCATCTTTCTTTCCTAGAAAATAGCACGGCTGTGCCTACTGTCTAGCCTCAGAGTAGAAGGAGGCTGATAGAGGGTCAATATTTGCTCAGTAGTTACACGGCTCTGCGGCTGACCTTGCCAGGGGTAAGTATTATGGACGGGGTAAAGAGGAGAATGGAGCTGAAAAGGTTACAGAAGCCGGCCACGATTCTGTCTGGGCTTAAGCTTGCTATGAAAGATAATGGATGTATGTATGTACAGTATCATATAGATGTTATGCTAATTAAAGATCATACTGATGCTATACAATTGCATCTTTTATGCTGTCCATTAATAGAAAGGATCCACTGAATGACCACTAGTAATTAGATATAATTTATGCAATCATTTTCAGCACTGCATGGAAGAACTTTATTTTCATCAAATTAGGGCATCTGAGTGGCTTGAATTTTTTTTTCTCCCCGGAATGGACAATTTCTAATTAATTGGCAACTTTTTAAATTTTTTAAACCTAAGGTAGGAACTTATGTGGTATGTGGGGATGTGGTAGCTTAGCGGTTAAGTGATCAGAAGGTTGTGAGTTCGAGTCCCGGGTCCACCAAGCTGCCACTGCTGGGCCCGTGAGAAAGATCCTTAACCCTCAGTTGCTCGGCTGTATAAAACGAGATAAATTGCAAGTCACTCAGGATAAGGTCTTCTAAATGTAAATTACTTCTTGTTATCGCTTACACTTCCTGTTGTCCACTATAATAGCTCTGTCAATGGGGGATGTGGTAGCTTATTGGTTAAGGTGTTGGACTACTGCTCAGAAAGTTGTAAGCTCAAATCCCAGGTCCACCAAGCTGTTACTGCCTGGTCCCTGAGCAAGGCCATTAACCTTCAATTGCTCAGCTGTATAAAATGAGATAAAATGTAAGTCACTCTGGATAAGGGTGCATGCTAAATGCCAGGAAAGTAAATGTAATATCCTTTCCCTCACTTTATTTTTCTTTAAAATAAAGATAAAATGCCTAGCTTGTAGTGAGAAAGTCCCAAGCTGTCCATCCTGAACATTTCCTATAAAACAAAAACATACCGTATTTACCGCCTTAATAGCTTTACCTCAGACTGTTACAAAGCTCTGGCACTGGAGACTCCTTCTCCTCTTGACGTTTACTTAGCCTCCATATCATATGCAAAGGTTTGAGTGGGTTGCTACTACAGAAACAATAACGCATCACGAGTGCATAAACACAATGAACACATCTTCCATTTTCTGACCAATCAGAATTCTACAGTGCTGCGGTATAATTAGAAATACACGTTAAACACAGGAAGTAGAGTTTAACATTTGACCCACTGAGGAAATTAATCAGTATGATTTGTTCACATTAATTATTCGTCGAGTTTCTCCAAATAGCGTGAGCCCGTGTGTCGCTTTTGTGTACAGCGCTGGAGGCGAAACCTGATGCTGCGGCACATTATTCTTTCATTAGCAGGGCAGTGGAGATATGAAATTACATCTAAACTGTTTGTTTGTTCTCCTACTCTCTCGGATATGCCTTTCTCTATAATGGGTTCAGAAGTTATCCTCTCCTTGGGAGGCACGAGCAGTATGTTCTACTGCAACCCAAGCAGATCTTTTTTTTTTTTCCTGGTTGCTTTAAATCCACTCTCAATTACGGTGATGAATGAAACGTGGCATAGGATCTTCTTCTAAGTTGCTGCTTCCAGCACGATTTTGATCAGTGTTTGTCTTTCCATCTTTGCGCAACTTAATATTTCCATAACGCATCTTGAAAAATTAATGCTGTCGGAATTAAAAATTCAGGTGAGATATCAAATCGGATCTTAGAACTTTGCAGCTGCCAAAGGGACCGTCACTCCATCCTGGAATTTACTCCTGACGTGTTTGGCGCAAATCTAATAAATGATTTCCGAAACCAATTATACATCACCACAGTACCTCTGGGACTCTGTCTGCATCAGGGAACCATGTGCATGTCTGGCTCTACTGCTCTTCTGGTACGATTTACATCTATCTCACTTTCTTGCTCTCTGTCTCTCGTCTCACATATCGCTTTTCCATAGCATTACCCTGATGAACACTCTCAGCGGTCTGGCTGCCGGAAATTTTCTTACAGCTGCCTGCCAGGGACAGGAGACACATTTAAACAGTTTCATGATTTGTAGAGGCATGTAAAGTGGAGAAAGCGCTCGTTGTAGCGTCCATATATCAGTCACATTAAAACGGGCACTCCCAGAGTTGCATAAATGGCTAACAAGAACTAGTGAGCAAATCCTGCAGTGCTTAATTGAATTTTTGTATCGTTTGCTCCTACAGTCATTACGGAAACTCACTTATACTGGAGTCTATGCACTATAGATTTTGGTGTAGATATCATGAGGTCATAATGTATAGTATCACTTTCTTGTCTTTTTTCCCCCCTCTTATAGCTTTTTGGGCAAACATAAAAGTCGCATTTGGTGACAAATTTTTCTGTTACACGGAATAAAGTGTCCGTTTACTGCCATAACAAAAAGGTGAGATTCTTACCATAAAGAGTCTTACCATAAAGCTGAAATTTGGGCCTCTCTAAAAATCTCTCCTTCAGAGCTCGGGACTTGATTACTATTTCATCAGACAAAAGATGCACCCACCTCTCCTCTCCCCACTTTCAGAGTTTCTTTTCACCGACCCCAGGGCTGCTAAATTGCACCCTGTCAAATATCTATCAGGCCAAATCCCATAAGAATAACAGCCACTAGGCTGTTCGTTTCTGCTTAATGGCGACTACGTGATTGACTTCTTTAGTAGTAAATGTTAATTAAATTCCAACATGAGAGTTTGTTGCTCTTAATTTGACTGGGTAACTTTCCAGGTGCTTCATTTCAATGCAAATAAAAAAAAATTTGTGAAATATTTGGGAAGACTTCCTGAAAGTGACATTAACGTATTATGCAAAGTTTATGTTACGGCACACAACATTTCGGGGAATGTAGCTGTATGGCTAGAGGATAGAGGAAAAAGCAGTTGATGAAGGCAAAGCATAATAGGAAGGCATGTGATAAGCTAGTATTCACTGATTCTCTCTCTCTCTCTCCCCTGATGGGGAGGTGACCTCTATCTTGGTAATATGAAGACAATATCATGCTACATTTTGCCCTCCACCTAAATGCACCATCTCGGTTTCACATGTTGGGCATTTTATTTTTATTCACGACCCAAAATCGAGAGAAACCATCCAACCATCCAATCGAGTGAAATTTCATTACTTCATGGATATCTTCATTATGTATTATTAACTCCTAATAGGATACATTATAGTGTTCATAGCACATTATTAGAATTTGGCTAATTATATTACATGTTTGTCAGTAATTTAAATGTATACATGATTTGTATACTAAACCATATTATTTATGTTCTAGTATATAGTATGGTATATATTTAAGTATTTTTATGGGGGGTATAATGTGTTATGAACACTACTGATTATACTCTTAATAATAAAGTGCAAAATGTTTGGAAACTTGTTTTGTTATGAATGTATTCACAGATCATCATACATATGGTCTTTATTTTATATATATCTGAGCATTATGAGGAGTTTATTAAATGCTTACAAGATATCTTTGAGAGAGTATTTACCACATCATTGAAAATTCCCTAAAGACATACAGAATATCATGCCTTTTTTTTGGCTGATCTGAAATCAGCTTTTTCCATATACATAGTCAGCAATTCTGTAGAGGACATTGATCCTGGAACTGTTAGAACAGGCCTTGTACCTGCATCTTAATTACTGTTGGCCATGACTCAACCACGGTACAGCCCTTTCTCCATAATTACCTGTCAGACTCATTAGAGACTCTGTTGAAATTTGCAAGATAAAGGTCGCTGAATTGCGGCAGTGGAGTGGACGGAGTCAAATCAAATGGCATCAATAGGAGCGAGGCAGCAGGGGCGCCAGACATGACCCTGGTGCTTTAATAGGAGTAGAAGGTAGAGGACTTCGTCTGAATTTTGACGAGATGACGCAATACAATGGCACAAACGAACAGAAAGAAGGTGAATAGAGAATATGGCAGAGAATGAGGAAAAATATGTCCATGTGGGCTAAAGTTTTGCAAAACTCCAGGTGACAAATCCATGCTTGATCTGAATCAAGCTATAAGAAACACTGAATATCTGGTGCATAACTAGTTAACAAGTTAAGAGAGAGCAAAGATGTGGATCATCTGAGGTCCCTAGGGACTGATGTACTACATTATGGGATGGGAATATTGGTATTCACAGTGAAGCCACCAGAGGGTGTTGGATACACTGAGCAAAGCATTCATGGTAAAGAAGAGATAATAAATCAAGATTTTCATTTTGTAACACTTTCTACAAAGGTCATATCTATAATAATAAAATCATAAAGCATTGTACAGCGTACCTTGTTAGAAGCAATGAAGAAAATTTTACACTTTATAGCCATCATTATGAAGCATTATAAGCAGCGTTCAAGAGAAATAAGAATTTTGGAAAGTTGCTGAAAGCTCACAAATGCAACATATAGGTATATTTAGGATATAACACCACGTATCTACACCCTGAAGTTAAATAAAAGTATAATTGTATAACACTATAGACAGACATAATTGTGTTATCTATCTATAGTATTAATGACAGTTTTGAGGAGTTTCTTATGTACTGGAAATGTAATGTTATAAACACTATGCATAGGATTTAACACTACTGTGTAATGCCTTATTGTAACATGTGCTTAGTGGAGGCAGCATGAAAGTGTATGAACATTGTCCATAGTCCACACTGATGGCCTGCAGGATACTACTGGCAAGACTAATGTAGTTAAAACACAGAACAGGTGAACACAATAAGGTAATCAACCAATGACACGAAATGCCTATGAAGGAGAAAGGACCAGAAGCAGAAGATCATGCAAAGTGGGCATTATAACTTATGAATGTAGTCATAAATTATAGCGTATGAATGGTTTATGAATATATCCATAGGTCATTATGCATACATCCTTCATAGATCTTTTTCAAATATAGAGTTACACCAGGTGTCTCGAGCAGCATGTAGGAAACTAGATAACTGGATTAGAGCTTAGTTAAAAGGTAGAGATCATCTACTAGACAATTAGGCTGTAGTTGGATAATTAGGGCTTTCCCAGCTGTGCTCTCCCTCTGTGTGTGTGTGTGTGTGTGTGTATTTAAGACAGGCCAGTTGGTGATGTATGCACACACCATCTCTGTTTGCCAAACCTATTACACAGCCATGTCCCACATCATAAATTGCTTTATTTTTGCTGATGTCTGCTCAGCTATGCACAATTTGCATGCCATTTGAGAAGTAAAAGAAGAAAAGGATTCAGCCTGTGCCGTAGTGAAAAAGCGAGCGAGGTGATGAGAAACCAGAGAATGTGAAAGCAAGACTAAATGGTGGCAAATAGCAACTGATTACTGTAGCATTACAGACTTTAAATCATGAAAACTGTGAACTGAGCAGGGAGTTGAATCATTTTGACCAACAACAACAACAACAACATCCTGTCTGCTTTTGTGCTACAGCTTTGGAGACCCAAGCCTGTGCGATGGCAAAATTATATCATTATAATATTATTTTTATTATTGTGTTTTGTGTAAATCATTTGAATATTGGCGATGTGGAAGTGGGTGGGAATATGTCGAGTTAGAGGGGTTTACAATTCGCATATTTATAAAGTCAGTGAATTAACTGTCGTGACTAGAGGAGGACATTGTACAGATTTTCCATGTCATGCACGGGCTAATTGTCTAATAGATGATCTCCGCCTTTTGAACCAACAAACTATAATCCATTTTCATATACGCTGCCCAATTCCTGTGCATATTTATGCTCATATGGTCAAAACAATGAGCTAAAGACGGATTCCACCCATGCTGTGATGTCCAGTGAGCACCCAATGTCTACCGAGAGCCAAGAAAGAGCAGCAATTGTCTGAGACTGTTTGAGTCATAAATGGGTTTTTCAGGTTAGTACGTGAGTAGCTGATTCATTTGGAGCAGTGTAATTATGGAACACGGAGATTTGTGGTAACATGCCATATTTTTATTATGCATTGTTTCTTGTGACCTTTAGACCTTGTTTGTAGCTGTTTATAAAGCAGGGATTGGAAACTGATTTTCTGTGCATAGTTGAAACTTCGTCGTAATAATAATAATAATAATAATAATAATAATAATAATAATAATAATAATAATAACAACAACAGCATTTTTAAGTTGTTAGCTCAACCTGAGATTATTTCATTAATGGACGGGGATGTGGACGGACAGGGTTGAGGGTGGGTGGACGGACGGACGGACGGACGGCTGGATGGATAAATAAATATGTGGGTGGATGAATGAATGGATGGACAAGGATGTGAATGGACGGATGGACGGATGAACGGACGGACGGACACAGATCAATAGTTGGTAACAGCATATATTCATGACTTAATTCAACTACAAACTTATATACAAAATGCATACATAAATATGTATATTTTTTGTGCATGTTTTTCTGATTAACAATTACGGATTAATCTGTATGTCAAGATCTTACCTTTGCATGCATCATGCTTTGCATTGCTGCTACCATGCGACCTGTACCTTCTTTCTTCCTTATTTAACTCCAGATATAATCCTCTGTGCTTTGTTGTGGTATCTGGTTTCATGAGTGATTTATCTTTATAGGAATAGGGGATAATTCATCTTGATCAATAGTGTACAAATGGCAACACATTAATAGTTTACGAACAAGTTATAAAAAGGTCAACATAATTTATATTACACACAGTTCTATGAGATTGTAATTTAGCTTATTATAACATAGTATGACTCAATGATTGCAGTCCTGGCAGAAATCTAGCAATAACACACTGGGAAATGGGTGGTAATTATCTGGCAAGCAACTGTGCTTAATGCTGAGTCCCTGATACATTTTTTGTGCCCTCTGGTCAAGTAAGTGGCCACACAACTGTGGTAAGGTCAAATCACAGTATGGTTATGATGCATTACACTTTTTTGTTTGTTCGTCATGAGAACAGCCATGCTGCTTGAGTGACTGCCATGTTATGTCAGTCAGTAGTAACAGGGTGAGTCCTGACGTGCTGGAAAAGAGTTTGACTCCCAACATTGGAAACAAATGTTCATCTTATGCCTCGCAACTGGCCCTTGACCTGACCTGCTTGTGCAGGCATGACCTGCTTTAAGTGGGATTAAAGATGAAATGGTACAACCAAGCAGCACTGAGATAATTGCTTTTTTTTTTTGCCTAGCGTTTTGTCCCATGAAATGGCAGGGCCCGCTTCTTTTTTTTTTTTTTTTAGCAGATCATTTCTGGTCCACTCGATTTGGCACATGTTTTTACATCGGATGCCCTTCCTGTCGCAACCCTCCCATTTTTTCCGGGCTTGAGACCGGCACTGACAGTTAACTCTTCAGTGGCTGGGTGGGCGCCCTGCCCGGGAATCGAACCTGGGCCGCGGCAATGAGAGCGCAGGATCCTGCCGCTAGACCACCAGGAGGCCCATAGTCTGGCTAATTGTTTAATTTCATAAATTAAAAGGTGCACTGGTCAATATTTTATCATTCTATTACACACTGGGGAACATAATGAAACAGTTTGTTATACCACAGTGCTGCTAAATTCTCTAATCTGATTGGTCAGATCCGTTTGATTAAATTTTTATAAGAGCACTTTTGATAGCGGTTCATATTAATGTGCTAATTCTATTACTTTTTTTTTTTACTGATCACAAAGACAAAAATAGTAGATAATCAAAATCTGATCAAATATGTACAAATGGTTATATGGACTTTTCTGTAATGAGACATCTCAAGTGGTAGCACTTTAACAGTAAGTTTATGGCAACAGGAAAGTCTTTAGGGCAGTTTTCTGGTTTCTTAGTAACATGTCAAGTTGAAGACTGTTTAGTGCTGCAAAAAATATAATTGCTAAACAAAACTGAATATTTAATTTTAATGCTAGACGGATAAAATATAACCTGACATTCACTAATATATACATATTGTAATTGCTAGCAGGTTGCTCTTTGTGTAACTCTACTAAAACACCATGCTGTTATAGGAATATAGTCCATGACAGGGTGGTACACAGTGTGGCCCATCATGATGTGTAGGGCTGTTATGGGTTGAGAAACTGGCAATCGTAATCCTAAACTGGAAACAAAAAAAAAAAGTATGTGTCTCCATAGGGCAAATGTTGTAAGTAAACAAAAGAAAATATAACCTCAACCAAAATGATAATGAAGTCAACCACCTTAGCTACATTTCCACTGCACAGGTAGAATGTTGATGTAAACTGGTGTAAGCTGGTTTAAACAGGAATCAAACCTCACCTTCTTTGCATCTCTGTATTTTGCTTGTTCTTCACTGACCAAGTAGAATACGAAGATATAAAGTTAGCTCAGAGGGCATTTCTATTGCACCCAAATGCACCTTTAATTTGAACCAAGCTGTAAAATTGATCAGGTACAAAGTTTATAAAAGAATCTACCCAAGTTTTTACCGCCTTCTACAATTTCTACAACATTTTATGCTGAGGATAAACCTTGCTCTTTACGAGTCATCCATCTAGAGTAATCAGGAAAGTTCCCTCAATTCCTAATTATTGCGACCCAATCAAGGACAACGCCGAGCAATTATTTTATCCCACTGTGCTGTTGGATCGAAGAAGTAATTTAGGAGTGATTAAAAGCCCCAAACCTCCAGATGAAGTATCTCTTTTCTCTTTGTTGAACCACAGTGTCTTCAAGCAACCCCATTTCTGTCTCTACCAGACACTTTCCCTTGAGTGCTTTGTCAAGCTGTGACTATAGTTTCAGGATCAATCAAGTTGTGGAGTCAGACATGGAGAAGAAGAAGTGGGCTAAAGCTCAGGAGGGAAGGAGGAAAATGAGAAAAGAGGAAAACACATTTGGGTGGTTCCAGCATGTTCCCTGGTTCACTTGACATGACTGGAGTTGCTGAGCCAATTAAAAACTTTCTTGGTTCTGTTGCAAGAACGTGCTTCGGTTATGTGTAAGAGGACCCCACATCTTCCCTCATTCCTTCCTTGCCTGGGTAAAGATAAAATTTACAGAATATGGAATGAATAATGAATATTGTTCTGTCAACGGAAGCAGGAGAGAGAACGCAAAAAGACAGATGACCTATCAAATTGACCTTCTTTTGAAACAAATCTCTCATTTTTCACTCCTTTCTACAATTAACAAAAGGCTCTGCTGTCAAATGGGAACTTGTCACAGATAGTCACGGCTAGGGGTTAAAGTGGAATTTGGAAGGTGGTGGAGTGAGCGAAGCGGAGTGGAGCTTGCAGTTTTAGCTACATCTTTTGCCAATTACCAATAAGTTGACCTGTGTTAAAATTAGCATAAAATGAACATACATAGGTTTTGTTTTGGCCCTCCTAACAACAAACTAACATTAAGCAAATGAATTAGGAATTATTATTTGGAATTACATGGAAGAGAAATGAAACATGTCAGAGAATACTGTTTGCTAACACTTTTCCTGCATCTGGCCTCAAACCTGTTTTTGCAAGATCAGATTGCATTATGGACTTGGTAGCTAGCTAACCTAACCCTTAAGTCAACAAGCTAGGTACATTAAGACATAAATAATAAAAATAAACTAACAAATTTGTACAAGATGAGGGCTTATATCAAAAGGTAAGATACCTTTAACAAAACAGCATTAATTTGACCATTTACATTCCCGCTTCTTGGCCCATGTTTTGTCAAATAACTATGGAGAGTATACTGGACAATGTCTATTAAAGTTGAAATATAATTGGCTGTCTATCACATCACAGTTCCAAGCAGGAAGTTAAAATATTTACCATCTACAAGTGACTAAGGATGCCAGAACACTATTCTAGATTCTTCCAGCTAACTTTAATTCCTGGCCATCCTCATGCAAGGAGAATCTCTCAAGGTCATAACACTTGGCCTTGCTAGAAACAGTGGTCCTCCAGGTCAAATTCGTTTTCTTTTCCATCCGTGGTGTTTGAGAGCTACAGAAAGATCGGTCTGGTTAGGTCCAGCATGTCCGTAGCCACCGTCAGCATGCTGACATCTGAACGTCTAATTCCCCAGAGCTTAGTGCAAGAGCCTCAAAACACTCACCCATGCCAGACTTCTACAGCAAAACACAATGTATTTTTTCCCCAGTGCCAAAAACTGAAGAAACTCCAGGAAAAGCAGAAGGAAGAAATAGCCAACAAAGACATCGCTTGTCAAGAAAGGATGACTAAAAAAGGGTAGATCTAGAAAGGTGTATATCAGGGGAAAAAACATAATTCCTAGTACAGGACCTTGATCAAGTCCATTTTAAAATGAGCATCGAAAAAAAGGTTCATACAGTTTTCAAAATTAAAGATTATGATTTTTTTCTATCAACTTTGATAGCATCTTGTCCTTTTGGAGAAACACTGGTAATTGGGTTTTCCACCATAAAAATACACTCCTCTTGTGCACCTTCAAAGCACAGCAAGATTGTCCAATGTTTTTTTATGCCTGATTCCATTCTTTCAGATGTCTCTTGATTGACTACTTGATACACCCATGCCAAGCACATGCCTTTTTTCACATGCTGTAGACTACAAAATAATCAGAACGAGGTCAAGAGACTCGAAATGGCATTAATCTCCAAGTGTTATTTTTCGCAAACAAGCCAGAATGTCATTGCAGTATTTCCACACACGTGAATTACCATATCATTATGCAACCTGTCACATGCGTTCCTTCTCCTTCGCCCTTTTCCCCCCATTGCTTATTCTCTCTAGGAATAGAAATCTAAATCTCCCATGCCTTCTCCTCTACTTCTTTTAAGTTTACTTCCAAACTTGTTCCCCTGCAGACCCCTTTCAAGACAATTCCTGCTGGTTGTGTTGACCGCACAGACCGCCTCATATTGTTGCTTGTTTTTCTCTCATGCAAGCTGAGGAAATGATTATATTAGTCGGATACTCTTTTGCACTCCGGATCAACTGTTTAGGGAGTCTTTGCGGTCTAATCCTATTTGTTCATTAATTATAATACAGAGTACATCTGTAAGCAGGCAGGCTCAATAGGCTTAGTTACTGATGTCCAGTGTTAACCTCGGAGACATTAAGTTGGAGTGTTTGTCTGTATACTTAGTGATTCATTATTCAAATCATATCACATGGGTACATGTAATCTGATTCTACTTGAAAAAAAAATCAGTTGATAATTAATTAATAATAAAAAAAATAAAAAAAAATAAATAAAAATAAAAAAAAAAAAATAATAATAATAATAATAATAATAATAGAAGAAGTTGCTTTCGGCTGCTCCCTGTTCGGGGTCGCCACAGCAGACCAACTAGTCCGCACAACATCTTGGCAAATGTTTTACGCCGGATGCCCTTCCTGACGCAACCCTCCCATTTTTCCGGGCTTGGGACCGGCACTGCATCCAGTGGCTGGGGTTGAGGCATTGGCTGGAATCGAACCCGGGCCTTCCGCATGATAGGCGAGTAACCTACCACTGAGCCACCAATGCCTAATAATAATAATAATAATAATAATAATAATAATAATAATAATAATAATAATAATAATAATAATAATAATAATAATAATAATAATAATAATAATAATAATAATAATAATAATAATAATAAAAAATAAAAAGCCGGGAGGCTTGGTGGTTAGCACGTTTGCCTCACACCTCCAGGGTTGGGGGTTTGATTCCCGCCTCCACCCCGCCGTGTGTGTGGAGTTTGCATGTTCTCCCTGTGCCTTGGGGGTTTCCTCCCCAGGTCCAAAGACACACATTGTAGGTTGATTGGAATGTCTAAATTGTCCGTTGTGTGTGTGTGCACCCTGTGAGTGCCCTGTGATGGGTTGGCACTCCATCCAGGGTGTATCCTGCCTTGATGCCCAATGACGCCTGAGGTAGGCACAGGCTCCCCGTGACCCGAGAATAGATCGGATAAGCGGTAGACAATGAATGAATGAATAATAAAAGCCACAGACAAATACAACACCAGATCTCAGTGTCATATTTTTAGTACTAGACCTGACCTTCTGTGTTTATACAGAGTTCATTTTTTTAATCAGAGGATGTTTTCTTGGTATGTTCACCAGAGTCTTGTTTCTGGGTTCCTTATTCGGCTTTGTATGTAAGCATCTGTGCTTCGTTGTCTCTTGGGAAAGTTGTGTTGTCTGGCTTCCCTGCAAGTTCAAATGAAAGTTGTGTCTTGGGAAGGTTGTGTTTGTGTCTGGTTTCACTGCAAGTTCTGCTTTAGGGTTAGGCCATTTTTTCAGTTTTGTTCCAGATTAACAATTACAGATCCCCCACTGTTAATGCACCTGGGCCCAAACTACCTAGCTTGCTAACGTAATCTGTCATGATCTTCCCTTATGCTTTGCATTGCTGCGAACATGAGTCGTGGTGTGCTTTTTGTTCCTCTAAATTATTTCCTCGGTATAATGTACCTTGTTTCCTCCTTATTAGTTTCAATCTATGATTTGTTGTGTCTTGGTTAGGCTTTTTTTGTGTCTGGTTTCCCCGCATGAGTCAGTAGGCTGTTTGCTTGCGCACGTCTTCCTGATTGACAATTACTGATTGCGCTTTGATAACTCACCTGTGTTTTGTGAAGTGTTGCGAATGACTACGATTACCGTCGAGATGGATTTTAGCCTTTCAAATACGACGGATCAACAAAATCCAGCGTGACCACTTCAGATTTGCGACAAGGTAATACTTATAACATAGTACACCTTCCTGTAAATGAAAGAGGCATATAAATGTCACTCAGTAACTCATTCTTTACATTTCATTTCAGTGTTCAAGCATTAGTCATCAAGTATGAAATGAACAACAAACCGAAGTAATGAGCAGCCTTCTTTGGTGTAGGTTTGTAATTTGATACTGGACCGGCAATTTGATATGTTGTACATACAAATTCTGTGACATTTCAGCACATGCATAATTGGAGTCGGGAGAGAATGAGATGATCGACCTTTAACTTTTGTCAGTTGTTTTGCAACGGCGCTTGTTTCATTTTTCCTGTAGGACAGTGGAGTGCAGAAAGGGCACTCCTTAGGGAGTTGGCTTGAATTAATGCACACACACACTTTCTGACTTGTCTGGAGTGATTATCAATCTACACATACACACAATGGACTCCACAACCATCTGACAACTCATTTTCCAGTGCAGACATTTCTGAAACTTTACTGTTGTAAAGTGTTGTTACAGGGGCAGTGGTGGCTCAAGTGGTTAAGGCTCTGGGTTGTTGATCGGAGGATCGGGGTTCAAGCCCCAGGACCACCAAGCTCCACTGTTGGGCAATTGAGCAAGGCCCTTAACCCTCTCTGCTCCAGGAGCGCTGTATCATAGCTGTCCCTGTGCTCTGACCCCACCTTCCTCAGCTGGGATATGCAAAGAAAAGAATTCCACTGTGCTGTAATGTACGTGTGGCGATAAAGGCTTCATGCCCTCTACTACTTCTTGACTGAGTGGTAAAAGTGTCAGTCTCATCTTTCGGAAGAGCACCACCAATTCTCTTCAAACATGCTGTAAGAAGAAGCCAATGTTGGTCCATCGCCTAGCAGCCTTGCCTCTAATCACCTGGCCCGTTCCCCAGGAAAATCACAGAACCCATTCAATACACAACCATAGGACAGAAGGAGCCCTTTAATGATCCGCTGATTGTGGCCAAACGAGTGATTAAACCACGTTTTTCGTTCTCCAGACACTACTCCTCTGTGTCCTAGTGATGGAAGAGCAGAAATAGCCATGGAGACAGAGAGAGAGCAGAGGGAGAGAGAAAATGAGGACGGGAAAAGGTGGGGGCGAGTTGTTCCTTTACATAAGCCAAGCATGTTAATATGCACAGCAAGACAGGAAGCTTTCCTCCTTTCCTTCTTTTAATCCAATCCAATCTTCATTATTAGGTATAAAACACTTGATGTTATAGGAAAACAATCATCAGGGTGAGGTCATGTGGCATGACACAAAGTTGATGATATTCTTATAACAGTATATCCCAGGTGTCACAAATCCACTCAGTGCATGCCAATTTTGTCAGCACCATCTGCATAACCAGTTACCTAGCTCCGTGATCCCTAGTTCTGACACCCTCACATGTCTCTCAATTATCTGTTTTTGATGAAGCCTGCCATTTCTTTGACCCGTGCATCACACTCTGATTATGTTTCATGGATTTTCCCTAATAAACACCACATTGTGTTCATGCGCTAATGTTCTGCACCATCTGCATCTATGCGCTAACAAGTTGGTTCCTGTTAATGGACATTACAGCAGCTGTAAATGCTTATCCCTGGCAGCTTGTTACTGAGAAACCACAAAGCTTACCATCCCCCAGTTTGACTTTCCAGTGTCTTTACTGCCGAATGTTACTAAGCACAAACACCGGAGACTCCTTCGTAATGTCTCAGGAGATTGGGAAAGAGATAAACTAAACCAGAGAAATAAAAAATAAAAATAGATAAATCTGATGAGTCCGATACAAGAGGAGCCTAGCTTATGACTTGAGATTCCCAATTCTTTGATTAAAATTGAGATACTTAAATACATACCAGACTCCCAACAAGCAAATACCATTTTTAAATCAAAATGATGTACCTTCAGAAATACACAAATGATGGCAAAGCACCATTTTCTTACATATAGGTTCCTTGGACACTTCTTAGAGGTTAGAGGTCTTAGACTTTTCACTTGTACACATCTCTAAAAGGAAAGCACTCTAGGGTATGATGTTGTACCGGTAAGGTTACCACAAGGTAATAATCTTTAAGGCTCAAGGTGGGTTCTAGAGAGTGTACCATTTTCACTGGTATATACTATGTACATTGTGGGATGATAATGAACAACTGTAAGACCAGCAAATCTCAGGCATTACCAAAATCCTTAAACTACAAGAGTTCTTTAGAATTTCTAAGTCTCCAAAGCAGTTTAAACCTTCTCACCATATAGTTGGACTGTACAGATTTAGCCCAATATTGATACTTTGCACAAGCATTAGATATGGTTGGTTTAATTTAGGCCATTTTGGTAAAAAAAAACAAATACACTGAAATAATGAAATGAAATGTAACTGAATAATGGGTAATTGCTACAAATGGGTAACTAGGACTAACCTTCCTTAGTCCCCGCATTAGTCCCACCCCACTGCGCAAACAAAGGTCAATACTATATTGGATTCCTTTGTACTTTTTTTGTACAAATGTTTTAAACATACTCTAGCTGTTTTGAAGCAGCAAGAGGCTGATCTCATTCTTGCCCAGTCTGTAGATTCATACAGCCTAACGGTGACAGTTAGTTAGTCAGTTGATTACACAGAATTAAACTCCCCATGAGATTTACTCTACTCTTTCCAACAAGTTTAAATTGTGTTGCACTTGTTTTAATTATTTCATGCTTTTTGGATTGTAGTCTTGTGTCAGTGCCCTTGACTTCTTATTGACTTGTGTGTCACGCCATGGTCCTAGAGGCTCAATATTTCATTCACCTGTGTATGTGATATTTGATTAAAAATGGACTATTGGTGACTGTAGACTCTACAGAATCAGAGCAGCACAGTGGTTGTCAGTGTGCCTCAAGCAAGCTGATGGCAGAAAGATTGATGGATGTGCTATGTTCCGACAGCACTACAGTCAAGAACAGAGCAGGTTTGTCACATGGTAGGGCCAGTGCAGCTTGCTTACCTGGCAGGTACGAATAATAATGCAGCTAATGCTGTCTGTGTGCCGGAGAGAGTGCGTAGGAGGAGTGAGCCAGCGCGAGAGAGATTGATATCTTCTGCCATTTCCCAGATTGCTCATTCATATTAAGTATCTAAGTATTTTCTACCATCGAGTGCTACATTAGCTTTCATTAATGTACATGATTTCATGAATACACTCAGGAAAATATGCATATGTAAGTGTGTAGCTTTGACAAATTAATGTTTCTCTTTATACATTTGTACAAGCTCCTAGGTAATAACCTAGCCTGAAAGAGTTCTCAGCCTGGAGTAATGTTTCTGCAATCGCACATGTTGCACCATTTCAGCGTTTATAATCTGCTTTACTAAATTTGGTCCTGAGCTTCGAAACAGTTTCCTAGACGCATTTGTATGCTAGCCTTGAATTAAATCAGTGCTTGTTCTCCCTATAAAATCCCTTCAAATTCTGTGCTAAGCATGAACAAATTAAAATTTAAAAAAAAAAAAAAAAAAAGAAAAAAAAAAAGCTACTGGAAAAAAAATCCTTGAAATTCAAAACATGTTGTATTGTGTTATGAGATATATATATAAAAAATAAATTATATACATAAAGTATATACATAAATTTTTTATATATATATATAATAAATTATATACATAAATATTATATATATATATATATATCCACACACAGCCCAAGAGCATATATGAAAGGTAATCAAGCAAATTCTGGCTATAAAAGCAACATGCCCACATGTCTTTAATCTTCCATGTGTATCTGTCAATCATGCATAACAAACAGCACAAATTGCTGTTATTTATGGATCTGTTGCTATTAGATTGCATTTCTATGTTTACGATAAAAATGTGATGTTTATGCCCTGCAGTATTTCAGCTACTGTGGTTTTTACAGCTTGCTTGTTCAGTTTAATGCTGAATATTTTATCTGACTTTATTCGAGCCATTCATATTAATTCCACTTTTCCTCTGGGGTTTAACTGAATTCCTACTTTTATTACCAGCAATTTGAATAATTTGAATTCTGTAATTATTATTGTCACAAAATCCAGCACCTGTTCGCATAACTCACAGGTTAAATATCTGGGAAGGTGGGAAAGAGTTGCTTGAATATTCAAACACGTTCCCATTGGTGCCATATACACTAAAGGACATTGACCCTTTTCATTATTGCTCCAAGAAGAGCTAGAAGCTTCCTCAGAGTTCCAGAGTCCCTGGTTCAATCGTGAACCAAGTTACAGATATGGTTTTCTCCCAAAAACATTGGAGGTGTATTAGTGACTAAATTGCCCCTAGCTCTCAGTGTGTGTCTACATGGTGTCCTGAGAAGATCTGGTGTCCCATCCCAGGTGTCCCACTGGAATAGGTTCCAAATCCACTGCAACCCTGAGCAGGAGAATGAATAAATAAATACACCTCAGGCTGGGATGATGTCATTAAGGTCAATATTTCTGTTACTATTGTTGCAGTAGTCACTCAGCAAACTAGAATGATAACTCCAAGTTCCAGTGGTGGCCATTTAGGACATTTCGTTTGGTTTTTAATTTGAAGTACAAGCTTTTGAAATATTAGTTAGGTCTCTGATTCATGTTTGTCATAAGTTGTTCACCATTCTTCACATGGGTTCCTTCTGGCTTCCTCATATCTCTCAAAACCATTGAAGATGTGTTGTCGGCTCTGAATTTCCCCATCTGAATGAGTGTGTGAATACTGTATTCTCGAGGTGTGTATATATCCAGGTTGTATTTCTACCTTGTTCCCAGAATGCTTCAACGTGGTGGAATCCAACCTAAAGCAAAAAACCCTAAATTCCATTAAGTCCCCATTTGGGACTTTTAATGTATAAACACTTACATTTTGGATTCTTAAGAGACCTAATTAAGGTTTTTAGAATGCCTTCATTCAAGTTGAATTATTTTCACTTGTTTGTCGTCAGTACTTTCATGGCTGAAAAAGAAAGACTCTTCCATTCTAAATATATATAGAGAGAAGTGTGAAAAGCAGAGTGAGGTGTTGTGTGTATTTCCGAGACCTGCCACCTGCCAGACAGACTGGTTTTAAATGAAAGGTTATCCTTGTGAGGGATCATAAAGTATTTAGTGAGGGAACTTGGTAGAGAAAAGAAAGTAGTGCTCAACAAGGTGTCAGAAAATCAAGAAATTTCCATTACATGAAAGCAAAAATTTGTGGCTAACAAAAAAACACCTTACTACCTGCAATTCAAATATTTTTTCACCCATTTCATCTCCAATATATTGATTCCAGTGATCTCTTACAAATTAAAAGCTCTCCACCATAATAGTATAAAATTTCACTGCACAATTCAGCAGTTTTGGAAGCTGTAACATACTGGACTCAGGTCATAAGGGACTTGATAATTATAGTAGATAGTTAGGTATAATCTGGGGGAAAAAATGGAATCGGAAATTGGACTTGTACAGACCATGCAATTACTGAGATTGAATGCAATGCTTAAACTGACAGTTCATTTTAAAAATGACAAAATGTCAGCCTTTAAACCTTTCAAACCTTGAAGAAGTCGTCACTGTTCTGGACAGAAAGATCCAAATGTGCCATCCCTTTCCAAGAAAAATGGCTAGTACACAAGGTTCTATTTAGAATAATACAAATAGGACTGTAAACCAAGACGTAGCCATTGTCAAGGCTGAGAAAAGTCTTGAGGGCAAGGCCACATTGAGATTGAGTCGATCAAAATTTAGAATGAAAATCATTACATTTAAAAAGCTAATTTGTGCATTGTGCAAGTGTAATTAGGTTAAGTAGTGTGTATGTGGGGGAAGCAAACATTTTAAGCGGCAATATCAATATTGAAGACTGAGCCATGTTTAAATATGAATAGCAACAAGACAAGAACAGAAAACATTCTGAAACTACTTGATGGTCTAAGACTGGATTCAAACCCTATATTATATATATATACACACACACACACACACACACACACACACACACACACAAACAGTTTCTCTTTTAGAGAGTCTACCAAGCAGAGGTCGTAGGAAATTAAGAGAAATGGTTTTTCGACGAGTGTTCTTTTGACTTTTTGATTGAGTGAAACATGATTCATTCCACTCAGTGAAAAATGCTGTTCCGTTGCAGCCGAGTGGACTGCGAACTTTCTGGTGTGAGCTCAGACTGTGTGGTATTGATCAAACTTCTCTGATTAGTTCTCATATTTACCCTCCCTCTCCTTTCTTTCTTTCTGTATTAATTTTCCACACTCTGCCCTGGCTTAGTTTGTTTGGCTCGGAGAGGTCTCCGGTGCAGAAGAAAAGCAGTGAATTGAAGGAAACAGCAGGAACGAGCATGGCCATGAATATCGAATGAGCGACTTTTATTCTACTGTGCCAACAAAAAGAGAAAGGCCACCTGGCTGCAAGGGTCTAGGTGGGGCAAGACTGACTGGGTGTGTGCATGGGCAGGCGTGAAAGGTGTCACAGTCCCCTTTGATCTCTGAGGGCGTAAAAGAACAGATGAGGGGTTGAGAGTAATAGAATGATACAGGGAGTAGGTGATGAAGCAGAGAAGAGAGGGGAGGGGAAGAGCCAGGAATGGAACAAGCTGGTGAGAGACATGGAGGTTTGAAAAGAGAGAAGTTTTCACACCTTCTGGGAGGCTTCACTTCACACTTCCAATTATACTAGAGGCTAAGGCCAAGAATAATAGAAGGAACAACAGAGGTTGCATTGCTTTACTTTCCCATGATAGACTTTACTTCAGCTACATATTCCCAGTCACAACTGTTCATTTATTAGAATAAATTAGAGCATAATGTATATGAGAATTAGATGGAATTACCTGACATGACCCTTATAGATGACTACAGCACGGGCTAGAAAGAAATCAGTTCCAGGTTTCTTGAAAAACAAGGATGGCTTACCTATTTTAACTTTATACCTTTAATCTCAATACAAAAAGGACTACTGCTTATCCTGTATTAAAAAGAGAAGGAAAATTCTTCATGTCTTAAAAGGATTAGCGTAATTTGACTTCTCTGATCTAGTTTGAATGATGCAAATTGCCCAAGATGGATGGAATTTTTATGTTGGTTAGAGCTATAAAGCAATACACCATCCATATCTGTGAAGTGCATCACATATCCGTATACTGCTCTAAACCAGAAGGGTTTCCCCCCCCCCTCACCCCCTTACACAAACACTTGCAGAGAAAAAAAAAAAGTAGAAATGTCTGTATGGTATGTGAATTCCAGCTCTGACAGGTTCCTCATCCTTAGCTACATTACTCGAGTCCTGAATAATGCATTATATTCTGGTACATCCTTAATACTGCTATAAGGACAAAGCCTGAAATGCAAATAAAAAATAACTTTAAAAAAGTGCCCAATTTGAAAGGTTTTAGTTTGATCCAGCCTTTTATCCCTAGATCAAATCCTTGAGATATAAGTCTCATTCTCTCAGGTGCTCAAACAGCTCAGGCTTTTCAATCTCCTCATATCTCACTCCATTTTAGTCTTGATGCAAGGGTTGACTCTGGGGTCCATTCCTAAGACTGTAATGTAGAAATGCAAGGTTATTCAGACACACACACACACACACACACCATTAATACATACCTATGAACACACACTCCCAAGTTGTCAGAAGAGAAGCCACTGGCATGCAAAGACAAATATGTTTCTTTGAAATGAGAATTGATTTTCCAAAACCCCCTTGGACAAGCACACGTACATACTTCAAGCTTGTATTCCGCTAATCCTGTATTAAAAGACAGGTGAGACAGCCAAGTGATGAGCACACAAGTGGGCTGAAAGCCAAATCAGGAGAGGAGTATGGGAAGAGAAATATTCAGGCAACATTCTGCGGGGCATTGTTGAGCTGATTTTCACGTTTACAGCATGTGAATTACTTAAAAAAAAAAAAAAAAACCACACGTTTGGCCAAAGTGTCTGATCATAGCATGTTCTCTTTATTACTAGCAAAGCTACATGCTCGGAATGTTAATGACCCTGTTTATATGCATTAGTATAATAAAGTAGCTCCAAAATAAACAGCTAGTCGGTAGAGCTGGGAAAACAGGATAATGTCCAGAGAAGGACTTTACCACAACTGGAATTGGGAACCGCTGGCATAATGTGACAGGATTAGCTCATTAACATTGCAGGCATTCCTTTTTTTCCCCTAGCAGAAGCTCAGACAAGCTACATCACTTAAACAGGGTCGAATGCATGAAAAAACCTGATTTAACTTTAAGAGGAAAAAAATAATTTATTTTAACTCATTTAAAATTCATGGAAGGAGTCTCCAGTGTGAGCGATTGGTTTTTCACTACAGGAAAGTTTTCAGGACTGTGTGCGTTTTTTGGCAACATGACTAGGTTTGTTATCTTCAAGCAAGAGGGGGGTTAAAAATGGAGGATGGTGAGGGAATGACTTTTATAGCTGCTGTAGCATGTGATAAAAGCAACTTATAGATAGTTGGTACTCGTTTAATAAATATAACTGTAAAAGGATAAAAAGAAATTATGACAATCAACGTTGGGGTAGTAACAGCATCTCTGCTTCATGTTAGGCCAGGTCACATCTTCCCATTCTCGGTTTTATTCCTTACTTATTTTCCATTTATTTTCTTATTGTAAAATCTCCTGCAGTCATTTTTGCTTTATATTTGAGAATGTGTCTCCCTGCTGTGCTGTGAAATGCGCTCTCCAGAGGCATGAAGGAGAGATCAGGAGAAAAGTGGGTGGCCTCCCTTTCCATGTGTTTTAATCCACGACAAAAACAACTGTGCTAAATGAGAAAGAAAAAGAGAGGGGTGAGAAAGCATTTTAACCCGGTTAAAACATTTATGCAATTAAGATGTCAGATGCCACCCGGTCATGGTAATTTCTTAATCACTGACCATGATAATGCACCACACTCTGCCTCCGTGTGAGAGAGGGCATGCGTGTTAGATCGTCTGTAGCAATCCAGCACTGCAGGAATCGAAGAAGTGTCGGAGACTCTTCAGTGTCCTACAGTCCATTTATTTCCATTTGCCTTAAATCAGCCTGGCAGGCATCATGTTGAAAATGCTCATTTTTTTGGTCTTACATATTGGTGGATATCATGAGCACGGACACGGGTCGGACGGTTTGCTGGGAAATGATCTACACCCGTCACTATGGTCTATAAATTAAATAGATTGTGTAGTCGACTGTAGGCAGTTTGTTTGGAATATATTTAAATACTCAGTCAAAAGAAAAGTCGAAAAGAAAGAGTATTAGTGTGTGATTTTTCCTGATAAGTTACTCAAGTTAGCAAAACATTAGCTAGCAAGATATAAACTAGCTGAAAGATTATTGCTAGTCTGTAAGAGTACAAAGTGTGCCTAGCAGCAAATAAATTACATTGCTCAGTCTTATTATTGCTGTTAACACTGCAGTAAACACTTAGTTTTCCCTTATTCTGGAAAAAAATTAGATTGTAGAGATATACAGAAAGTTTCTACTTCTAGAAGTAGAAGATGCCAACCCCATGTGGCTTTTGAGGACAACCTGCTCCTAATCAATACATAAAATTACATTCTACATATGCTGCATTTTCACCATTGAGCATTTGAAGGCTTCAGCATGGAGGAGTTGATAATGAAGTCAGATGTTGAGCTAATGTACGAGTTGCTCAGGAGTTCCTGGGTATACAACTCCAAATGACTATAAAATCAAGTCATATACAATCATACCCTCCAGTGTTTATGGTAATTCACACCCTCTGATGTCACCCAAATGAGGATGGGTCCCTTTTGAGTCTGGTTCCTCTCAAGGTTTCTTACTCTTCCATCTAAGGGAGTATTTCCCTTGCCACAGTCGCCTCGGGCTTGCTCATTAGGGACTAGGGATTAATACAAACAAATGTAAATAAGTCTAATATTAATCTTGAACCTTTTGTCTAACATCAGTCTCAGACATTTTGTACTATATTTGTTCTGTAAAGCTGCTTTGAGACAATGACCATTGTTAAAAATGCTATACAAATAAAATTGAATTGAATAGAAGAAATTAGAGATTTATAGTATTAGGTGTATAAAATATTAAGGCCACAAGTTTCCTGGTTGTGAAGTACTTGAGGCATCATATTGTTAAATGTAAAGAGATAAATGTGTGTGTTTATAGTTTATATATTTGTATGGGTGCAATTTTAGGTTCTCTTAGCAGTGTTCAGCATCAGTCTCTGGCACAAACCATTCACTTAAGCAGTAACATTTCAGTAAACGAACAGTTTATCCCTAATCTGAATTCAGCTTTGATACGCACTGTTTGCCGGAGCACCCCGGCTTATATTATGCATGATTTACTCGCATGAGTCATCGCACTTCTGTTAGCTCCTAAAGCAAACCCAGCACGATGGCCAATCATGAATTAACTCTTTAATTAACCTCTTGGAATCCCATTACTTTTAATGTTTCATTCATAGCAGGAGCGTACATTGTTGTAAATTGCATTGGCGACAGGTGTGTAATCCTGTTTAAGGCTTTATTGTGCGACTCATTAAAGTCTCTCAGATTTCTAATAAAAGAATTCATTAATCGGACAGCGTTATGAAATGACTTACTACTAAGAAAGTAAAAGGTCTGCATAAGGAAGCCGGGCAATAGCTGTAACACTGACGAGACCTACAAGACAAGTGCAAGGTACGGAGCCAAGATGGCCGCCCTGTCTGCCACTAGAACGCGACAGCTTTGTTTGCCCGAGCGCTCATTAGTTTGAGCGATGTGTTGGAGTGGCTCGTAATTATCGGACCTGTCCAGCAAGCTCACCTCAAAAGTAAACATCTTTTTCCCCACGTGTTTGCTTTAGCAGTGAAATATTCTCCCTGCCATGTCATAAAAGTCACTGAACTGTGCATTTATCACAGTGTTACGTTTACAAGAGAGTGCTTTTAGGCTGTAGCCGTGACTTTATGCTCACTGTATGCGAGTAGTGATAGAGTTATGACTGTCATCTGTCAGAGATGATGCGTCCGAAACACACTGGAGTACGATTCACTGAGAATCATCTTCACCGGAGCTTGCAGAAGCACCATTTACGTCGGACACACCTCACTACACTGCAAACCCGATGCAGGAAACCTTCACTCGCTCGCTCACTCGGCCCGTTTTCCCACTCTTATTACAATCTTTCCTCTCCAGCTGGCTTACATCATTTCTGTAGTCCATTTATTTCCCTTCTTCATCTTTCTTGCCCTCTTTCCTTTAGTCACTGCCCTTTCAGACTTTTCTTGCTGATTGATTAATTCAGGTGTCCAGGAGATTTTAGAAGACGTCCTCCCTCCAATGCAAACCTTCCCCATCCACATTGCCTGTCTGCTCAATAATTCAGTGCTCCCTGATGTCCTAAAACCACCCGTCTCCCTCACCTTGCCTCACCTTTTTCCACTTCATGCCTTTCTCCTCTTCAACCTGCCTCCTTCTCTTTTTTCTGCCTTACCCAGTGGAACACACCTAGTTCTTACACTGTCTTGAATCAGAGGAGTCTCTTGACATTTCCTAGAGGGGTTCTTCGGGATGAGCTGAAAATGTCTGGGTTAGATAACCATAGACTAAAATATAACTAAAAATAAATATCATATCACTTAGGACTGGCAGGGAAAAGCCTTCTTTCTATTTGAAAAGAAAAAAAAAATATTTTTTGACCTACATGGTCACTGGTAGCAGGGTTTTTTGTTTGTTTTTCATTTTGACAAAAGTTTTTGATTTGTGAAACCAAGAACAGTACCCCCAAATTCTGCCTATTAATACACACGCTCATTAAAAAAAAAAAAAAGCAAGGCGGGTCTGATTTCTTTCCAGCTCAGACTGTAGAATGGCACTGTTATCATTAACATTTGTATGCAGATTAAACAGCATCTTTAATAGAGTGTGTGTAAATGGCCATCCTTAGTGTGCAGTGCAGCATTATGCATAAATGAGCATAAGGTCTAGTGACATTCTTGAGCATGGCATAGCAAAGCAAACTGTTTGGATATGCGAGCAGTGAGATCCTGTGAGTCATGAGTTCATCCTTTCTGCATCACATACACAACATTTTTGAGCTTTGGGAATGCCACAAAAAAAAAAAAAAAAAAGTCACATAGCTTCTGAATGCATGCTGAAGGCAACGTTGGCATCATGGGTTGACTCTTAAGATATATGATTACACAGCTATGACTGGTCATATTCAACCAATCCTCTTTCTGCTAGAATCAGAGCTTGGGCTCATTTCCCGAAATGGTGGGTTGCGTAAAGTTAAGTCAACTAAATTTTAACCGTTAAAGAAAATCTCTTAGTGGATATAGTAACATTTTTGATGGTTATGGAACAAATCCTTATCCGGGTGAACATTAACAATTAATGAAACATTCTTTGATAATAGTTTCGTAATATTAGTAACAAAGGATAGTAGAATATTTTCAACCAATTCAATTTAATGACAAGCTCTCACTCTAGACATCTAAATGCTAGCTGGAGTAACATTTTACTTTAGGCACATTAAAATGGTTTACTTTTTACCATGTTAATGTTTCAGTCAAGTATTAAAGCGAGCTTGGGGAAACTAGAGTGCCAGTTGCATTGAGTAAAGAACTTCCAAATGAGAGTGTAAGTGCTCTTTTATGGGCCCTGAGTCAAGGGGACCTCATTTAGTGCCCTCTTGTCCAACTGTGCTGTACACAGTGGGGCCTCTCAGAGACAAGTGGGCAAAAGAGGGATGGAGAGAAGTGGTCTTAAAAAAAAAAAGGGAAAAAAAAAAATACCAGGAACATTAAACAGTAAGAGTGACTAGGGAATATTCACTTTTGGTCCGTTGTGACTATAATAAAGCTTGTACTATATACACACACACACACGTTGCTAGGTCAGAGTATTGATTTTGGGGAAAAGTTAAGTGTTTTTTCCCCTTCCGGTATCTTCCGTCTTTCCTTCCTATTCAGCATGTCTAGTGTTTGATGCCTCTGGCTGTTCTGTTAGGAGTGCAGCAACCTCACCTCTGTTTGCACAGCAACCTCTTCATCTACAGGATCTCAGATCCTTAAGCAAAGCTTTTGCACACTTTAACCCCATCCATCATAGCCATGCTGTCTTTCTCCCTCATAACTTTCCTCTTGTGAGCTTGTGCTGTTGAAACATCAAACTCCTTCATGACATAAAACTACATTGCATTCCTACCTTGGAGAATAGTTGGTAAATTTCCTATGAATACTACCACCACCACCACCAACTTGTTGCACACTAGATTTTGTAGTCCCCCCCCCCAACATTTTGTGCAAACTTTAAAGACTGCAAGAATCCCAGATCAGCAATTTCTGAAATACTCAAACCTGTCTCACCACAACAAATTGGTAAATTGTTGTAATTTAGAAGGCAGACATTTTTGCGAAACCCTGCTTTTGTGAAATAATCAACTGCAAGGTCGTAATATCATATCATTATTGCCTTATTAGAACACCATCCATTGTATCTATAAAGATTCTCAAACTTCCTCAGGTTTAAACAGAGTATCCATTTTAGCTTATTTCGACTACCAAGTTTCTAGAAACACTTGAGAACCACAAGATCATACAGTACTTCAGTGCTCTGCTGCGAGAAGTCATGAAGTCAGGCTTCAACTGTTTGAATACCACAATCTCAATCATCCTTCTATAATTCGGCTTTTTACCCGTAACCTCCATATATCTTATACATGTCTCCCAGTCGTCAGCGAGACATGCCACGGATGATGGTGGCTTTTGTGTGCGGAGAGTTGAAGTGTGGGTAAAAGCGGCAGAGGTGTCAAGGCCCCTGCATCAGGGCTTAACAACCCAGCAGTGCATTAAATAGGAAACTAGCCGAGCGTAAGGGACAATCGTTTAGGTAAGCTTCTGCGCCCGTCAGAAAAGAGACGATGGCAATTCACCTCCAAGAGCCACTGGACCAGTAGAGCATTGGCCCTAATAGACTACATGGAAATCCATTTCCGTAGGATTATGCTACACCAACTGGGTCTTTGGAGGTTTAGAAGAGATTTGATTACAGAATTGCACTATGGTAATTGAAACACTGACAAATAGGGGGTTTTCTTAAACAAATTGTGGGGCTATTCAAGGTCAAAATCCACTTTGTAAACTTTGATAGTTATTCATCCACACAGTCTTTTTAAAATTGTATGAGTTTTGAGCAATAATTTGTGCAACAATTTGAATGTCAATGCCAAATGCAAGGATTGGGATTTAGTTTAGAAATAAGTGATGTCATGCCATTGTAGACATGAGCATGGTTTATAATTTGAATGTTATTACCTTCAATTGTCCAATTTCCATAACCCTCTAGTGAAACAATGTCCCATCTATCCACCTCAAGGTAGGATGAGTTATGCATTCTGAGATTTTTTTATTTTTTGCTCACCGCAGTTTTAAGCTCAAACCAGTTTGGCCCTTCTCCTCGGATCCCTTTCCTAAGAGATTAAAAAAAAAAAAAAAAAAGATGTTCCTAACCCCAACCCCCATCTCTTAAGTTCAAGATCTTGAAGTACTTGGAAGAAGCAGCCATCTAATCTCTTGCATTTTATCCCCCCATCTCCAACCTGCTCCAGTTGCAAGTAGTTTAAAGCAGACTATTAAATTCTACAATGTGGATGTACTTCTACACCGAAACTAACGGTAAGAGTAGCCACACTATAAATATACGCAAACACATTCCTTGCATAAACCTCCTGTCCCCCCCAAGTCCTCAGTCTCCAACAAATGGACAACAAATTAAACAGCGAGTTCCCCTCTGGCCTTTCATGTGGCATTAAAATGACATTTACATCCTGTCTCGCTCATTACAGCAGGGAGACGGGGATCTCGGCAGCAAGATTCTCCACGCCTCCTGTGTTTTCACCACAACCTGCTAGCCATGGTGCTAATCATTAGCTTTCAAAGCATCTACCGCTAATTGTGCAGCTGTGGAATTCTGTGTATAGATAGCTGAAATATGACTGATAAACGAGAGAGCAAACAGACACTGACATCTAAATGCATCCGCATTAAGAGAGGGTTTTGTAAGGGAGACGAACCGAAGCATTTGCCAGTACTTTGGACCAAGTGGCAGCTGGGAAAGCGTGCTAACGTTGGCATCAGTAATTTATAACAGGCAGAACTGATTGGAAAGAGCAACTTCATTACCAAGTCACAAAAGGCATTGGCAAGGCACAAAGGCAGGTGATGACAAGGGAATAGCACAAGAGCCACCAATTTTTGAAACTCATTAGCTCAAGTATTCCCTCTTAATTATTCTGAAAATTGCACACAACTCCTGGTTTTCCTTCTTTGACCGACCATGCATCCCACCATCGAATCATTAAGGGAATCTACACCCTTTTCCTACAACACAACTGATTGGTCATTAACACGCATTGGACTGGGAGAAGCTTTTGGAACCTCGGACCATAGAATCCCCCCCCCATTCCAGGTCCCTAGAGTGCTCATTTGTTGGATAATCACTTGTTCAGGTCTACCAATGCGGTCATTATTTATAAAAATAAATAAAATATTCATTCATGCCGAGCTTTTAACAAGCTGTTCCAGGTTTGCTGAGAGCTAGGGCTCTCTGTGGTGTTTGAAATATATAAACTTCTGTATGCATGCACAATCCTATGGTCATCAAAATAATAATAATAATAATAATAATAATAATAATAATAATAATAATAATAATAAATTTCAGTGCAGCCCTTCTGATTTAAGTGTCAGGAACTTCGGCAGTCTAGCAGCCAGAGAGAATGCTCCTGACCCACTCAGAACCTGAGAGAACAGACAGATTAATGAATAAGTGGAGAAGTGAAGGACTCCACATGGTGAGAAGAGCCATCATTAGTCTGCGAGCTAATCTGGGCAGCAGGTTTAGAGAGGAGCACTCGTATGGAGTTTAATTAGTCCATCACATGCCTGTTTTTTCTAACACAAGAGACCGAGCAGGGGGAATAAAAGTGGGGCAGAGAAAGAGAGCGTGACCTGAACTTCTACAGAGAGGGGGGAAAAAATAAATAAAAATATATACACACAACAAATCACTTTTCTAAGGTAAAAACTAGAGTATGAATATGTGAAACTCTCAAGGAGAAAAAGATGCCACTCATCTGTTTTAGTTAAGATGTAGTCACATTTGTGTCAGAATATTTCTTTATAAATTGTCAACTGATGGAAAATTATCATTGCATGAACCTAAAGCATGCGTGTTATGGTAAAAAAGGGGGCAGGGCTTCCAGGATGTGTCTTAATATCAGCAACAAAACTGTCAATCATTCCAAATATGTTTTTAGATTAGCATATCTACTCTTTTTAATTGGGGGGGGGGGGTGTAATACGTACACACAAGCTCAGACTAGAATATTGACGTCTGAGAAATTCACTGAAATGTTTAACGCATTATATTACATTATATTCTCAGTGAGTGAAACTTGGATTGGAACAGGGCCAGAGTCCATTAGCTTGGGTACAGCTTAAATGAAACTAAATAGAAACAAAGTTTCAGAAGTCTGAGTGCATGTGAAGATACGGAGATGATTGCAGTCTAATGGAGTCCAATCTGCTAGCATTTCTGAGGTCATTAAAATGCGAATATGCATGCTAATCGATTTGTTCTAGCTTCCATATCAGTTATAAGTCAACGACTGCCTACTCGCTCAAGGACTTATGGATTTTGAATTGTTTCTTTATTAGGAACATTTCACATCTCAAATCGTTTGTTTTCTTGTAGACAAGAGGTCGCCTTTGTAGCGTTATCATCCCGATTACGATCGGCAGCATCTAATCGCTAGACTATCCAACTATTGATGCCATGTACATATGGAGAGTGGCATGACTGTCTACTGGACACTCAAGGGAGAAAGAGCCGTTTAAACAAGCTTTAAGGCCTTCTACTTATGAAGATACATAGGCAGGTGAGGCGTGAATGAGGTCAAGCTATTGTGCTGCAATATTTCCAGGATGCTTCAGGTGTGATTTATGAAACAGGAGACTAGAGATGCCAGGCCAAGTCTTTTGAAAGAATTTCACAAGATGCCATGTGTCAGGGGCAGGACAAAGTGGGGTAAAGGAAAGATACAGAACTTCAGAAGTGGTGTGGCTTGCATCTATGCTTATTGGCATTATATAGGTCATAGCTTTTCTGTAACTATGCACAAGCACAATTTAAAAAAAAATAAATTAAAAAAAAAAGTTCTACCTCCTGGGTACACAGTACAATCTCAGATTTAGTGCCTCTCAAATGAACTAAACTCTGCACGCTTTCTTACACCTTCACATTTCCTTACCCTTTTGTATTATAAAGTGCTGTTCTATAAACAGCTGATTAATGACTAGCCAGTGTTGCCAAAGTTTGAGCAAATACTTTTGTAAGATTTTTTTTTGTAAACCTAACCTCATGCTCAGTATCATAGACAAGCTAGCTTCATAAAATACTGTTTTGTTTTTTTTAAAAACTTCCCTTTTTTAAGGCAACAAATACTGACCAGATAGCCCGCTAAAGCATATGAAAAGATTTGATGTCCTTAAATATCAGTATCTATCAGACTTTCTCCTAAATCTTTCGTCTTTTGTGTTAGCAATAAAGCTTCTGGAAAATGAAGTGAAAGGCTCCTGAAATCATTTTAATTAGCTCATCACATTCCTAGACAGATGGCTTTTCACCGATTCAAGTTCTCACTTAATTTCATAAAAAGTAGTAAAGCTAATAATCACTTGCCTGAAGATACAAGAGAGGACAAAAGCTCTGGAGGGGTGTGAAATGAGGCTTTCTGTTATCAGTCACTATAAACAATATGTGAGGACAAAAGCTAACGGAGTGAACATCTTTTCAGTAAGACGACTAAATTCTTTACTGGTACTTTGACCACCATGTTTGATTTTAAAAAGAGAAAAGAAAAAGAGAAAAAAAAAAAAAAAAAAAAAAAGGCACCTGGTGTTTTTGAGCAATCCACTTAGCTGATAAGAGTGCAACAGCTAGCACTATCTATACCAATTGTTAGCACTAGTGTTCTATGCAAAACAAATACATACATCATTGATTAAATATACGACACTGAAATCTAGCTTTTGCAGTTCTGATACATGTGTATTAGAAAAGATAAAATGTATTAAGGAAACATCAGTCCAGTCCTCAAATCTCAAACATAGCACATCATTACAAATGAATCAAAAAGTAAATGTAGCATCCAAAAAGGGCAAAAAAAGAAAGTCTTTTGTAGCCCAGGCCTAAGACCACACCTAAGTTGACAAAAAACACAGTCTCACCAACTTCCATCTTCTCTTAGAGACGTGCAGAAACCCAAGAAAGACAGACTACAAACTGAAGGTCTAGCTTGAAGCCCTTTTACTGATGGTTGACGAAAGAACAAATTACTCCCACCTGTGCAGCTAAATTGGCCACCCTACTCCACAAACCATGGTACTTCCTGTTAGAATAAGAGTCTCCCAAACTAGACCAACTAAAAATTTCTTAATATTTAGAACTTTAACACTAAAAAAATATCCTTGCCAGAGGGTATATTATGGCAATGACCACAGTCCTTGAATTCACATTCTGATGTTTGATGTGAACATGAGCTGAAGCTTTTGACCTGTTTCTGCAGGATTTTACGGATTGCACTGCTGCCACGTGAGTGGCTGAGCCTTTTCTAAAAGTTCTTAAGATGTGTTGTGTATTTCTTGAAAATATCTTATTTATTAGTATGAGGTGATATAACTAATATATCACATGAATGCACAGTGACACGTTGTAGAAGTTTGGCAATAGATCCCACGCTATATATACGCCATATGTACTATATGATGATGAACTAACCTACGAGACATCCTACTTCAAAACAGTCACATTCAGTATATTATAAAGTAATCTGTTAATGGATATGAGATGTTTTGATCTTAAAATGCACTGTTCTGTCGATCTCACCCACACACTGAGGCAATCCTGTCTTGTCCCTTTTTATTCTGCTGTGATCTTCCCTTCACAAACACACCATTAGTAAAGCGGAAAAAAAGTACCCTCTTTAAGACGATATGAAAAAACTGTCACTTCATGCAAGATGTGATGGGATCGTAAGCCTTTTAGCTTCTGCTACACAATGTTGGCAGCTCAGTAATGGAACAGCATTACTTTTTATATTTCCGCCTAATGAACTGAAACAGCGGTCTGAGACTAGTCCCAAATAATGCACATACATTTGCTGGTAAACAGGATTTTACGACTGTTTTGTTTCTGCCTTTCCTGAACAAAGGGGCGTGAAAGAGCTTTATCATTCATATTAGTTTTTTTTTTTTTTTTTTAGAGTGGAAGGAAAAAGGAGGACAGCCAAAAGAAATGAATTAGGAATGAAATAGACAGAAGAAGAGCACCTGCTCTTTGAAGTGCTACAGCTCATCAGGAGGAGACGGAGAGAGAGAAAAAAAAGTTAAAGATGGATAAGAAGAGTGCAGAAAGGGAGGGACATTTCAATAATTCAGAGTTTTAGAGTAAGGTGAAAAATACACACAGTTCTTACATGGATTTTCTTTCAATTATCTTTTAACAAATATCTGAAGGCAGAATTTTACGGACTTTGGTGGAAAAGAGTGGAGGTATGATCATTAGGAATCTAGAGAATAGTGAGGCTGATTTCCGTCTAACTCAGAGTGTAGATTAATGTATCGGTCGAGTCAGTGCATTTCACAACACAGCAGCCGATTAACGCTCAGATCGTTCAAACAAAGTGCAAATTGCACAAAAAGGCACAGGACAGAACTGTAAGGTTAGTGAGGTTATTTTGTTTGAACGAAATGGTTAGCATTTTTAGCATTCTCACGTTAACCGAGCGCATCATAGACTTGTTTTTTTTTAAAAGACCTAGTTGTCTGTAAATGTCTTTTGTGTAATTGTTTGCCTGACATCATTCTTACAATCCCATCAATGAGACCAAGTAGACATCAAACCCTTACTCTTTTATTATTAAACTCTTGAAAGTTATTAGATATTGCACAGAAATTCCCCTCTGAATAAAACCCAATGCTGTGCTTGTTATAAAATTATTTCCAAATTCTGACTCTTAATCTTGTTCTCTGTTACTCAGTAGGCAACAACATTCACAGAAATGAGAGAAGCACTGTGAATATCGACTCCTGCCCTGTCACAAATGTCACACATGTTGTTTTCTGTTACACACTTCTTTTTATTCAACTGCTCATGTGGTGTATAAGGCTATAGCGTGGCCCATTTCTATTTCAATCCTGGAGTTTAAAAGAGGTCACGTCACCCTCTATGCCCATTTTAAAGCACCCTTTGGCGAAACCAGAATTCACGCAGACTCATCAAAAAGACAAAAAAGCTCGGTAGTTTTAATTCAGGATCAGTTATAGAACCAGTGGGTTTGTTGAGCATGGAAAGGAAGAAATGCAGATGCAGCAAGATCAAAGTGATGAATATTTTGGAGATCTTTCCATTGTTAAAGCTGATATATAATTCAGCTAACGTGAACACCACAAAACATAACAGCTTCAAATTTAAACACGGACAATTGAAGACAAGAATTTTATTAAGTTAAATGATCACAAATTTTACTTGTATATGCCTGATCTATAGCCAAGGATGTCATAAAATACTGGATTTATAGGGAGCATTGTTGGCAAACCCAAAGGGACTGGGTCTCATATGCTGATGTTCCCTTATACTCTCTCTCTCTCTCTCTCTCTCTCTCTCTCTCTCTCTCTCTCTCTCTCTCTCTCTCTCCTCTCTCCCTCTCATAGAAGGGTTTTTCCATTGGCCTCTCCAGACATTTAGCAGATGGAAAGAAAAGAGCAAGAGATAAAAAAAATAATAATAACTATAGAAACAGAGCCTCAGCGATAGCGAGAGTGAAAGAAACAGAGAGAGCGCTTGATAATAGAAGTGCATAATGGAACGATAAAGCAAATAATAAAAATGTCAAGCGTGAGTAGAATTCAAACAGGATCCCAGTGTCAGGGGGGGAAAAAGATGGTAGTAAAGGTGACCTCGGTCCTTATTAACAACACAGCAGTCAGGTCATCGGTTCCAGAGGCCCTGGTAAAGCAGATCATTAATAATCTCCAGATAATGAAGCTCATATTACCTTTAATTGGGGTTTCTAGGGGAAAAAAGGTTCTTGTGTTGTGGAGGATTGGAATGGAGTTATAATTTGAGCAATAACAGAATCCCCTGAGTAGTGAACTGTTCATGAACTTCCTGTCCTGGTTTGCTCTCTTGGTTCATGTACTGTAGAAGGACATTTGTGCACACATCCAAACTGTGAAGGCTTGCCTGAGTTATTTGTACAGAAGTTATGAGCCTTGTTCCTAATCTGTGTATATACAGTATATACCTTGATCCTTAGCCTTGACCTAATTTTCTTGATCACTTTATTGAATTTCATTGGCTTTTTTAAACAAACGTTGAGGGGGCACTTTAGTTTACTGGATAGTATGTTTGCCTCAAACCTCCAGGGTTAAGGGTTTGATTCCTGCATCCATCCTGTCTGTGTGGAGTTTGCATATTCTCCCTGTGCCTAAGGGGTTTCCCCCAGGTACTCGAGTTTCCGCCTCCAGTCCATAGACATGCCTTGTGGGCTAATTGGTGTCTCCAAACTCTCCATGGTGTGTGATCGATTGTGCCCTGCAAAAGACTGACATCTTGGTGTACCCTGCCTTGTGCCCTGAGTCTCCTGGGATGTTGGTTCCCTACAACCCAGTAAGATAAGAAGGTAGAGGAAGGAAGGATGGATGGATGGGACGGATGGGCGGATGGGCGGATAAACTTCCAGCTCAAGGAACATCAGCTTTCCTGATGTTCATGTTGATGTGTGATTTAAGCAATCCCTTTCCTCTTATTTAGCCGTCTTATAGCTTCTTTTAACAACTGTAATTGAAGACAGTTTACACAGTGCTTCATGCATGAAGGATTGTGCTGTTAGTAAAAAGAAAAAAAAAACAGTTTTTGACCTCTCTCATATTTACATATTTACATCAATGCATTTGATTGACAGAAGCCAAACAGCTTTATGTTTAGAAAACCAGAGTTGTTGAACTCTAGCCAGTTTTTAAAACATTGATTGGCTCTGCTTATTTTTTATTCAAGTGTTTCAGGTTGTTCAATCAGGTGAAATACATTCCTGGGCTTTCAATCCGCCAGTTGAAGGCCTCTGGTATACAGTTTTAAGTCTTGGTGTGATATCATCCAGTTATCTACTGCACAGAAACTATCAGTAATACCAATTAGCTGTAATCAGAACAGATGTTTTGCTTGAGAGAGCTGATAGAATGATGAGCGAGAGAGCAACAGAGACATATGGAGAGGTAATGAAGTCATGGCGAGGAAGACCAGGGTCAGACGGACGATATACCCAGTGCTGTGATTGTCATCAAATTTAATTTGCGGTCAATGTATCCGATAACAGGCGTGCTTTAGTCAGTTAATCCAGGCTATAGGAAGTAGAGAGGTGGAGGGAAAGAGAAAGTGAAGGAGGGCGAGAAGAGAGTGTGTTTCATTAGAAAGGTGTGGGTGGAAGCATCATCCTCTTTCACACACTGATCCAGATCAGATCAGGCTGAAGTTGGCATTTTCTCTCGTGCTGTGCCTTGTTGATGTCAATGAAGTGATAAAATATACGCATTAGAAAAGAGCTCACACATATTAGAAGCCAATAAAAAAAGACCTTCGGTTTCATAGGTGATGACTGCCAAGGTTTTTTTTTTTTCGGTCTATTTTTAGTCCTGCATCTTTCTTGCTGCATATTTTCATTCTTTATAGCTTCTTCCACCTCCATCTTACTTGTGCACCCTTCATATACATACACACATGGGGATGACCCACTTAGCTGGTAAAAACTCTCGACTTCAGCAGAAAAGACACAAAAATGTCTCTTTCTCACTTACCATTTTAAAGGTATACTGAAAATATAAGTGTGTGTGTGTGTGTGTGTGTGTGTGTGTGTGTGCGCGTGTGTTTCCTGCTCTGATTTTTCTCATCTCGGCTGTGTTTTGCCCTAGGTGGGCTTTAGATGAAGGAGAGAATGGCGTGTGTGTTTGTGTGTGTGTATGTTTGTATGTGTGTATGTGTGTGTGTGTCAGTTGTCATCGATTCCCTTTCTTTGATTAAAAGCCCTTTCCCTGCGGAGGGCTCTTTTTTTTTTCCTATCTCAAAAATCATCTCCAGTTGATACTCAATAGCCTCTAGGCTTTATCATGAACATGCCTACATGTGCATACACACACACACACACACACACACACACACACACACACACATACATATACAGAAATCCTCTTTTTTTCTTACAGCTATTCGTGCTTGAGCAACCTTGAAACAGGATTTCCAAAACCCTGATCTCGTCTATTCTTAACAAAAAACGCAGAAAGCACACATTCTCGAACAAAAAAGAAAAAAAAAACACTAAATAAATAAATGTCTTTGCTCTGACTCTGGCCGGCGTATCCACCAGGGCTTTAAAAGCCTCAGAACTGAGATTTCAAGCTCTGAGTGCAGGCTCGGTTTCACTGCAGCAGCTTTTCCTCAAATACGGGTCAGTCATGAGCGCAATCCATCCATCTGCCCCGAACACCCTGACGGCATCCATTCATCTTTCACACAGCGTCCTTCGCAAACACTTTGGCCCTGATTTGCAAAAGTTTTGTTGTAAACTTGATGTTTTAAACTTGACAAACAAACAAAAAAAGCCAAACTGATTTACTAATCAGGTATATGACTGATTCTTACGACGGATCTTATATATGTATATGATTGATTCTACATGAGCAAAACAGGCAGTTTTGTTTGTTTGGCTTAATGAATATGAAAGTTTCAGTCATTTCTATCTAAAAGTGATTCATAGATACACCGACCAGGCATAACATTATGACCACCTGCCTAATATTGTGTTGGTCCCCCTTTTGTCACCAAAACAGCCCTGACCCGTCATGCACTGTGTATTCTGACACCTTTCTATCAAAACCAGCATTAACTTCTTCAGCAATCTGAGCAACAGTAGCTCGTCTGTTGGATCGGACCACACGGGCCAGCCTTCACTCCCCACGTCCATCAGTGAGCCTTGGACGCCCATGACCCTGTCGCCGGTTCACCACTGTTTCTTACTTGGACCACTTTTGATAGATACTGACCACTGCAGACCGGGAACACCCCACAAGAGCTGCAGTTTTGGAGATGTTCTGATCCAGTGGTCTAGCCATCACAATTTGGCCCTTGTCAAACTCGCTCAAATCCTTACGCTTGTCCATTTCTCCTGCTTCTAACACATCAACTTTGAGGACAGAATGTTCACTTGCTGCCTAATATATCCCACCCACTAACAGGTGCCATGATGAGGAGATCATCAGTCTTATTCACTTCACCTGTCACTGCTCATAATGTTATGCCTGATCGGTGTATTTTATTTACTAAGCCTAAATTCCCTTAGGAACAGAGATCGTGTGTGTAAATGAGTCCTACTGAAAAAAATTTAATTAAATGAGCAGAAAACTAATCTGGCCACAAAACAATTGTGTACTTTTATTTTTCACTTTGTGTTACTTTTATTCTTAGTGTTTAATCACCGACTGAGACTCAGTCCATTAGGCGGCAACGGATATAAACCTACATAAACGTTTATAAATGATTATTGCAATGGCTGCCATGTTTCAAAAAGACTTTTGAAAAAAGTTGTGCCTTTATAACCAGTGACATCTGCTGGAATAAGCATTTATATAGGTTAATATCATTTATATGTTTTTTGATCATGCACATTCATTTCTTTATGAGAGCTGATGTCTGTTGGAATAACTGTTGGATATTTTCCAGTTGAACTGATTGCCATCTTAATGACAGGTGACATCCATTGGAATTAGCATTTATGAAGCTTTATAGCAGTTCTATGCTTTTAGTGTGCTGATATGTATCCATATAACAGTTTCATTAAGCATGTATAAATTCTTATGTTAGTTTATTTCAGTTCTTTGCTCTTTAGGCATACGTCTTTTCATCTTTATGACAGGTGATTAGTCAGAATAACTGTTTATAAATGTTTGTATCAGGTGTATGATTTTTGGTTATTTTCAGCTAAATCTTTAGGATAGTTAGAATAAGCATGTATACATGTGTTTATGTGTCTGCTTATTAGTTGTACTTATTTGAATCTTTATGACAGGTGACAGGCATTGGAATAATGAATTATTTAATGTTTTATGTTTTAATCATACATTTCATTTTTTCAGGTGTTTTTTTTTTTTAATAATGGATGGAATAAATAATTATAAATGTTTGTAATTTTATTTCAGTTATGTGTGTTTTAATCATAATTTATTTTCAGTTTTTCTGTTTTATATAATAATTGGAATAAGCATTTTTACATTCTTATGTAGATTTATTTGGACTAATTCGCATCTTTATGATATAAGCCTTTATAAGTGTTTATGTACGTTTGCCAGGAAGAGTTTATGCAAGAATCTTGTAACAATTCTATATTAATTCAATTGCTACATATTCTGGGCTTCTGGTTCTGTATGGAAAGATTCGAACTCATCCGTTTTTCCTTTTTTTCTTTCCCCTGCTTCTCGATGCTTATGAAAACAACAAACAGGTAAGTCGCTTGATTTGTTCTCACACCTAATTTTGTTAAAATGAGTTCTCCAGTGCTAGAGCTTGCCTTTAATCTGTTCAAGTATGCTATCTTTTAATTGCGTTGCAGTACTATATCTATTCAACTGCCAAGCCTTAATGACTAATTAGGAAAGATTAAGCACAGGCGAACTTAACACTGCGTTTCATAACGTTAGCCATGAACTACTGAAGCAAATCTAACTAAAACACCACGGGACCTCTGCCATTATTCATATGTCTTGAATGTTTTATGCTGCATTCTTGTGTTGTTTGTTTATCGCTAATGTTTTATTTAATGGAACGCCACCAGGGAAAGCAGGAAAAACGCATGCTAGCCTACTTAGCATGGCTAATGCACACTTTGACGTTTTCAGCTCAGAGGGAAGTTGTTTACTTTTTCTGTCATTAAAATTTAATGGTTGAAAAGGTTATTTTAGCGGCATGTCTCAAGTTTTTAATTACAAAAATGAGTTTAGGGGCTGTGTTCAGTGGGAAACGGGGAAAAGTGCTGATGAGGAGGACGTCGATCGCAGAAAGCTTGTGGCTGGCTTTTTGATGATGGGATTCTTGTTGTGCTAGCTCCTTAGTCTTCATAGAAAATGTACATTAAGACACAGATTGCACAACACATTAACTCCATTAACAACATCATGTGACTTCTAATGTCAGCTGTTTGCATCAAAACTAATCTGTATGTGCATACTTATGCAATAAGTATGCACATAGAGTTATTTGAATTGTAAATAACTCTGCAAATATAGATTTTCTTTCCTCCTAAATCCAATGTTACGGCTATTTTGTGTAGATTTTTGAAATAAAATTCCGATTAAGTCCATTTAAGTGGTTGTGAAACTACACTTATGCACAGCCATTTTAAGGGTTTTTATTTTATTTATTTTATTTTTATTTTAAGGGTTATTTCATCACCCGCACACATAACTGGTTATATACACAGTAAGAGCAAATTTAAAATGTTGGTAGATGATGTGCACACAATCTTATTTTCAGTAACTTTGCCAGGAAGTTGTTGTCGGAAGTCTTTCTGTTTTTTTAATCGTTACTGCAGGAACTCTTTCAAAGCACAGCACATTTTTCCACACTTACTGCCTGCTCTGTTGTTGTCAGCAGGTTGTCTCAGTTATTTACATGAATCAAGCTTTGTCACTGAAAAGCACAGTCATCCTTAGCACACACCACACACTCACACTCCTCTGTCTCTATTCTTCTTTGCCAACTTTTTTTTACACAAAAAGCAAAGCGTACCTTTTCATGTGTCATTCTTTTATTTTCTCGTTTTTGTCATTTCCACGCTTTCATCCCTCCCTTTTGTGCTTTCCCCACTCTGGAATGCTTTGAAAGGCCTGAAAATAGTGATGTTACCATTGGGTTCATCAGTAACATGTGATAGTCTTTTTTTTTTTCTAAAGAAAAGAAAGTCATTTTAAATTCATAGGATTGTCCAACTGCTGAACATTGAACATTTTACATTGTATTGCTGCACAAACACAAACCATCCAGAGTACAAAATGGATTTAACCTTAGAGGAGATGTTTGTTTACACGATATGTAGAATTTGCCAAAATGAACCGTGGAGTGGTTCAGTTCTAGATCAGGGCTGGATTTGTGAGTCGGGGCCAGCTGTCGCAGCCCTCATGGGACTCACAGTTGAGAGAGAATGAAAGGACTGAATCTGAGAGGCTCGTTAGCTGAAGTCTCCTTCGCGCCTCAAGCTGCCTCTTCGCAATAGGCTGTGTCACCTTTATGCACAAACGAGTGCACAAACAACCATGCATCCCAGTAATTGTGTGTTGTTATTTTAGCTTCACAAAATTCAGTGAAGTCAGAATCTAAATCTCGTAAACTTGATAAAAATTGTTTAATTTTCTAGTCATATAGTACATACCCTAATCAGGCATAACATTATGAGCAGTGAGAGGTGAAGTGAATAAGACTGATGATCTCCTCATCATGGCACCTGTTAGTGGGTGGGATATATTAGGCAGCAAGTGAACATTTTGTCCTCAAAGTCGATGTGTTAGAAGCAGATAAAATGGCCAAGCATAAGGATTTGAGCGAGTTTGACAAGGGCCAAATTGTGATGGCTACACCACTGGATCAGAGCATTGATGCAAGGCTCATTGATGCACGTGAGGAGCGAAGGCTGGCCCGTGTGATCCGATCCAACAGACGAGCTACTGTTGCTCAGATTGCTGAAGAAGTTAATGCTGGTTCTGATAGAAAGGTGTCAGAATAAACAGTGCATGACGGGTCAGGGCAGTTTTTGCAGCAAAAGGGGGACCAACACAATATTAGGCTGGTGGTCGTAATGTTATGCCTGGTCAGTGTATATCATCATGTCATTATTCAGCGACAGAAAGATGTGTGCAAAGGTCTGATGCCAGTCATGTGACTTTAAATGTAAACACAACTGAAAATGTTTTAGTTCAATGCAAGACCTAAGAACATTCTAACGCAATTCTTAGACTGACTGCATTATTGGCACAGCCTGTTGATATGGTGATACCTTTAAGGGTACATACATACTTCTATACCTTTATCCAGATAAACTGGAATTGTTCATCCAACAAATAAAGGTGAATTTAAGTGGTTCATCTAACTAGGGTGAATAAATTTGATTTAGTTATCTGCATAGTAATGATACATTTAAGATGGCTACATTACAACGCCTGATTAGGATAACCATACCATGGTCTGCCTAAGCTAATTCTTAGCCTTGAGTCTTGCCATCTCATCTCCAGCGCATTCTGACCCTCTAATAGTTCGCACAAACAATCTCTGGTCACAAACAACTTTTAGTCACAAACAACTTCTAGTCACGGACACAGAAGTTCAGAACTTCTTCCTTTAAAATTTTCCATCACACCAATAAAGGCTAATTTAAATGATTAATCTAAAATTTAGGATCTAGGAAGTTTTAAGTGATTTATGTACTTGGTGAAGATCATTTTTATGTGTTTAATCAAAGTGGTAAACCTCCAGGGTTGGAGATTCAGTTACCACATCCACCGTGATTGGGTGGATTTTGCATGTTCCCCGTGTGTTTCTGGAAATTTCCTGGGGGAAGAAATGATATATATATAGCATCAAAAACTTTTATATAAGTAGCAGGAAGTGGAAAAAGTAGCACTTCTACCTCACAGCTCTAAGCTCCCGGTTTAATCCTAAGCTTCACACAATGATCCTAAGTCATTGTGTGGAATTTTATTTTGTCTCTAATATTAGGATTCTATGAATTCTAAAGGTGGACTTTTATAATGGAAACTTTTATGTTACATGAAAAATTATGACACTACAGGTAAAACACTCAAGCAATCAGATTGGCAGGAAATAACTTGAGAATAAATCTGTATTAAATCATGACATCCTGAAAGACAGTTCTGCTAAAAGAAACTCAGCAGTGGCATATAAATAGGAGGTGATATGAGGCAAAAAATATTCATTCATTCATACTTATCCGATCTATTCTCGGGTCACAGGGAGCCTGTGCCTATCTCAGGCATCATTGGGCATCAAGGCAGGATACACCCTGGACAGAGTGCCAACCCATCACAGGGCACACACACACACACACACTCTCATTCACACAATCACACACTACAGACAATTTAGAGATGCCAATCAACCTACAATGCATGTCTTTGGACCAGGGGAGGAAACCGGAGTACCCAGAGGAAATCAAAGGTGGGAATCGAACCCCCAACCCTGGAGGTGTGAGGCAAACATGCTAACCACCAAGCCACCAAGCCACCGTGCCCCCCTGCAAAAATTAACTGTAATTAAAAAAGAAACAAAAGTCTAGTTCAGGATTTAAAAACAAATTAAAAAACCTGACGAGCGGATGATTTCTGCTGATAAAATATGATGATTAAGTTTTAGTCTGCTGCCACAACACATGTTCTTCAAAACTCAATCAGCTATGACTGATAATTATTTGGCTCTGTGTCTAAACATTTTTTGATATTAATATTTCTGAAGTAAAAAGCTGAATAAATATAAAGTATGTGTGTGTGGTGTCACTGAATCGCTTCTCTTTTTTAATTTTTTCGCAAAATTTCTTCAGTTTTTAAAGTTCGAAATCAGCCTTCAAAGTAATGAGAAACCCAACACATACCGTAATGTACAGATCGGCTAATTAAAAGTGAGCTTCCTTCAGAAAGTTTGTTGTTTGTCTCATTGATTTCTTTCTAAGACAGATGGGTGAGATGGAGTTTCCTAATCAGGAACTCAGGAGTGTGTTTTAGTCCGCTGGGCGCCGAGGGAAACAGGAGAGAATTGGCATGAAATGAGCTGATGCATGGCAGAAGGTGCCTCAGTGCGTAAAGCGGAAAACAAGACTACGTTTGTCTTCGGATTTTTTGAGGGTTCTGTGTGTTCGTAAGTGTAGGTGTGTGGGTAGGCACTTGTTTGTGAGTCATTGGATATTTATAGCATATTCTGTAGATTTGAAAGTTTGTTGGCTGTATAGTGTGATTTTCTGGATTTAGCTGGATTTTTGGGTCATAAAAAACATGACAAAATGAACAGATACAGAATAATTATTAGATTTGTAAATTGTATAACTACAATACAATGTATTTCACGATGCATTATTAAAACTATGCTTGATTTCTTCAATCATAATAATGTTTCTAATATTATACATATTCTGCCAAAATGTGAACTCTGCCTTTAAATTTATTTATTGACGTTTTTTTCCCCATATATTTACATTTTTGTGTAGCTTTTATTTGGTCAGTGAATAATAACATATGTCATTCATAGTTATATTTAAACTAGTAGAAATTTGTTGGAAAAAAATGAAAGATTCCTAATCTAAATCTTTGACCCTATGTCAAATCTTGTGCTTTGATGTGGCTGAACTATTTATTAATAAATAATTTATTCATTTACATTTCTGGCATTTGGCAGACACCCTCATACAGAGCAACTTACCTCATTTTTTTATACAACTGAGGGTTAAGGGCCTTGCTCGGGGGCCCAGCAGTGGTAGCTTGGTAGACCTGGGATCCGAATTCACAACCAGTGAATCAGTAGTCTAACAACTTAACCACTAAGCGACCACATCCGACATAAACGAAAAGAAAAGAAAATAATATTAGAGTAAGATGGCTTTCAGGGTTTTGTAAAGCACATGCTGTTATTTATGTGTAGCTGCTTATTTGCAAACCTAAAAGGAGAAATATTTTATGATATTTCAGTTTTTCCAAGCATGAAATCGTGACTGCTTTTATTGTAAGGTTTGCTTTAAAGGGCCTTTTCGTGCGATTTGGGATTGAATCAGTTGCCTCAAGTGGCTATTATCTGTCTTTGTATGTTGATATGTAGAAAGCTCAAGACTAAAGATGAGACGCACACTTTCTGTTCTTTATTTCATCATCATCCCATTCTCTAGCCGAGCTCTCGAGCCGACTGTCTGGCTATTGATTACAGCACGGTGTCTCTGTACGCTATGGCAGCGTCGCTCTCATCCCCAAAGCCTGACGCCTGTTCAGAGGGAAGATTGGATGGATGATCAGCATGACATTAAAGCTAATTATGACTAAATAGATAGACAGATGTGTAGCACTGTCCCTACCACCACTACCAACATCACTGCTATTACTATCACTACCACCACAACCAATACCACTACTACCACTACCAACACTACTACCACCATCACTACTATCACTACTATCACCACTAACACCATCACTACTATCACTAACACTGTCCCTACCACCAATACCAATATCACTACTAATACCATCACTGCTATCACTACCACTACCACCACCACCATCACCACTATCACTAATACCACAACTACCTCCATCACCACTATCACTAACACTGTCCCTACTACCATTACCAATACCACTACTACCACTATGACTACCACCACCACCTTCACCACTATCACTACTACCACAACTACCACCATCACTACTATCACTTACACTGTCCCTACCACCAATACCAATACCACTACTACTACCATCACTATCACTGCTATCACTATCACTACCACCACTACTACCAATTTCACTACTACTACCACCATCACTACCAGTACCACCACTACTATCACCACCATCACCATCACCACCACTATCACCACCACTTTCATCATAACTATCAGCTACCATTACCACCACTACCACTATAAATAGCACTACTGCAAGCATCATTATGATAACATTAACACCACTAATGTCACCACCACTACCAAACATGCCCAGCATTACCATCGCTACCACTAACAAAACCAGCTCCACCACCACCACCAACATTACTTCTACCACCACTACTATCACCACCACCACTAATAAACACTGTTGGGCATACTGTTTTGTTTCATAAACCAGAACACTGAATAATATATTCAAGCTCCATCACTCTTTCTCTCATGAAAGATGAAACTGGGTCACAGTAAATCTGCAAGCTAAATTCTTCTCTTAATCACAAACAGCACAGTTGCTGTGAAGCTTACTGAACTTTCTACACGATTATATATTTTATTGTTTATTGCTTTGCTGGGCTTAAGTCTGGGCTTAAGTCTTATTTATCAGTCTGGCCTATCCCCTTAGAAGCTTGAGGTAAACTTATAAACAGAACAATCTGGCATTTGGAGGGAGGCTGTTGGTTATTAGGCAAGTTTCCACTACAGAACTCAGTAACGTTAGATGCATTTATTCTATAAGTACCTACTACCAATTTTAGTTACCGGCACATTGTTAAATCACGTAACATATTCC